>OX465264.1:9700116-10069763 GCA_949987775.1 Aproaerema taeniolella
GAAATTATTAATAATTGAAAAATAATGATATGCTATTTGATTCATATACGTGGTCTCATTGATACCCTGGAGTTATGAGATATCAAGTTAGAACTGCGACCCTTAACGCACGAGCCGAGCGAGCGTAGCGAGCGTGCCGCGGCAGCGGCCTTCGAAGTGCCAGAAACGACTCGACTGTGGTTGCCTCTTAGGTTGTCGCATCGACCAATCAGAGAACAGTGTATTATTAGATGATCAAACGAACTTACCTGAAGTGAAGTTCGATCTTAATTATCCCGGCTTCGTCGAAGAGATTTAAATTGACCATGTAGTAGCCCTGCTACGCTTCGCACTCACTCGCACTAGTTATTCAGCGTAAGATAGAAAGAGAAAAAAAGTTTTCTCTTCTACCCCGCGCTTTCCTATATAAGGCTGGATCCCTCTCAGCTACGTCATTATTTTTAGAGTAAACAACATTGATATAATAAAATGGGTATTATTTGAGTTAATCAAATCATTCGGGAGGGTTGGGACCTTAAATCTCTTCGACGAAGCCGGGATAATTAAGATCGAACTTCACTTCAGGTAAGTTCGTTTGATCATCTAATTATCCCGTCTTCGTCTTCCGAGATTTAAATTGACCATGTAGATGTTTGGAGATTGTTTTATCAATGTTGTGTGATGAATATTATATATAATGAAATAAAGTTGTTAGGTAGAAATATAAGTCTTTTATTTTGACAAATAATAAGCTTTAATCATACAACATAACATACTAACTTATAGGAACATAAATGAGATCATTTTGTTATTCAGATCATAACTTAATTAGGTAAGAACTTAAATTAGGTACTTGATAGAAAGATAATCATACAGAATTTTAATTCACAGAAATATAGACTCTGCAAAGACATTTCTCGCTAAAGTATCGGCAATCGGCCTGTTATAAAAGTTCGCAAATACAGCGGATTGGCCAGACCAACCCGCAGATTTCCGAATGGCGTCGATAGAAACTCCGGCACGGTTCGCAGCCGACGTGGCCGCGTGTCGCGTGCTATGGGGGCGGAAAATACTTGTATCGACACCACTTTGATCCATGACCTGTTTGATCCATCGCCCTATACTTTGAGACGATGCAGGTCGAATAGGTCTCTTAAATGTCAAAAATAGTTTATTTTCGTCAACAGGCCGAACACCTCTAGTTAAATCTAAATAGGCCAGCAAAGTCTTAGTCGGACATATACTTGATTTGGTTTCAAAGAAAGGAATGTTAAGTATTGGTTGACATTTACCCACGTTAGAAGTCTTAATTAAATCTGTAATCTTAATTATAATTCGGTCATTAAGTTTGTCTATGTTGCATAATTTTATTAAAGATAAAGTTTGAGATCTTTGACCTGTAGCTAAGGCTAACAAAACTACAAGTTTTTTAGTAATCTGTTCAGTTGTTAAAGACTCGTTGGGGTACCAGTTTGACAAAAAATTTAAAACAATCATTGGGTCCCAGGTTATAGAATACCTCGGGAATGTAGGCTTTAACTTAAATATACCTCTAAAAAATCTTTTAAGACAGTCATCATCGCTTATGTTATTTACAGAAATTAGTGAGATCGCAGATCTATGATTATTCAAAGTTCCATAGGCGGCACCATTTTTAAAACAGTTATTTAAAAAATCTAAGAGTAATGGAATTTTTACATCGTAAATATCAGTAATTGTATTTGAAATGCAATACTGCCACCATAGTTTTAAACTTGAAGAGTATTGTGATAAGGTATTCTTAGAGAGTGATGACAACATCACGTCTAGAGCCGAGTGAGGGACTTGTTTCCTCAGGAAAGCTTGCCTGATAATATTGTCACAGCCAGGGAAAGATGTTTGTGCAGAGGATGTATCTCTCTGAAAACAGACGAAAGCAGATGTTCACTTGGGGGAAATATTATAATTTTACTCACAACAAGTGACTTGAACATCGGGAACCATGGTTGCGACGGCCAATTAGGGACTACCAGAATACCTGTTGCTTGGTCAGACTTAATTTTATGCAATGTCTTTAAAATAAGTGAAAACGGGGGAAAAGCATAGAAGTAAAACTTCTCCCAGTTAATAGTGAAAGCGTCAATATTAAACGCGCATGGGTCCCTTTTCCACGAAATATATTTTTGACATTTGGTATTGACTCTGGAAGCAAATAAGTCAATATCGGGCTGTCCAAAGGTGTTGACTATGCAGTCAAACGCCTGAGAAGACAACTCCCACTCAGTATCATGTTCAAGTTCCTTGATTCAGAGTCTGCGTCAGTATTTTCTGATGATTTAATATAAGAAGCAAATATAAAAATATTGCGTTCTTCACACCACTGCCAAATGTCACGAGTTATTTTATTTAGGTGTGGAAATTGTATTCCACCCATCCTGTTGATATAGGATATGGCCGTGGTGTTGTCGATTCGCATTAAAATTTCACAGTCTTTACAGTGATTTGCAAAAGATTTCAGACCAAAATAAGCTGCTAAAAGTTCCAAATAATTTATTTGCATTTGTTGTTCTTCAACAGTCCAAAAACCACCAATTTTTTCACCGTCACATGCTGCACCCCAGCCAGTTGTGGATGCATCAGTAAAAACTTCTAGCACATACGTGAAATTTCGAATCGGATTAAATGTAGATAAAATATTATTTTTCCACCACTCTAAATCATTACATAAATTATTTGGAATTTTCATGAAATTATCATAATTACCATTACCCTGAAGAGCTAAGTATTTAGCTCTTTCAATGGATTTAGTGTAAACCCATCCATATGACACGGCCGGACAAGCCGCTGTCAAAGTACCCGCGAATCGCGCTAAGTCACGTATTCGTATCTTATTCATGTTTTGAATTTTTTTAACTGATTCTAAAATTGACTGCTTTTTATTTTTAGGTAACTCTAGTGACATGGTTTGAGAGTTAAGTAGGAAACCAAGAAATTTACATATGCGACTAGGTGTCAATACACTCTTTTCGTAATTAATTATGAATCCTAAATTATTAAGACAACTGATTGTCTCATTTGCATTTTGTATACAATCCTGAAATGTATTTCCTAAACATAAAATGTCGTCCAGGTATGATACGGACATATAACCCCTGGCACGAAGGTGAGTTATTACCGGTTTTAAGATCTTTGTGAAAATATACGGGGCTGAGCAAAGACCGAAGGGCAAAGCACAAAACTCGTATAGTTTACCATTGAAAGAGAAACGTAAATATTTATTATGGGAAGGATGTATTGGGACCAAAAAATAAGCTTCCTTAAGGTCTAAATTTAGCATAAAGCAATTAGGTGACATTAATTTTACTGCGGTTCTAGTGTCCTCCATTTTAAAATGGCTGGCATACACATATTTATTTAGATTTTTTAAATTCAAAATAAATCTTACACCTCCACTGCTTTTAGGAATAATAAATATGCTGGACAAAAATTGATTTTTTACTGGTTTACACGGACGAATTGCCTGAATTTCTAGGAGATGTGATATTTCTTTATTAATTGACAAGGATTCAGTAATACTAAATTTTTGATTTGGGTAATAATTTGGATCTTGTGAAGGTACCTCCTTAAATGGGATTTTATATCCAGATATTGCTTCTAAAACAAGATTATCATCTGTAATTCTCTGCCAAGCGTCAACAAAATATTTTAAGCGACCTGCCTGCACTGCTACGTCGTGTTGCGGGAGCGGGACGTCGACTGGGCCGGCTGGCGCCGGTTGGTCGCGGACTGCGGCGGCGCGCGGCGCTGGGCAGGCGGCGGCGGGGCTGGGGGACGGCGCGCTGACGCCGCCGGCGCACGCTGCCCGCCGCGGCTCGCTCCGCCTCAGTTGGAGCGCGGTTGTTGGCGCGGCGGGCCTCTCCAATTTAAATTAGACGATGACGACGCCGAAGTTGAAGTTGAGGGGGCAGGTGGAGTAATCAGCTGACCAGTCTTCTTTATTCCTCGAGAAGATTTGATAAAATCACCAAATTTTTCACCAAACAAAAAATTTTCTCGTTTGCGGTCCTTAAATGGAGCGATATAAGACTTATCTAAAAGCGGTATGATTAAAGAACGCCGTGTGTCAGTCTCCATGTAATGAGAGTCGGCCAAAAGCTTTCCAGCGTCATTGAAAATCTTCAAGATTTCGGGGTTACTTAAACTTTTTGTCAAAATACCCGTCATTGCTTTTCCTAAAGCAGTAATTACTCGTCCAAGTTGACCCTGTTTCGTACAAAGACGCGAGTCACGATTTCTGCAGGCTTCTGTTAACATTGCAGATATTTCTGGGTTTAGTTCTGGAGCCTTCGAAGATGGTACATTTTTAGGTAGCAAATACTTTTAATGAAGCTCGTCTTTGATTTCTTTTTTAAGACCTTGTTTCAGAATGGGTTCCCAACGCTGTGAAATATCCTGTAGAATATCATCACCCCACTCGGGGGTATCTGTATGACAGTCGCCCAGCGCTTGTAACAGGCCCGGGTCTATCTCGGGAACCAATGGAACATCAACAGTGTCGGCCGGCGCCGGAACCGGAGGCGGCGGCGGCGGCAGGGCGGCGGCTGTCTCGCCCAAAGTGCTAATTTTGCACTGAATGATTTTGCGAATGATTTGTATTGCGAATGATTTGCCAATCAATCTGCGGCGGTGATTGGCAAATCATTCGCAATTACCTCAGAATCGGCTGTAGGTACATTAGAAGGTGATTGATAGACTTTTGGAATCACTTCTGGGTCAGTGTAGATCGATTCTTCTGGTTCTGTAAAAGAAACCAAGAAATGTAACCATTGCAATTTTTTTTTAAGGGTATCTTTTAAAATAATCGGTATTTTTTTTTTGAAAATTAAGAGGTTAATATCTCGTATTAACTCACAAAATGAAATACCACTGGTCAATATCTCGTATTGACTCGGGGTTTATGATCATAGTCTAACATCTCGTGTTAGATCGAGATCATTGATAATGATTTAGTACCAAGTACATTTTAACGAACCTTGTGGCTGCTCGAATTCTTCGTCTTCACTTGAGTAAATTATCTGCGGTTTTCTTTTTTCTAGTTTTCTCTGGTACCGGCGCATCTTTCTCCTCCATCGATCCTCGTCGGTTTCTTCATGTCGTCGTTTGGGCATGATGAAAAAACTAAGTGCGTAGTGCGCGCGCGCACGGACAATAATAGCCGCGTACCCACCTAGCGCACGGGCTCGCGCGGCAGCCTCGGTGTCCGGATCGCGAGCGATGGCTCCCGAGGCAGCCTCAGTAGTTCTGTTCAATTTACATGAGGCTGCCTCGCGAGGCAGGCTGAGCCATCATAAGTCCGCGAGTATTCGATATGGACAGTCGTGTATTTTCAGCTGCAGCTATTTTCCTAGCTGCTTATTGTTTAAAGAAACGAAAACAGTCACGTATCAAGAAAAAACCTAGACGCTTCTGGATTAGAAAAATTTATGAGCGTCGCCACCAATATGGAAATAGATTACTTGGAGATTTAATGTATGATCAGACTGTACATAATTTTACACGAATGTCCGTACAAGAGTTCGAAAATTTGTGCTCATTGTTGTCTGATAAAATAAAAAAGTGCGATACAAAGTATAGAGAGGCAATCACTGTGAATGAACGAGTTTTAATAACTTTAAGATTTTTAGCAACCGGAGATTCTTACAGCAGCTTGCAATATTTATTTCGAGTATCGAAGCAGAGTATCTCAAGAATAGTTCCAGAAGTTTGTGACTCTATTATTGAAGCCTTAAGTGATTATGTAAAGGTAAATAAAAATATTTTTTTAAATTTAAAAATCAATTGTTTATTTTAATTACAATTCAGTGAAAGTTTGGAATCCATCATTAGCATTAGGTGATGGTGTAATGGCATGAGAAGACGTAGCGGTATGTGATGCTGATGATGAAGTGCCAAATGAGTCCATTGTAGAGGAATTACTGTACTGCTGTGTATAGTATCCTGTATCAATTTGTTGTTGTGTGTATTTCCCTATATCTGCTTCAAAAATTATATTATTGATAGCGTTCTTAACACACGCTAATGTGTGCGGATCATATTTTCTTAGCTCATTGGCTATGTGTCTTCCAAATGACAAATATGGATCGGTAATGTCGGTCGAAGACTTTTGCAAGCATTCAAGGGCTTCTGCAAGCATGATATCTGCCGAATCTTCCTGTGGCTGCGTTTTCTTGGGATTTTGTGGTTTTTTTTACGAGCAGGTTCTGATGGTGAAGGCATGCTAGTTTCCGAGGCTAGGTCTTTTTGTTGTTGTGGTGGCGCTTCCTCGATGCTAGCCTCCGGCAATTGCGACTGGATCGGAGCATTTTCAGTCTCTGTATGTCTCTCTGCGTCAGAAGTTTGTGAAGATTCCGGTATCGCCTCCTGAAAACATTATTTTAATTAATAGATCAATTTGTGGTGCAGTGTGAATGTAGCGAAATCTTTAATATTTTTCTAGCAGGATTCTCCATTGCTTGAACGTCTTCGGACTAAAAATATTTGGCCCCTAATATATCACTAAAAGGCCAAATACGGAGTGGTGTATAGTACCTAATACAACCACTCATTGGGGCCCAAGACTTTTAGTCTGAATACTTTCAAACAGCGGAGGGTCCTGTCATGCTGAGTACTCTATATATATATATTTTTTTTCAGATTCCATCTACAGAAGAAGAGTGGCTTGCTATATCAAAAGAATTTGAAAATAAATGGAATTTTCCCCACGCTATTGGAGCGATGGATGGAAAACATGTTATGTTGCAGGCACCGATTAACAGTGGGACTGATTATGATAATTACAAACAATTTCCAAGCATCGTGCTTTTTGGATTAGTTGATGCTAGCTACAATTTTTTGTATGTAAATGTTGGTAGCTAAGGGCGAATCTCTGATGGTGGTGTTTTTAAAAACACTACGTTGTATAAAAAGCTAGAAAAGAAAGAATTGAACGTGCCTAAAGAGAAGATATTGGAAATACCATATGTAACAAAAGTTCCTTATTTTATTTTATCCGATAAAGCCTTTGCACTCAACGAATATACCATGAAACCTTTTGAGGGTAACCCAGAAAATGGTTCTAAAGAAAGAATATTTAATTATCGTCTTAGCCGAGCTCGACGTGTCGTTGAGAATGCATTTGGTATATTAAGTGCCATATTTCGCGTTTTTAGAAAACCTATCTTACTAGAGCCAAATAAAGCAACAAAGGTCGTCTTAGCAGCTATATATTTGTACAACTACATCCGGAAAAATACTTCAACTAATCATATTGCACCGGAGTTGTTTGACAGAGAACTTGATGGTGTACTGATTCCTGGTCAATGGAGAAATGAAATAAATGAAGAAACATTCGCACCAATTGCAGCGATTCCAAGGCGTAGTTCTAATAACGCAAAAGAAATACGGTTGCACTTGGCAGAACATTTTATAACTAATGGTTCTATACCATTTCAAAATCATTATGCATAGATAAAAATTCTTACATTCGGCATCGTTTCCTGAGTGTCACCAGTTTCATTTTTATCTTTTAGAAAATCGAAATAAGGATATCCAAACCACTTTGAATTATAAACATCTGCAGCGCCTGAAAAAGAACAAAAATAAGTTTTAATTTTCCATAATTTAAAATAATTTAAAAACGTATTTTTGTATCTTAAATTTAGTTAGTAGTAGTAATAAGTAATTATTTTATCAAATAATTTGTAAGTTCATATTTTTAAGTTTTTAAGTATAAAAATGCATACCTGAACCTGTTATGCGGCTTTTTTTCTCCCTGCTTTTCTCTCGACGGTAAGAACCACACAAGGACTCCATTTTTTTTTCAGTTCCTTGACAGGCATATTAATTTGAGTAGATATTTGCCGCCAACTGTCTTCCCGCTGATTTTTATTTAAATATTTTGGATCTTTGGGGTCCCACAGCGCTTTGTACGTGCTGTACAGTTGAATTAAACGAATGGACTCCTCCTGACTGCCCATGATATCAATATTATAGATAGAGACAAACACGGCAAGAGACACAACTTGAAGTAGCTTCGCGCGCGAGCCAAAACACAACCGTTCCCACCTAACGCACAGCGCTCACTGAGGCACCTTTGAGCGCGTCAAGTTTACCGACAACATCTGGCTCGGGGCCGAGCCGCGCTCAGCCGAGCAAACGCGCGCCCGAGGCGGCCGAGGCACGTCCACACCAGCCGAGGCATTTGGCTCGCGAGGCTGCCGCGCGAGCCCGTGCGCTAGGTGGGTACGCGGCTAAATGACGTAGCTGAGAGGGATCCAGCCTTATATAGGGAAGCGCGGGGTAGAAGAGAAAACTTTTTTTCTCTTTCTATCTTACGCTGAATAACTAGTGCGAGTGAGTGCGAAGCGTAGCAGGGCTACTATATGGTCAATTTAAATCTCGGAAGACGAAGACGGGATAATTTTTATAATTACCATTAATCGTTTAAGTAAAATCAATGTATGTGTGCGTCGTCAAGGGTTGAGTCCATTTGGTTGCTCGCGAGTGTGTATACACCTTGGGAACGAATATGCTCACCATAATATGAGCGTGCAAGTCGTATTTGATATGTTCCCAAGGCGAATAATATTAAATCATTATATTCTAGACGGTGAAAGATAAAATCATTATTTGCTGTCATGCTTGTGAACAAGGATACTCTTCTATTTGATTTAATTCACTGAACACACTTGCTAAATTATTTTGTAAGGGCATCATTTCTCTAAACATGAAGAATTTGTTCAGCATCAACTCTGTTCTCAAGCCGAATACAAAACTACTTTAATAAACTATCGGCTATTTAATAATATGGAAACATATGTGGAACTGTTTTATTAAAATGGTCAAACCTAAAAGCCTGTAGTTCCTTTTAAAGTAACCATTAACCACTTCCACTACCTATCTGCAAGTTGTAACACACCTGTTCCTATTTGCCTGGGCAGTGGTTAACTGGTGTTCACCTTGTAATAATGATTCTGGCATGTATGCTCTGTAATTGCATTGTTGCAACCGGTTGATTCTTTCCTCAAAACCCCGGTGTAAAATAAATATACAGGGTGTTTGGTGCATCGTGTGGGAAATCTATAGAAATTCGCTTCTCGATATATATATATTTTGGGGGGGGGGAGGGGGATACGTTGCGTATGAGTCCCATCATCAGCCACAAATGGATTGTCTGGATCACTATGGTTCACTTTTTTATGGATGTAACCATACTGATCCAGACAAACGTAGGCCCTCCAGTAATCCGTATGGATTGTGGTGCCCACCTCGACATGCTTTTGAATCAACGGTATAAGCACCACCGCTGATCTCACATTATCAGGGCATACTTCTAGTCTGAGGTCCTCGCTGCCATCCTCTATTATTCCGAGAACCCAGTGCCCCTCTACTCGGCGTCCTTAAACAAAATAAATTCAATTAAACAAATGTTACTAAACAAAAGGTAAGTAATTGTAAAAATATAACATTCAGTACACACTATACCTTTATTATATTTCCTTCTTCCAAATTTACTTTCGTCAATCTGCACCACTTTTCCTGGGCCACCTATCTTCCCTTTCTCTTGCTCTTGGTCTAACTGGAATATTATGACAGCCTCTCTACAATACGAATACCAATCAGTAATAGTGTTTGGTGAGAGGCAGTGTTCTTTTTCATTTCTCAATGGGTCTTCATGGATAACCATCTCGTGGGTCCACCGATGGGCAAAACAGTACATCAGATAGTAGACGTGCAGCAGCTGTATTTTTACGTTTTCAAACCATGTTCCGGTAGTGCGGGACTTCCTGGTTTTGCCCTGACAGCTGCCCCTGGAGCAACTGAATTGACCGACCGTGTTGTTGACGGAATAGTCAATACGCATTGGAGTGCGATGGACTCTACACTCCATACTCCTTGTAATGAGCCCATGTTCGACGGCAAACTCTATGCCTTGTTCGCGGGACCACAATTCTCGCACAATTCGAGTAAGATTCCACATTAAAAGAACCTCCTCCGTGTACAGCCTTCGTTTAACGGGCGGCTCATCACCACCACCTACAAAATAAAACGAATTATTAGCAAATTGATGATAACAATGTAAACATAGTAACTATAACTTAAAAATACACTAATCTTACCTTGAGTCGCAGTCGGAATATCCCGACTACAAGAAGGCTGATCTATTACGACAACACCAATAAAAAATGCACCACAAAGTCCAGAAAACACGCCAAGGTCAAAATGGTAAAGCAGAATCAGAAGTCCAAGTAACACAGCCAAAGTAAAACAGTTCGAGAAGATATCAAGGTCCAGTATCAAAGCCAAAGTCGTTGTAAATCTTCAAAAAACTTCCAAAAAACAACAAGCGTACATTCGCGTAACTGTAGCAGAGACGGAATGAATGACATTGACAATGGCAATGGCGTCTCAAAATGGCGGAAATCGTTCCTTTCCAAAATTATTTGTTTTCTTTTATTAATTTTTTTGCAAAAAAGTAATGAATTATTGAAATAATAATAATAATGAATTATTATATTAACAAAACAACAAAAATATCACTCAAATTCACTCCAGAAACGTTCCTACAAGTGCAAAATACGTTCCGTTCCACGTAACTTAAAATGCTCGTAAAAAAAACTACACGTCTCCGCGGGGCGAGGGGGGTCTCATTTGAAAGGGGTAACCCATCCCTATAAAAAACAACCCCAACTTCGAGAAGCAAATTTCTATAACCAACCCGATCGTGTGCCAAATCAAATTTAAAGATTGGAGGGGTCTTTAGCCACCCCCGAAAAATTGAAAAAAAAAATTTAACCCAACGATTTTTTTACCGACTTTATATGGTTTTGGGTGAAAATTTATAAAAATCTACATTCAAATTTTATTAAAAAAAACTTGTTGGTATAGCTTAACTTTTTTATTAAACCTTTAATCTGTGATAGTGTACGCTTCTATCGAAACCAAAATTACTTGCCAGCAACATCTACTTTTTTTTACAGCCCCGCAAGGAATTTTTGGGTAAAAAATGAATTTGATCGTCAACTTTCGATCTCAATAAAAAAAAAAAACTAAAAGTGATCATGCTCTTCCAATTTTTTTAAAACATCTCTGGACTGTCCCCTTTCTAATGGTGTGCAATATGTTTTGAAAAATAATTATTAACATCACTAATTTGCAAAATTCCTCTAAATAATCACAATTTTCCAATATTCAACAGGTTACATAAAAACTAGTATTTCCGTTAATAACACTCACTTACAGGTAAAAAATTAAAATTTTGAAGGTTTCACTTAAAAAAGATAAAAAAATTACATTTTAAGTATTTATTTTATAATTTTTACAAGTCCTGCTCAAATTGTTGGCCTCTGTTTCGAATGCAGGCCCGACATCTTTTTCTTATTTCTCCAATTGTTGTATACAGCTGTATTTCGCCCTTAACAATATCGAATGCCTCTTCTATGCGTTGGACTAGTGCCTCCCTTATTGGAACTTAGGTTGCGTATACCAATTCTTTGGCACGTCCCCAGACATAAAAATCCAACGGTGTTAGGTCTGGCGAACGTGGCGGCCATGCAATAGGCCCATCGTGCCCAATCCACGAATTGGGGAACACATTATCCAGATATTCCCTCACTGTTAAACGCCAATGCGCGGTACAGCCGTCGTTTTGGAATATTATGGGCACGTCTTCATCAAATATGGGCACCTCGGCCAATAATTCCGGCAGATCATTTTGCAGGAAATCTAAGTAGTTTTCGCATTGAGGTTATCAGGCAGGTAATATGGTCCAATTACATGGTTATCAATCACTCCTGCCCAAACGTTGACACTAAATCGCCTTTGGAACGATTTGTCTCTTGGAACGTGAGTTTTCTTGTTTTGGTGCCCAGTGGTGCAAGTTGTGTAAATTTAGTATCCCTTCCTTGGTAAACTTAGATTCGTCCGTCCACAATATTCTTTTTAATAAATCGGGAACATCCACATCCGTGTGTAATAAGTCAGTCGTGTCGTAGATCGCGCGTTGACCGGTCGTGTAGTGTGCGTGAGGACAATGACCTCCAACACAGTGAAATGTGCAACTTGCAACATCGTAATTAACGAAGTACTAGCCTTCATTCAAAATAAGGCCGATGTTATGGATGAGGAGGCCATAGTGCGTCTCTGCCTGACTGCTTCTACAGCGGAGGATATATTTGCGGCGAAGAATTTGTTATTTCTCTCAGTCCCGTCCAAGCATCGAAAAATCAAACGAAAGAAAGAAGGTAAAACGAACAGGGATTTAGACAATATTATAGTTGTCATGAAGAAAATAGACCCCGAAGAGATGCCGATATTTGTGGCCAAAGAGTTACACAAGCTCCCGCCAGTGACCTTTGATTACGTGGACGTGACCAGATTACTAAAAGACATTGTGATTTTGCGTAATGAAATGGAGAAAATAAAAACCAATTACGTTACATCAAACGAGCTGTTGCAAGTAAAGTCTGAATTAACTATTCTGCGAAATGTATCAGTTGCGAAAAATTTTGAGAATAATTATGAGAATGATTGTTTCGTAAATACAAAAAGAGGTGGATTTAAATTGTCAGACGGTTTTGAATGTGACAGTGGGCCGGTCGGAATTGTGCAGTTGTCGCATGAGTCATCGCCACAGGGGTCAACTACTTATACTCGTCAATCTTATCGTCCAGTGTCCTTGAATAATGCCCACAAAACCGGCCTATACGACAAAAATGCAACACTGACGGAAAATAAGCTGTTCCTGTCTAACGCGAGCGAAATCGGACAGCGTGACAAAGACACAACAACTGAGGAAGGGATACACGTGCCGGAACAGCCCCTCAGTACCACGTTTTCGACAAGCATTGAGAACGATGCGCAAACGCATGAGGCACGGACCGCGGCAGGCAGTTCAATGACCGCACGTGTAACGAATCAGCTGAGCGCATCTCGCAATGAGACGTTAGTTACATTAACAGGTGATAATGGACGAAAAATGGAAATAATGGGTGGCAGACGGTTGTAGCCAAAAAACCAAGAAATTTTAAGTCAAGTAGCACAGGCAGAGCGACGTTGAGCGCGGATTCATTTAAAGTCGCGGACTCGAAAGTTTCGCTGTTTATTTCCAATGTGTCCAAAGAAACAAATCCGGATGACATAACCGAATACATTAAAAATAAGACAGGTGACTTGGTGTTGTTACGTAAGATCAATATGCAAAGACAAAGGAATTATGATGCGTACAAGGTAATAGTATCGAAAAATAAACTAAGCATGTTTCTAGATGACTCATTTTGGCCAAGTCATATATCATTTAGGCGGTTTTTACCGTATAAAAGACTGAGCACTGAAGGAGTGCGAGAAAATTTCGAACAATAATGGATTTAAGTAAAACAAGAAAGAAAATAGTCACTTATAATTGTAAAGGTATCAAGCGTGCCGCTGGGGAGGTCAGACAACTATGCCTATCCGCTGACGTAGTTGCACTGCAAGAGACTGGTTGCTGCCTTATGACATCCCTTTCCTAGGTACTATACATGAGGACTTTGAATACACCGGCAAGTCAGCGGTGGACATATCTAAAGGGGTGCTTAGAGGGCGGCCCTTCGGCGGTGTGGCACTACTGTGGCGAAAAGGTACGTTTAGCTCAGTGTCTGTAATCGAATGTGAGAGTGCGCGTGTGTCGGCTATCAAAGCTGTACTAAGTGACCGTGAAATTGTTATAGTGTCTGTGTATATGCCAAATGATTCGGTTGAAAACTTAACAGAATTTATCGAGTGTCTTAGTTTAATTAATGCTATAGTGGATGGTAGTGGAGCTGAGTCTGTCTATATACTCGGTGATTATAATGCTCATCCAGGAGAATTGTTCAATGAAGAACTATTAAGTTTTTGCAGGGAGCAGAAATGGTCTTGTGTGGATATGGACAGGCTCAGTTCGGACTCGTATACCTACGTGAGTGATGCGCATGGGTGTAGGAGGTGGCTAGATCACTGTCTGGTCACTCAGTCTGCGTTGTCCACTGTGCGAGATGTGCGTATCAACCACGGGGTATACTGGTCCGACCACATACCCATGACTTTAGAGTGTGAGCTAAATTATGTAAGATCCAAAGTACTTTTGTGATTAAAATGTTTTGTGGTAAATTTGTAGATATATTTGGTCAGATGGGAGTGTTCGTTTACTGGTGCATGAGCAGCTAGCGGGAGTACGATTTAAAGTCCGAAATCCGTATTACTATACTTTTAATTATTCCTTACAAACTCACTTATTTTATGCGTAAACTAATGTGAAGGAATTATGTACTGATGTATTAACTGTTATGACCGACGCGGGCGACGACTGGAAATCCACTGTCGTTCACCGCGCTCCTCTGAGCTCGGGCGACGTGCAAATCGCCGCGTCGACACAATGTGTCACCACATCATTCCTCCCCTTTTTTTTTAAAAAAAAAATGAAATCCTTAAAATATCTTAAAATTAAAACTTACTCTAAATATCTTAACAGTACGACACAAGTACAATGTAAGTCAACGGAATTTGCTGATGCTATGTCTACGGTCGCCGTCTCGCCCGCTGTGACGCGATAAGCGAGGAATGTAACACGATTCTTTTAACAAACGACGTTCGTAAATGAATTCTCAAACTTACTTGCAATATCACGCTATGTTTTTATAAGGGTAGGCAGAGCATCATCCTAACACAAATTTTCAAATTAAATTCTCTTACTGAAATCAAAACTTCTTTTTATTTTACTGTGTCCACCAACTAATCCTAACATTTACCTTAAAACATTAAAATTGTAATACTTAACTAAGACATTTAAACTAGGAATACACTACTTTAGCTGTTGTTGTTTGTGCTTTAGGTTGTACACTTTCCACTTTAATCACTGGTAACGTGTTTACGTCCGTAATTTGCTTTGTAATAAACTTTCCAACTCTTCTTCTTAGCTGTCGAAACAATAAGTAGCCAACGGTGATACATAATAATACCAAAATCGTAATTATTAGTATTCCATAACTGTCGCTTAACTGTTTCTCTACCGTTGCTTGATTTATAACCAAATTTTCTTTAGTTTCTTTAGTTGTTTGATTTCCCATTTTCTTTACTTTCTTTTTTACTAGGTACCAAAATTTAAATTTTTTTAAGTTAATATTCTTCGACGTCTCTGAATTAAATGTAGTTACCTATTGTTTCGACTTCTCTTAATATATACTTGACTTAACTGAGTATGCTTATTTATTTATCCTTCAAAAATACAATAAACGCACGTACTTACTTACTAAGCTAGTTCCTATTTTATTTCCTTATTGCATAAATCTTACTGGTTTCCTACTTATTCTACCACTACGCGTAATTTTAGCGTCAGGGCTGTCACAAACCTTTTCTTTTTCTGACTCTATTATTTTCTGACTGTTTTTAACATTCTCATCTATTAATTCATATGCTGGCTTCAACCTATCTATAGATATAAATGCTTTTCTTTCGGGTAACTGAACTTGAAAAACTTTGTCCGTCCTAGTAATAACTGAATAGGGTCCGTCGTAAGGCGGTTGTAACGGTTTTCTTACCGCGTCCACCCTTACGTAGACTTTTTCACATGTTTTTAAATCTTTACTGACAAATATCTTCCTACTATTTAAGGTTTCTCTTTTACAAGGTTGAATTTCTTTGATAGCTTGCTTCAAATTCGTTACATAATTCTGAATATCAGTTTCTACCTTAATATCTGAATTGTAAAAGTCCCCTGGTAACCTTAAAGTTGTACCGTAAACTATTTCTGAAGCACTAATATTTGTGTCAACCCTAACTGCTGTCCTTAATCCTAACAAAACAGTTGGTAATTCATCTACCCATGATTTTGTTGAAAATCTGGCTGCCAAGGCTACTTTTAAAGATCGATGCCAACGTTCAACAGCACCATTACTTTGTGGATGATATGGGGTTGTCCTTATACGCCTAATTCCCAAGCGTTCCGTAAGGAGTGAAAAAAGGTTACTTTCGAATTGTCTACCTTGATCCGTAGTCACTTTTATAGGACATCCGAATCTTGTAATCCACCCTTCATAAAATACTCTACAGACAACCTCCGCCGTCATCTCTTTAATTGGAAATGCTTCTGGCCACCGCGTGTAACGGTCAATAATCGTTACTAAATATCTATAACCTTCGGGTGATGTGCTTAATGGGCCAACTATGTCTATATGCACATGTTGAAAACGATCCACGACCTCAAATTTACCTAAATCGGATACAGTATGTCTCTGAATTTTAACTCGCTGACAGGCATTACAAGTCTTTGCCCAATTCCTAACATCTTTATTCATTCCGGGCCAAAAATATCTTTTATTAATAAGATTCAAAGTCGCTCTAACTCCAGGATGGCTTAAACCATGAGAAGCGTCAAAAACTATGCGTCTAAATTTTTCCGTTAGATATGGCCTGCATTGACTTGTTGACGTCTCACAAATAATTTGATCCGTGCTATCCGGTAAGGAAATATGTTTAAAAAGCAACTTGCCATTTGATTCGCATAACAATTGCGCAAGCTGTTTGTCACGGCTTTGGTCACGAGCTAATTCTGCGAAGTCTAACGCTGTGGGGCATGTTATTTCCTCCACGCGCGATAAGGCGTCAGCAACTACATTGTCACTACCACACACGTGCCTAATGTCCGTTGTAAATTCACTAATGAACATTATATGTCGCGCCCTTCTAGGTAACTCTTTTTCACTCCCTAGTTTACTGAATGCGCAAGTAAGAGGCTTGTGGTCAGTATAAACGACTAATTGACGACCTTCGACCATATAACGAAAGTGAGCAATCGCCAAATATATGGCTAAAAGCTCTCTATCATAAGTACTATATTTCTTTTGTGCCTCTGACAATCGTTTAGAAAAATAACCTAATGGTTTCCAATCCTTACCTTCTTTTTGCTGAAGTACAGCGCCCACACACGAGTCTGAAGCGTCTGTCATAAGCGCTAAAGGGGTGTCAGATGTCGGATGCGATAAAGTAGTAGTTACCTGCAAGTTTTTCTTGCACTTCTCAAACTGTTGAATCGCCTTTTCATTCCAAATTATTTTCGTCTTGTCTTTTCGTTTCGTATTATGTAAAAATTTATCCAACTCTGATTGGTCCTCTGCTGCCTTTGGGATAAAAGATCTATAAAAATTTAACATACCTAAAAATCTCCTCATCTCCTCGACGGTGGTTGGCCTGGGGAAGTCGATGATCGCCTTCACCTTCTCCCCCAGTGGCCGTATCCCAGATGACGAGACTTGATGACCTAGAAATTCTAATTCACTCTTTCCAAAAACACATTTTCCAAGATTAATAGTGATTCCATAGTTATTTAATTTTTCAAAAACTTCCCTTAAGTGCTTCCTGTGTTGTGTGACGTCATCGCTAGCTACTATAACGTCATCCAAATAGACAAATAAATAGTCTAAACCTGATAGAACGCTGTGAGACATAAATCTTTGAAAAGTTTGAGCAGCGTTTTTTAAACCGAAGGGCATTCGAGTGAATTCGAATAAGCCAAACGGTGTTATTACCGCTGTTTTCTCTATATCGCTTTCATTTACAGGAATACAATTATAGGCCCTATTTATATCTAGCTTAGAGAACACTTTTTTACCTGCCAGAACGTAAGTGAAGTCACGCAGCCTAGGAACGGGATACTTATCGGGCTTGGTGACAGCATTTAGTCGCCTATAATCACCACAAGGCCGAATCTCACCGTTTTTCTTGGGAACTATGTGCAAAGGACTCGCCCATGGACTCTTGCTTGGTCTACAAATACCCATACTAGTCATAATCCTAAATTCCTCTTTCGCCCTAGTATAACGATCAGGCGGTAGTGGCCTGGCTCGTGCCTGAATAGGTGTACCTTCAGTTTCTATAAAATGACATACATTATGTTTGGGTGTTTCTTTGAATGACACAGGTTTCGTCAAATCAGGGTAATCAGACAACAAATCGCAATAAGGGTGATTTTGATCTAATGTTGTGATTGAACCTTCTTGCGAACTTGATACATTAGTCTTTATATTAAGATTTGTTACCTGATCCACTAACCTACGAGCACTTAAATCCACTAATAACTTATATTTAACTAAAAAGTCTGCCCCAATAATGGGTTGTTTAACATCTGCTACTATAAAAGTCCATACGAAAGCTCTTCTTAATTTTAAGTCCAGTTCCATAGTATGTAAGCCATAAGTTTTAATAGGTGTACCGTTTGCAGCATAGAGTTTATAATCGTTAGACACTATATTTTTTTTTTGAAAATGCACTGACCATTTAGGTAACACTGACACATTTGCACCGCTGTCTATTAAAAAATTTAAACCTGATTTCACATCACGCACACTAAGACGGTAATTTTTGCTGATGGTACAGCCGCCCGTCGCCGACTGCACAGCCCTCAGTTTTCCGGTTTTTTGTCATCTTTCCAATTACAGGGTTCCACACATTTGTGCGCTCTGTTCTTGTATTTATAATGGTAGTAGCATAACCAATCAGGATCTGTCTCAGTTCTTTTATTTTTATTACCAAATCTAGTGGATCTAGAACGTGAACGCGACCTAAAACGACCTCGGCCGCCCCTGTTATACTGACGCCCTCGTGCTGTTTCCAGTTTTTGTAATCTATCGCCCAATTTTTTTATTTCAGCTATTATGTTGCCCTCTGATTTAGAAGCTTCCGGCTGCACCACCGATATATTTGATGTATTTCTAATGGTTTCGCTCACCTTATCAGCCATTTTAGCCAGTTGTTCCAACTCGTGGGTTTCTGCCGCTGCCAACACGCTGCGAACTGACGGTGGAAGGAGGTTCTGCCACAGGATTTCCAATGCATTGTCTGATATTTTGTCTCTAGCCAACTCTCGCATTCTTCTCAATAACTGAGAGGGTTTTTGATCACCTAATTCCATTTCACTTATTAATTTTTGTATTTTTCTTGTTTCTGATTCTTCATAAATTGATATTAATTTCTTTTTCAAAGCTTCATACTTTCCTGTAGGAGGCGGGTTTAATAATAAATCCGTAATCTGCATTATAACATCTTTGTCTAATTTTGCCAAAACCAGTTGGTATTTTGCGTCATCTGAAACTTTTTGTGGAGCTAGGACTGCATCAACCTGAATAAACCAGTATTTAGGTACGTCTTTCCAGAATTCTGGCAATCGCGATGTGATCGAAATACCAGACACGTTTTTTGTTTCCTCGTCTTCCGCCATGGTTACAATTAAATATGGGCTTTGAAGTTAATTTCTCAGCCGCCCACTTATTTGTAGCTGGAGAAATGTTCTGCCGCCGCCGCGCCGGATATTGGTGAGTGGTTCCCTTTTCAAGTTCACTGTTCACTACACTGCGCTGCCCCGCACCTTATTCACGGGGTCACCAGTTTTGTGATTAAAATGTTTTGTGGTAAATTTGTAGATATATTTGGTCAGATGGGAGTGTTCGTTTACTGGTGCATGAGCAGCTAGCGGGAGTACGATTTAAAGTCCGAAATCCGTATTACTATACTTTTAGTTATTCCTTACAAACTCACTTATTTTATGCGTAAACTAATGTGAAGGAATTATGTACTGATGTATTAACTGTTATGACCGACGCGGGCGACGACTGGAAATCCACTGTCGTTCACCGCGCTCCTCTGAGCTCGGGCGACGTGCAAATCGCCGCGTCGACACAATGTGTCACCACAGTACTAAACACATTGTCATAGTCAAATAAAATTGTATGGGGAGATCGGAAAATGGAACAAATCAACATGTATTTTGATGTCGCAAACACTAAGTTACGTGAGTTTCATTTTCCAGAAGAGTTTATGTTATGCGCTGATAAAACATGTAACAATCCAGAACACTGTACAATACTCGACAAAATGTATAATGATATAATATCTATTTTATCACAGGCCGCTGTTAAGAGCTAAGTCGAGAAAGCGAGCTCAAGTGGTGGGCTGGAATAAGCATGTCCGTGAGGCTCACGAGACGGCCAGGCTGAAGTATCAACTGTGGCTATTGAACCATAAGCCACAGTCTGGGCGAGTCCATGACGAAATGACAGAGAGCCGAAAAATTTTCAAAGGTCGATTAAAATGGTGTCTGGATCATCAGGACCAGATCAAAATGGATAAACTTGCCTCTCTTCATTCGTCGTGTGATTTCAAACAGTTTTGGAAGGCAACAAGTAGACTTGATCTTACCTAAGCCTGGCCGGCCCGTGAGTGTAGGAGAGGCGACTTCGCCTGAAACAATAGCCCAACGCTTTATGAAGCATTTTAAAAATGAGTCCCCTTTGGGCCAGTCTGGCGGAATTATGTATGATGGTGGATGTAGCATCAAGGACCGCCCCAATGGTAAAGGGACCTTAATACGTTTCTCAGCCAAGGATGTGACGGCAATCATTAGAAAAATGAGTAGGGGCAAATCGCCCGGTCACGACAGCTTGAGTATTGAGCATTTAAAGTATGCGAGCTGCCACCTACCTAGAGTACTAGCGATGTTTTATTCTTTATGTTTGAATCACTCATACCTACCTAAGGAGTGTGTTAAAACTATTGTGGTTCCTATCGTCAAGAATAAAACGGGAGATCTGTCAGATATAACTAACTACAGATCCATATCCTTGGCGACCATAGTAGCAAAGGTTCTGGACAGCTTGCTTGATGCAATACTTGAAAAACCTCTTAACTTGCATGATGCGCAGTTTGGCTTTGTCCAGCACTACATTCCAGGCGCACACCTGTGTATGCATGTTTCCTAGATCTCTCCAAGGCTTTTGATCTAGTGTCATACGATGTCTTATGGAAAAAACTTGGGGAGACGACCGTGCCTACACAGGTGTTGCGTCTGCTCCAATACTGGTATATGAGTCAGCGCAATCAGGTTAGATGGGGAAATGTGATTTCAGAGGAGTATAGGTTGGAATGTGGGGTCAGGCAGGGGGGACTGAGCTCGCCGCAGCTATTCAATCTATATGTTAATGACCTGATAGTGGGGCTCAGCAGCATGCGTGTCGGATGTCATGTGGAAGGTGTGTGTGTGAACAACATCAGCTACGCAGACGACATGGTGCTGCTGGCACCCACAGTCAGGGCCATGAGGAGCATGTTGAAGGTATGTGAGGTTTACGCTGCTCAACATGGCTTGATATATAATGTAAAGAAGAGTGTATACATGGTCTTTGAGACCGCCGGTAGGGTGTCTGACAGCATGCCACCGATTGTACTTAAGGGTATTGCACTTAACAGAGTTGCAGAGTTTAAATATCTCGGACACTTTGTGACTGGCGACCTCAAAGACAATGTAGACATAGACAGGGAGCGTAGAGCGCTGGCGATCAGGTGTAACATGCTGGCTCGCAGGTTCTCCAGGTGCAGCAATCAGGTGAAGATTACACTCTTTAAAGCCTATTGCCAAAACCTATACACCGGAAGTCTGTGGACTCGCTATACGCAAAGGTCGCTAGGTGCTCTACGCGTCCAATATAATAATGGCTTCAGAATGCTGCTGAGGCTGCCCCGCTATTGCAGTGCCTCGGGAATGTTTGCGTTGAATACAACAGCTGATTTTTATGCAGTAATACGCAAGAGGACTGCATCCCTGCTTAGCAGGGCTCGGGGCAGCACCAACAGCATTCTAGAAGTACTTGCTAGTAGGTATGACTCATCGATCACCTGGCATCTTGTTAGGCGGGTGATTGGAGTCACTACCTAAACTAAGTGTTGCAAGGTGTTAGTTATTAATTTAATTTCAATTTCAATTACCTTTAAGAAATACTAACCTACTAACTTAGCGATAAGATAAACATTGTTACTAATATTATACTAACATTGTCTATGGATCCCTGTTATCCGAAATAAACGTTTTCATTCATTCATTCAATAAAAATTGGCAGAAACGTACTCTTCTCTCAAAGTCGCCACCCTCAAGACCCGCAACAACCAAAAAACTTACTAAAATAAAACTTTAATAATTTTAACTCCTCTTGAGCTGTAAGTAATTGCACTAGACTAGAAAATTATTGTTCAAATGTGTGCAGCTGTACATCCCGTTCAGCCTAAGTTTGGCGTTGTCAAGTGAAGTCATACCGCTTGCGATGACTTATGGTACAATAAAGGTGACTCCGGGGTGCGGTAGGTGCTGGGGAAGGGGTCGTCACCGTCAAACTTATAGCAAACAGGTAGTAAGCACATAACACCCATTACTAAAAGTGACGTCATAATACCCATTATTACCTGTTAAACAAATGCAACATCAAACAAAAGGTTTAAATTACGTACCTTGAACCGGAGTCTCGTGAAATGGATGTTTTTCGTTTTGTCGAAGAACTTTCCACACTTTCCATATCGAAATATCAAGTTGTGTCGCCACATATTTAATGCTCCTCGTGTCGTCTTCCTCAAAAAGTGCCAGTATTCTCTCGTCCACTTCAACATTAAAAAAAAAATCGTTGGGCCAAGAATTTTTTTTATATTTTTCGGGGGTGGCTAAAGACCCCCAATCATCATATTTGATTTGGCACACGATGCACCAAACACCCTGTATCTTGGAATTTAAAAAAAAATATACAGGGTGACTTTAAATAGGTCTGTATGGCTTAAAGGGGAAAGAGTACAGCCCATTAGAAGTCTAAAACTGTATGGAACCCCTTGTCGAAAATCACTGGTTTCGGAAATAATGGACACTGTACGAGCCCTTGTTAGCTCAATACATTGACTTATCTGTTTCACAGTAAAACACGGTGAATCTTGTTAGTGTATTTATTTCGACTTGTTACGAAAATATATACTAATACATGAGTGCACGCGATGACGCTTTAATGTGAACTAAATCGAATTACATGATTACTTATTTTATTAAAATTATAGCGAATGTGCGGTTGGACCGTACAGACACTTTAACTTTTTTTCGAAAATTACCAAAATTCAAGGTAAAACCATAAAAATTAAAATAAATACTTATTGCATGCATTTTATTTACGTTTTCTGTTTACTGGATAAATTTTCTGTTTACTGGATAAAAATCTCATAAGTTACTTCAAATTTTAAAGTAATGAGAGCTAAAAGTCGTAACATTACAAAAAAAAATACTTTATTGAAAGGACATCATTTTTTTTGGTACTTTATTCTTGAAAAAACTAACCACAGACTATAAAATTGTCACTTAAGGCACACTAGTAACAGTTTTTAATTATTAAGTTTCAGGCTCGAATTTGCCTGCATTTTCGAGAAAATAATATAAAAAGATTTTTATAAAGCCCCCTCCACACCGCGAATCACGGCATGAAATCGCGGCGCGGATCTCTACATTCGCAATTCGCGCCTGATTCACTGTATAGTTCGCTTGAACCCTTTTGTCGCGAGACAAAACACGAAGAATATGCGAATCGGGACCACACTCATGGTTTTGGCGCGCGAGTGTGAAGAGACCTTATTTAGAAATGCCTACGAGCAAATGCAGTATTTTTTTTTGGTTTATGCTTTTGTATTTATACAAAATAAACATTCTTAAATCAAATATGACAAACATGTTAAGAATGGCGCAAGCTAAAGCCAAAGAATTCGTCTCAAGAATCCTGCATTTTATTTATGAAAAAAATAGTTGCCTACCTGTATTCCTTGATAATCATTACCTATCATGAAAAAATGTTTTGCTAATCATTATAATCAGCCCATTAATCAACACACTGCTGGGAGTGGAAATGGGCCTCTCCTATAGTCTGGCTTCTTCCAGCGTACTCACCAATACTTTTTATTGAAGTCGCTATTTTAAACTATGACAAAATAATAATTGAGCTAAAATATGAAAGAAGAAAGAAAGAAAATAATTTATTCATTGCCAACAATACATTATAGTACAATTTTAGGTTATGATTACAGCAAAGTTCGATCAAATACATAAATTGTAAATTCCTTCATCTATACTACAATATATTGCACAAAGAAATGGCCCCGACTCAGCATTTTGTCATAAGCACATAACAAGTATGTATTTACGACACTGATATTCTGCCGGTACCAAATTAGGAATAAGTTACGCGCTATTACAATAATAAAAAGCCAATTGTGCAGTGAAAAAAAAAGCTAATTGCAAATAATTAAACAAGACATAAAAATAAACAATAATAAAGATATTTTTTCAATTGAATTAAAATTAAAGAAAAATTGTTAAGCAAGTTAATTAAATTAATAAAGTTTGGAAAATGTTTAAAAAATGTTTCAGCGATCGCGGTCCCAAAGTTATGGTAACAATTTCTGTTGGCCGAGTAGATAATCTCGGAGATGTTTCTTAAAGCTCCATCTAGATTGGATGTGTCCAATCGGTGGAGGAATATCATTCCAACACTTGGAAGCGCGATAACTGAAACCTCCCCGAAACGTAGTAGTACGGTGTCTAGGTATGCAAAGGACAAATGAAACTGATCTAGCAGTGTATCTATATCCAGAATATCGCCATGATAGTTTCCTATATAAATATAAAGGCTGATGAGTGTGCATAATGCCATGCAATTGCGAAGCGTAGAAGAGTGTAAGCCCACTGTGCATCTTAAGTAAACCTGATTTATTAAGAAATGGAGTAACATGAGACCTTGGAGGAATTGGAAAGCAATAACGAGCACAGGCATTCTGTATTCTTTGAACCAGGACTTAAGAAAAATTCAATAAGCAGGGACCGTAAACAGTGATGCAATAGTTGAGCTTAGATAAAACTAACGCTTCGCAGAGTTTAATTCGTAATTCAACTCCAATAAAAGGCCTAATACGATACAGAACCTTGAGTCTATAAAAACAGTTTCGTGCAACATTATTAATATGAGATTCGAACCTAAGCCGATTATCAAAAATGAGACCAAGATTACGAGCCTCAGTTACTAAATTAACAGGTTCACCCCTTATAGTTACTACAGGTTTCAGTGCCTCAATACGGTTGACCTGCGATTTAGTTCCAAGTATAAGAAACTTTGACTTTACAGGATTAAGAAGAAGCGAATTTTTTAAAGACCAAGAAAATACCCTATCCAAATCCTCATTCAAAAGACTCACAGCATCCGCCACGGCATCGGGACGCACAGGGATATACACTTGTAAATCATCTGCATAAAGATGATATTTTGAGTGTTTCAGAGTGTCAATTATATCAGCGCTGTAAATGATAAATATCAGAGGTCCAAGTATAGAACCCTGCGGAACTCCTCTAGTTACAGGCAACGGTTCCGAAATAAGGGACTTTTTCTCGGTACTCCGAATGACAACTCTCTGATTTCGGTTACTTAGGTAGCTGTTAAACCATTGGACGGCAGACATATCAAAACCTTAATACGATAATTTTGACAATAAAAAGACAATAAAAAGTACCTTGTCCCTGATCTAGATGGCTCATTATATCATCCACAACATCAAGAAGAGCGGTTGTTGTGCTGTGCTTGGATCTGAACCCTGACTGCTTTTCTGGTAATATATTCATTAGTTCACAATATTTGGATACCTGGATACAAACTACTTTCTCAAGTAATTTCGACAAGAACGGCAAAATACTTATGGGCCGTAGGTCACCCAACTCATCTGCATTATTTTTTTTTGGCAATGGCCTAACCAAAGCAGATTTCCAAGCTTTAGGGAAGACCGAGGAGGAAATTGATTTATTAATAATTTTAGTGATCACAGCAAGCGTACGAGGAAGGGTTAATAGTACCATATCTCTTGTTATGCAATCGGAACCCAGCGCATTGGATTTAATATCCATAATAAGCTTTGTAACAAAGTTTTCATGCACGGGTTCAATCTTGAAAGAGCCGCGATTGTGTCGATGGAACTCATAAAAAGTCAATGTTGATATATCAACAGTGTCACTACCTGGGACATTGAGGAAGTGTTTATTAATAGCGTCAGGGTTATCAAATCGATCAGGCAGGTCAGAAGTATTCTTAAAATCAGGAAGAACGGTGGATTTCAAATTTTTCCATAAGGCCTTACTATTGGTTATATTTTTTTTTATAAATTGATCAAAATATGCCTGTTTTTCTGCATTAATACAAGAAATCACTAAATGTCTCAGAGATTTATACTGTTTTTTATCAACATCACATTTAGTTATTTTAGCTCGCCTATGAGATTCGTCGCGCAACTGTCTCATGCGCAGAAGATTATTCGTCATCCACGGGAGGTGTTTTTTACTAATTCTTACGCATTTTTCGGGTGCAAATAAGTCAAAAAGTTCAATAATAGTTGCATTAAATTTTGTAACCATGTCATTCACATCATCCAGGTCAGCAATCTTATCCCAATCAATCTGTTCAACAGCATAATTAAAAGTATCTAAGTTAATATCTTTCAACGGGCGATATGAGACATAATAGGGTGGTACTTTTTTTCGTTTTATTTTTAATTCACCAAAAACAGCTGCATGGCCTCCTAACTCAGGTATACGAATCACAGATACATGAGATAAATTAGCATCAGACAGAAACAGATCTATGAGTTTAGCACTATGGGTGGTGAAGTGCGTGGGTTCAGTTACATAATTTTTGAGACTAGAATATTGTAGAAATGAATTTAAAGCTTTGACCTTATAATCATTACTGTCCAATAGGTCAATATTAAAATTACCCAGTAAAACAGTGAAATCGTGTTCAGGGGTGGAAGCTAATGTGTCAGTGAGTGAATCAATAAATTTATCAGCACTAACCCAATCAGGTCTGTAAGCAGTGCCAATCAACAAGCGGGTTTTATTAATATTTAAGAGAATCCACATTTGTTCCACCTCTGCATTAATGTCGGAATGTGAGCAAAACCGAAAACTCATTCCTTGCTTTATGTAGAACCCTACGCCACCCCCACGGGATTTTCTTAAACCACGAGGCCTTGGCAGGTGCCGCAATCGATAACCCGGAACAACAGGAGCACAAAAATCTGAACCCTCACTAAGCCATGTCTCATTGACTGCCATAATGTCAGGAGCCTCACGGAGTAGCAAAGCTTGAAATTCGTCGTGCTTACTACTGATAGAACCAGGATTATGAAGACCAAATTTTAAATTACGGGATTTAATCATTAGAATAATGATAATAAATAAGTATTACATTCGACAAGCCTACTGAGTAAGATACATAGACGACATAAAACGAATACAATTTAGGAAATGCCACTGCCTGATCAGTTCCAATTACATGCAGACCATTATACAGCAACAACTGCGAGTGACAGTAATTGCAACCTAATGTTAATACAAATGTAGAATTATTTAGAAAAGAAAAAAGCATACCGACTATTTTAAAGAAAGAATATCGATGACATATACAATTTTTATGAAAAGTCCAAACGCATTTGAAAGCTAACAAACAACTTAAAAATAAATTTAAGAATAAAAGTTTTAAAAATAAAACAATTATCTTACACGCCCACAGTTTCACTGAAGATCCCAAAAACACGGCCAATGTCCCTTAAGTTACGAAGCGTGTGGATAGGCGAGCCGCTAGCATCGGTTTTCCTCGCAAAGATACGCCCATATCTCGTCCACACAAAGCGCCATTTTGCGACACTTGCAGCATCCCGAGCCTTCGCGAAAAGGACACGGTTTTTCTTAGTCAAACGCTCATTTATGTAAAAAGACTTCGGCAGATGCTCGGGGAGCCCAATGTCAGCGGTGGTTGCATGTCTACCCACCCTCGAGCTTTTAATAACATCATCACGCACAGCACGGCGAGCGAACCTTACCACAGTTGGCCTCGGGCGTGAATTTTTATTTCCATTTCCTGGAGTATCTTCAGCCTTCCTGGGCCCGACCCGGGTAGCACTCACTACGTCCCGCTCATCCAGATTGACTCCTAGCTTTTTTGTAACAGCCATGACAATATGCATCACCGATTCGCCTGCAAACTCTGGGATGCCAGTAATTTCTGTGTCATTCAGAAGTGACTGTTGTTCCTTTTCGTTAAGCTCATCTTCCAGGTGTGATATTGCATCCAAGGCCTCTTCGACATTCATTATTGTGGACTGTTTATTTTTAAATGCATTCAGTTCAGCGCGCAATTTACTGTTCTCGCTCTCCAGCCCCATGATTCTATTCGAAAATTGGTTTACAGTGGCATCTAAATCAGCGATTTGTGACGATAAGAAATCCGTAGTAGAAGTGAATTCAGTTTTGAGCTTTTCAATTGTAGATGTGAATTCAGATTTAATATCGTTAGCTATTTCGGAACGTAGCCGATTAAACTTAGAATCCAACTTCGCATCGAGTTTACTATCAAGTAAATCGGAGAGTTACTGCAGCAAGAACGCCGGCGCAAAACCAGAGCTCGAGCCGCATTCGGTATCACTCAAGACGGTCTGAGTCACTGTTGAATGTTGAGTGACCACATCGCCGCAAGGCACGTTAACCTCAGTAGACGGTGTTCCCATTGACATCTGATTCCGGCCACGCACAGGCGTGTCATAAGCCTTTCTTCTATTGGTGACATTTTCACATGATGGACACTTCCAGGAACGCTTCAAGTCGACCAGATTGCCCTGATAGCACGCTGTCGTCATATTAAGGCAACGATAGTGGTATAAGCCCCTGCACAGTACGCAAGCCAAGTGGGTACCACGTTCAATTCCCGTATTGCAAGCTTCACAATTCATTTCGCCTTTAGCTCGTAGCTCGTAGCAACAGAAGTGGCGTAGCTGTAGCGGCAAAGACGCGAGACGTCGCGTGTGACGTAGCGCTTCGTAGCCTCGACTTCGTAGTCTCCGTCGATAGTGATATAAGTTTTAACGCGCTACAGTCAGATGACTGTGGTCGAATTGTACGGCGCGGCCGGCCCACACGCAGCTATCCAGGGTTCAAATCCTCGTCGAATCACTAAACCGCAAAAGTCACTATTTTTATACGACAGTCCCAAAACTATAGCCGTCTTCGTCAGGCCACGCCCACTGGGAGGAGCCAAGTAATATAAACCCCGTAGGAGAGAGTAGGAATCAAAAATTAGTTTCACTGACCAATCACAAAAAGTTAAAATACAATTTTTAAAATCAACTGTACGCACGTCCACTCGCGACCACGACAAGCGCGCAACCGCAAATATGCATATATTGATCAAAATGCATTTTAAAGGAATGGGAAATAAGTAAAAAAAAAAGAAAAACAATAGGTTATATATTTCCATGATTCTTTATTAAAAGTCTTCCCTTACCAATATGTTATCTAGGAAAGGTGCTGGAGCAGAAATATTGTTTTGATACCGTGCCCATCCCAAATACCAAATAATAGTAGCAACATGAGCACAACTACCAACGGTTCTATTGCCTACAATACAGCTACACAAATACTCTCTTGCCATTCGAGTGATACAGTGTCCAATATATGTATAGTACACAGTGCGGCTCTGATGTCGTGATTTAATTCTGCCTCTAATCAGAAGTGGTTCACTTGCAGAAATACCTTGGACATGAACAATGTTTTAATCTGTACTCACTTCAACTTTAAAAGAACCGTTAGCTCGGATGTGTTCCGCATAAAATGACCGGGCTTGTTTAATTTGGTAGGTGCCCAGACAAAATAATATTAAGTCTGACATCTGCATAATGGGAAACACATCCAGGGCTGGAATTTCGGAATTGATGCTTACAAATTGGGCACGGCGTCTATTTAACTGCTGTTGTGAAACATGGTCAGACAAATAATTATACATATGTCGCCTTTCTAAGGCCCTATTCAAAATCAATAAGGCATCGATACGGTCGGTTATAACGGGATGAAAATGATTGATGATTGCAGCTGCATTTCTAAAATCTGTCATTAGATTTCTTGACATTCTGTTAAAATATTCGCTTCTCAAAATTTTATAATCCCGTTTGAACCGACCGTTTACAATTTCGACAACCCACCTGCACATTGTTACTAGCCGGGATTCGTTTGCCTGTCTTGTGGTTAATTTATTACCTTCTGTTAAGGAAAGTGGTTTGTATATACAGGGTGTTAGGCGCATGGACCGACAAAATTTTTTGTGTGGCTGGTGGGGTCATTTGCTACATTTACATCATCAGTCCCTGGTCCAATGGGTTACGGCTATGGAGATATGATTTTTTGTCCTTTTTTTCTAAAAATCCCCAAAATATTGCAATTAAAACCCTGTAACTTTTGCATTTTTCATTATAAAAGTTTTTTTTTCAGGTGCATTCTCTAACGTATGCATCTTCATAAAAATAACACGTTTTGTTCCAATTTGCACCACAAATTTGGAAAAAATGTGTTTTTTTGTAAAATTAAAAGTTAACGTATGAATAAAATTCAACTTCTAAATTCATTTTTAAAAAAAAGTAGCAGGTATTGAGAATTTCATTTTCTTTTATAAAGTTTTGTAGTTCATTACTTTTCTAACGGTATAAGATACTTTATTGAAAAACAAAAAAAAAAAACCTCAAAAGTTAGGATTTCGTCAGAGGTCAATTTCTCTTAGTATTTTTTTTTTCATTTAAAACCATTTTTTTCTAGGGTGCATTTTGGAACGCGAACGAAATTTCTAACGGTACCACTTCTGCTATTTTATAATCTTTCTAACGGTACTACTTCTGTGTTTTATGACACTTCTACACGTTATCAAAAAAAAATCTGCTCTAAAATTAGGAATTAAATTTATAGCACCAGAACCAAAAGATCTAATAAAATCTGCCCTCGTCTGAACGTGCAAATGATTTCTTTTTTCTGATCTTTGTTTCCTTTGTTTAGACTATCAATAAAACAATCATATCAATGTAATCATTTATTTTCATACTTTAATCCTTTAATTACAAATTTTGCTCGAAATGAGAACCTCTGTTGCGAATGCAGGCTCGACACCTTTTCCTTATCTCTGTAGTGGTTGTTGCCATCCGCATTTCCTCTTTCATTACTTCAAATGCGGAGTTAATTCTTTGAATTAATACCTCTCTTGAGGGCACTTCCGTAAAGTAAACTAATTCTTTGGCCCGCCCCCAGACGTAAAAATCTAACGGAGTTAGATCTGGTGATCGGGCGGGCCAAGGTATCGAGCTGCCTCTGCCTATCCAAGAATTGGGGAAAGAATTATTCAGAAATTCGCGAACTTCTCGCTGAAAATGCGCTGGGCAACCGTCGTGTTGGAAGATAATGGGTACGTCTTCTTCGAATATTGGCAGCTCAGCCATTAATTCGGGCAAAACAGTTTCTAAGAATTCCAAATAGGCAGGCCCCGTCAGAAGATCTGGTAGATAATGAGGACCGATGAGGTTTCTTCCAATTACACCCGCCCAAACATTGACGCTAAATCTTTGCTGAAATCCCCGTTGTCTCTTCACGTGTGGATTTTGCCCTTTGGGTGCCCAGTGGTGCAAATTAGTGCGAAACCCGCGGTGTCCATCATGCTGAGTGCTTGTGGACCGGAGTCATTCAGTGCAGTAAATATGGTCGGTCTCAAACGTTGTGGTATAGGTGAAAAGAAAGTGACGTCGGCTTGTGATGTGACCATAGAACCTGGTGAGTTTTTCTGAGCGTCCCTCATACTTTGATCTTGTATTTCCCTTAGCATACGTGTGTATTTTCAGCTAGGGTTTCTCCTTGAGATCGAATCGTATCATAACAATTTTGAAGTTGGTTCTTCATTACTGTTATTTTCAGCTGTAGATCCGTTATAACGGTCAGTAACCTGTCCATCGCAGCTTTTGTAGGAGGGGCCATTTTTCTTGTCACTTTTCTATGCCACACGAATCGATAAAATTGTAAATAGGTTAATTAAAATAAAATTATGTCAGAAATTAGTCAATAACTTAAAAAACACGAATAAATACGGAGCGATTCGAATCAGCTGTTGCTACGGTAACGCCACCTGACGTATGGGTGGGAACGCCCAGGGGAATCCGTTGATTAGTAAAAAAAATCGATCATTTGAAATACTCGAGCGCGTCGCGTCAGATTAATAAGGGAGGTTAATTACTCAATTTTGCTAATCTGACGATTTGAGCGTAACCTTAGGGGGTGGGAGGGTAGCAAAGTTGCAAAAAAAAAAAAACGCTGTGTGGATTTACTCGAGCGTGGTTGGTTTTATTTTAATTTTAGAGGTATTTATACCAAAATAACAGAAAAAACATAATCTAACGATTTCCGCAAGCCGAACGATCGTAACAAAAATCTAGTTTGTGAAATTGTAGGTAGGGACATAAGAAATTATAATCGAATTCGGATATGTCATTCTAAGTTGAAAGTGGTGCGTCTATTGGTGATTAGTTACTTCGACAAACATTAAAGAATACCAGTACCAATTCATGTTATTTCTGCTTCTCTACCACTTAATTTCCGCAGTTTGTGAAATTGTAGGTAGGGACATAAGAACTTATAATCGAATTCGGATATGCTATTCTAAGTTGAAGATTATAAAGTTTAAGCAAACCGCAAGGTATTTCGCAAATAACTGCTTTAGGTCTCCATCTTCTTAAAAATTGTTTTTAATTGTAAGATTGCAAATTAGTTTTTTTTGTTTTCAGTTCATCCACGGGTATTTCCATGATAGTGCTAATACGCTTCCATGCGTCGTGATTTTTTAGTTTGTTTTTGTAGTCTTTTAAACTTTTATTTCATAAAACTGGTTCCATTTGTATCTGTTCCAGAAAAGATTATTCTAATTCGTTTGTCCAATTAAAACTTTTATCAGACATTTTGCACCACTGGAATTTTTTGAATAAACAAGCAGGAACACAACCGTTCTCGTCCTCGAGTAGCGCGCGAATGTGGAGTCGTGTTGTGTTCACGCATATTTCGCGCGTTCGCAAACTCTTTGACGCGGGCCAAAAACCGACAAAAAGTAATTAACAAGGCGCGAAAGTGGCGCAAACCCGCGAAAAATATGCGAATCGGCTCCACATTCACGCCTTCGCGCGCAATTCACGCGTTTGCCTATCACAACTTTTTTGAAATCGTTAATTTAAGATGGCAAAAAATCCATAGCCTATAAAGAGCACCTGCCAAACCCCAGAAATGCGCAACAGGAGTTGGCTTTTAATGTAAGAAAAAAACATACCACATGGGAAATAGTACCGGGTAGGACCACCATTGGCATCTTGGACGGCATCAAGCCGGTTTCTCATGCCGGCCACTAGATTTCAGCAGGTGTCCTTACCTGTGGTATGTGCTTCGCGCCTCTAGTTTCCGCTGTTGCGAATTTCTGAGGCATCCTAATCGAGAGCCATGAGACCCCATAAATTCTCGATAGGATTAAGGTCAGGGCTCTTCGCAGGCCATGGAATTCTGACAATGTCAGGCTGACTCCCAAGCCACTGCTCCACAACTCTGGAAGTGTGCATCCTGCAATTATCTTGGCACAAGTAAATAATCCCTTCAGGATAATGGAGGCGCACGGTGGGGAGAGCATTACGTCTCGTAAAATTTCGACGTATTGCTCCCCATTCATGCGCCCGCTCACTTCTACCAATTCACCCGGCCCCATTGAGCTCATCCATCCCCAAAAGTTTAGGCTAATTCTCCCACTAGCTCTATTTGGAAGAGTATTCAGCTCAACATATCTCTCGTTAGCGTTGCGCCATAAAATCTTCCGGCCATCCTTGTCTGTTCTAAAACTTTTTTCATCGACGAAGATGACGATGTTATTTTCCCAAAGTTATAATATTCTAAGCAAAAACTTATTTTCGCTTCTTGGTGGTGGGGGTGCAAAAGTATTTTCTTTGCCGGTCGGCGGCATTTTTTTCCGGCTGCCTTCAGCCGCCGCCGAACGGTGTTCAAAGAATTCTAAAACAAAAGAAGTTAATAATAACAATTTTATTAAATGTCCTAACTGGTAAGAAATGTTTTAAAATTGATGATGTTATACGCGTAAGTTTTCGAAAACTCAGGATAAAAATTAGCTTTTTCCGAAAAAGTATGGAACTTCTCCATTCAACTTGATCAGTAGATTGCCTTTATATCAAAAGTCGAAAACTTACTGCCATACTCAGAGACGTCAATTAAAGTTAAGTACTGTTAAACTCTGATGTTGTCTCTTTCACTCTTGTTGATATAAACAAGGATAGCATGACATTTAATTACTTCTTAACTTTAATAATTGACGTCTCTGAGTATGGCAGTTAGCGTTCCTTAGGGAGAGTTAATAGTTTCATTAGGAAATCACCCCTAAAATAAATGTTTTTCATCGATTTCATAGTTTCCAAAGAAGATTGGCAATAAGCCATGCATTTTCAGTGTCGCACTTAGAATGCTCGTTTTGTAAAACAAATACATGTAAAATGTAGATATCAGTCAGTATATTAAAAAAGGTAATCATAGCATAATTTTAGAAAATGGGGTTTAGTGACAAAATGTGTTCGTCTGATATAGGTTAGGTTAGCGTTGCCGATCGATTGTCCACTCACTATCGATAGAGTATTGACAGTTGAGAGAAAAGCGATAGTTTTTTACAATAGTATCGGTTGCATTTTATATGTTCATATTATTATTTATACCTACTTATATAGTAATTATATAGAAGTAGTATATAGATAGTTTACCCAGTATTGAAACGCAATACTATCGAACGTATATAGACAGACAGTTCATTAACTGTCGAGATGCAATACTATCTTATAGTTATAGTTACTAGTTATATGAACCAATGCTATTGGTTGGTTCCTTGGTATCGATAGTACTAACGATTTTCGACGTCAACTACCTATAGCTGATCTATTGATTGTTCGGTAACACTATTGTGTTTATTCGCAAAGATGGCAACACAGTCCATATAAAACTGCATCGATACCCATCGCCGCTCTATTGTTGTGAAATCCACGTACCTCTCTTGGATATGTCCATAACCTTATAATGTTGACTACACTTTCGTTTTGGTTACATAGTTTAACTCGCATTCGAGTCAAACGCAATTCACAGTTAATGCAACGAACACTTGCACTTGTGCGTGGCATTTTAACTATGAGTAGAGTAGGTACGTCTCAACTCAACTAAAAGTGTCCAATTTCACTAAAAACCAAGTCCAGCGGAGGAACTAGATGTTCAACTCGACGCGAAGTATACACTATTTATTTGATAATATCTTTTTCAACAAAGAATAACAAAGTTTATCCGTTGCAATTTCACTTACAAACAACACACAACAAACCGGCAATCGCAACAAAGCCAAAACATAAAACAAATTATCAAATGACATTGATTGACAGATGTTGTGTGTTACCCGCCTATTCATAAAAATCGTATTTATTTTTACTGACATATTTACAAAAAAAAACTAAGCATTTTCTATTATTAAACAAAAAGCATAAAAATTCTTTTGAATTCCTATTTAATGTAATGATAATAGTTTCATGATTGCCTAAAAGTAATAACTAAGTATCGTCCACGACTCGAAAATAAACTACTTGCTAAACACTTGCCTGTGTACTGGCAACACTGTGATACTAAGAAAAAAATGCGTTTAGATATTGACTATGTTTTCAATAAACGCAATGTAATAAAACTTAACGTGATAAATATTTTATTTGTTAAATTACATGTGAAAAAATTCTAATATTTTCAGGATAAGATCATGTTTCAATAATATACAAAACTATTAAGTTTCATAAACCTACGCGGCCTAGTTATGCGACACTCAAAATGCCAATCTTCTTTGGAAAATCCTTTTTTAAATCTATAAGCAACACTCATGCAAAATCCAGATCTATTACGACATAAAGCAAGGACACACAAACAAATACAGATTTATGGTATAACTAACCATAGCCACATAGCCACTTTTTTTTTACTATACTTTTTACTTTACTGTTTTTTTTTTCACTTTTAACTTTTACTGTGGGACCAACTCCTAAATCGAGAAAAATGTATGAATATATGCTGCCAAAATGTATGAAATATCTGATATTTTTATCGCGATTTTAGTTGTTCCCATAGTAAAATTTGTTCGTATGCATGAGTATAACTCGTGGTTTTATGCATTGTCGGTCGTTTGGTCCCACCCGGTATACATATTATTTGCACTGAGAGCAATTTTTCGGTGTTCCTTTATGACCCTATACTTGTTTTCATTGATTGATGTTATAAGAGCTTAATGTCAAAAAGGGTTATCCACTTAAGAACTAGTTATATTTGTGCTTAAATTCTTAATTTACCAATTACATGTCTTGTTTATTATAATTTCTAGTATTTTCCTGGCTTCATTCATGAGGGGAGTGATGTCTATTCAAAATTCTATAAGCTTCTCTCTATCCTTTTCTGATGGTTCCATTAGGCTGGCATCTGACGTTCCTTGCTGACGGTAAAATGTCATAGCGAAGTCAATGTTTATTTTTGCGTTCTCTGTTTTGGCTTTATAATTTTCAATTGTTTTTGATTTCGGATCGCGAACTCGTTCGTGCCTGAGCCGCTATAATCATGTCAGGATAATTGCTGGATGTAAAATGTTGTGCACTAGGCTATATTAGTGTCAAGTAGACAATGTCATCAGAAGTATATCCATCTTCCTGCAATTTATTTATTACTATTGCTCTCTCACTAACATACTTGAGTATTTGTTCAAGAATGGGCGAGACTACTAGTATGGCGCCTCCTGCTGCTATTACACGGGTTATCATTGCAAATGTTGTCATGCCTGATAGTTTGGTAAGCATTTTGACATGTGTCTGGACATTCATTGACCTCGGTTCGTTTAAATCTTGCTTATTAATGACTTCCATAACCACTTTCTTCAAATCATTTCGACCTGAGGATGTGGCATTAATTGCTGTGCCACTTTCCCGAAGTGAAAGACCTGGGTTTGGTGTTGTAGGGAGATGCATGCTCGAGCAGAGAGCATTGTATCTCTTAGTAAGCCAATTAGATAAATCTTGCTTAGTCTCGATTGCTCTACACATTGAGTATGCTCCGAAGAGAGCATGGAAAGAAACATCTATTACTGGTATTTCCCTCTCGTCCTGTAGTTTTGTGTACGAGCTGACTGATCCAGAATGTAGAAGAGACATGTCATCAATGATTGGTTCAAAGCCGTCATTTTCTGTTAATACTTCTGAAAGATCCAGATATGTCATGTACGCAATGCATGAAAGGAAGTATGTCACAGTTATTAATTTTGTATGGTAACATAAATTTGGCTCTAATGTTCTAATTCTAGCAAGGGGGTCGAATTTCCCATTGTAAAATGCCAAAATAATTCCTGCTGCACACTTCCTATTGTAGGGGTATTAAGAGAAGTTTGAAAAGTAAAATAAAATAAACAAAAACGTATCCGCAACAGGCTTCGTCATAACTAAAAACTAAGACAGAATTAATCAGCAACATGCTTCGTCAGCCCCGAAAAAAAAACCTAAAAATATATACAAAATCAAAACCCTAGTCAAAAAAGCCCCCCCCCCCGAAGTTCACCCCGCTCAAAGGTTCAGAAAACCCTATTATAGAAAACTAATGACATGTTCTTTGTAGTATATACATTTTGTGACAACTTCATCAACAGCAACAATCTCATATGAATTTGACAAATTTTTCACAATGCCTCCTTAAAATAATTTTGAATCACAAGGTTGTACGAATGAATTTTCGTACATTAAATACCTTTGGTAAACTAAAAAAACAATACGAGATTGTTGACATTGAATAATTCTAACAATTTTTATGACCCTATTGCCTTTAATAATGCAATGATTGTTTTTGATATCAGTTCCCAACTTGAAATACACAAATGTGACCCATTTGTAAACTTTTACTATACTGCCATTCAAAAGAGGTTATAGGTAGTAATGTATTTAATCACACTTTTAGTATTTTTATTGACAGTATTGTTTTTTTTTACTTGACATGACCGTTTATCATTCTCTCTGTTTACTAGCTGTTGTAAGGGCATACTACAGGTTTGAATTGCTTTTTTTTATTTGGAACATATAATTTTCATATTTAAATGCTGAAATTTTTTCCAATGATCCAAAATTTAAGACATCGTCTGCAAAATGTATTAGATTATGAACACTGTGAGAAACAAATTCTTCGCCATAGACTTTAGAATAATTTCTTACAAAATACATAAGCAACTCTTTGGCATAATTGTTGTATTCCAAACAGAAAGCAGCACTGCACAGAATGCGGATTGCACAACTTAAACTTAAGAACTGCATATATTGTGAAGGCTTAAGCTTGTCTTTTAACAAAATGGGACCAGTATATAGTAAAAATTGTCTGTACTCTGTTGCTTTCCATCTGTCCAATTCATGAAGGGGCCTTGGTAACCTCGAAAAATCATGGTAACTTATATAATTTCTTACATCCAGAATCACTTGGTTTAGATTTTCTAAGTCATCTACTGTCACCCTGATTGCTATATTACCCCGAAGCCAAAACTGAAGCAATCTTTTCATGACCCCTAAACACACCAAATGCATGTAATCTAGCGGAACATTTTTAACCAAATTTGTTTTTAATTTTAGTAATGGGGTATTGTCTGTTTGGTAATCATCACTATAGTGTCCTGCTCGGAAATCAGTGTTAGTTCTCAAAGGTGAATTTAAATCAGTGTAACAAACTCTACCATTGACATATGTTCCTTCAGTAACACATTTGGTACATCCAAAATATGTCCTTTGACACATAATATGAATGATTTGGCTGGGGCGTCACAAATTATCTTTGAAAGAGAAATTTCTTTCCTCTGATTTTTGTATAAGAAGCCATTTTCTCTTAAGTCTATGTTTTCTTTAATAAATAGGTCTAGTAGCCTGTGATGCATTGTTATCTAAAGTTTGTCTAAATGTGTTACAATGTTTAGGTTTTTTAAACCCATGCCACACACTAATAATAAACGGATCACCACCTAAGCAAAGGCTTCCTAAAATCGGCCAGAATTGGCTACCTGAACTTTTTGCTAATAGTAAGCCATCAATATTGATATCAAAATAAATTACTTGTTCATCAGTGGAATCTATAAGATTTTCCAAAATATACAATATACCAGCTAATAATTCAAAATGATAGTAATGGCCTAAACCCGTGTTTACAATATTAATTGGAATATCAGTTTTTAAAATAATTCTACAATCGGAGGGCAGATTAGTTAATTCCTCTATATTTTTAACTCTTTTTAAAATATCCAACAGATTGTTGAATACATTGTGTTTTACATGACAGTCTACCGCCCAAAGCTTTAAGTTCTGTTCCAAATCACTTGTTAACTGTTCCACAGATACAGGCCCAATAAAAGGTGCAGTGGAAGTCTCAACGTCCAATGCAGGCACAGATACTGTTGCAGTTTCATTATGAATAGGCAACAATAGCTCAACAGTTGTAGATGGCCCATCAGGTGTCGAAGTTACATCATGCAGTTCGGAACCAGCTGCTGACTCTGCTAGATTATTATTATTATGCAACAAAACTAAACCGGAGGGCGTAACAGATATGTAAGTCTCAATAGCCTGAGATGCATTGTTATCTAAAGTTTGTCTAAATGTGTTTTTATTTGCTTGGTGGTGCTTGATTTCTTTACGTATAACACTTCTGTAGTATTTTGATGTAAGTCTTTGCTTATCCTTTCTCCCCTGTTGCAGTCTATTAAAATTAGCGCCAGCCTGAAACGGTTTTCTGACTTTACCAACAACAGAGAAAGTTAATATACAAACAAACATATACAAAGAAGGAAAATAGATCAAACTTTTTTCCCTCGATCCACTTGGCTCCCCTGATTGGATCCACCGGTGGATTAAAATGCACTCTCGAGTTCACTGGGATCCCTTATTTCAAAATCTCGTAAAAGCGGATCCTGTAAAACGTGCTACTCTATATGGATCCCTTAAAGGTGTTTCCATAAGATCATCAAATTACTCAAACAAGTTAAAATACATTTCGAAACTCGAGACGTTTAATTAATAATTGTGTCCTTATTAAAAAGTACAAACAAAAAAACCAAAAATGTTCTTCTTATATTTGGTTTTTCTTCTATTCCTTGTTACTTGACGGTTTCAAGAAACAGACTCACTGGTATTTCGTTCAAAACTAATTTCAATTGGCATTCTTGAATAAATTCATCATATTCTATTTGATTTGCGTTCCTTCTGTTGCGGCTTCCCTGTCTGTTACGTGCCGCTTTATAGGTACATCGACTCGTTTTTTATAATGTTCAGTAAGTAAACAAAATTGGGCTTTCTTCTTCCGACTCTTTTATTAAGTTTGGAATGCCATCCTTCAACACAGTTGTTCGTGCGATGGCGTTTACCAAAAGTTTTACATATGTTTTTGACCAAATCCTTTATAAGCCAAAAAAGGTAGTGCTCCTTTACTCTCTTCTTAAAAACGGGGAAAGATGGACTTTAGCGAATAGTCGGCGGGAGAGAGTTCCACAACCTTGCCGCATGGACAGTGAAAGAGTAAGAGAAGAAATCAGTTCGGTGAGAGGGAATAGCCAAATTAGTTCTCACGTTACTCCGACAGGGTTTGTCAGTAGGGCGCGAGAATTCGAAACGGTCTCTTAAGTAAGAAGGAGAAGAGGAAGAAAAAAGAATTTTGTATAGTGAGCATAAAATGTGAGTATTCCTCCGAAGGCGAATTGGGAGCCACTTGAGTTGAGCACGAAAGTGGGATACGTGGTCGTACTTACGCAATCCGAATACGAAGCGGATGCATAAGTTCTGCAGACGCTCCAGTTTATTCAAGAGCTCCTCGGTGGCGTCCAAATAGCACGTGTCAGCGTAGTCGAAGATAGGAAAGAGGAGAGATTGAGCAAGAGTTATCTTGGTCTTAAAGGGCAAGAAATATTGGAGACGTTTGAGAGAGTGAAAAGAAAATGATGGTATTTTCGGAATTTGGAAAATTTATCACTATCTGGCCAGGGCTTGAATAACCGAAAAAATTTCGGTTGAAACGGTAGGCGGTATGACGTCATACCTTTATATTAAAGGTACCCATAAATATCGCTACCGCTATTTTTCTCTACCGGAAAATTTCGGTGCCGTTATTTTTAGCGCTACCGAAATTTATTATATTATATTATTTATTATATGTATTATAATTATGTATTAATATGTATTATTAATTTTATCATTTATATATGTATTAATTATGTAACCATCTCTTAGTTTGTATTTTCTTTCTGTTGTGCGCAATTCTCTCTTCCCGTCTAATACACTATTTCTCACCGGTTAGGTTGGCTGGAAGAGATCTCTTCTAGAGATAAGCTCGCCTTTGTAAACATTTTTTCTGTCAAATTGTCTTACTTTGTTGTGCAATAAAGAATATTATATAAATTTTAAAATAAAGGTTTTCTTTATACCTACCACATCGCGGGCTGATTTTTTGCGAGAGATTACGAAAGAAAGTAAGTAAACAAATTATATTCACTCATCGCGGGTGATGGTCGACTGCGTGTCTAGCACACGACGTACAATTTGTATATTTTTAAAAAAATCATTATTCAATTAAGGCGACTACAGCACCTGAATTACGATTTTATGATGCGATGATAAGCATGACGCACTGCATTAAATCGAAGAAAAAAATACTACGGTAATATTCAGGACATAAACTAGATAAGTAGTTTGCTGAAAACATGATTCAGCACTTTTGGTTCGATAGAAAAAGCTCACAAAGTCACCTCTAAATACCAATATTGTGTATCTTTTAAGCTGTAAAAACGATAGTAAAATGCACACAGGAACTTGAATTTGCTATCAAAATATTCGTGATTGAACACTCTCGATAAGTAATTAACGCATTTTTCGATTTAAGTTGTTACCTTTCCATAAATCTAATTTTTCTAACTTTCGAACATGTTTTTACGCACGCACGCTTTCATAGTCCGTAAACTTCGTGTATCGACACTGTTCGCACTGCCGGCCCAGGCCTGTTGAGAGACGGAGATGACACTATTCCTATGTGTGCTGCCTTTATCGGGTGCTGTAGTCGCCTTAAGTACTTAAGTAGGTCGCCTCATGGATCGCCGCACAATGTATAAAAGTAAGTTTTTTCGTAACTCTTTACTATAAGTACTTAATTAAGGTTGTCTTAGTGCCCATACCTACAATTCAAGGACGACGTTATTGCCAATTGCATGGACCTACTAAATCTCTTAAAATGTAGGAAAGGATGAGATCGGAAGGTATCTTCTGACGTATGACGTGCAGTAGGTAGGGTAGGTATAATTTAGAGCTCAGCTTTTAGAGTGGTGGTAGTGTAGTGCAGAGCTAAACCTGTCTCCGAGTGTAAACTAGCACATACGATCGGATCAGTGTGAAAAACTCCACAAAATGATTGATATCGATTATCAGTGTTCCGTAAGGTTCACGAACGATAATCGTATCTTCATAGCCTTTGAAGTGAATTAAGGATCCAGCGCAAAAGCTCGAAATCATTGTACATAGTCGAGATAAGGACTATAAACAACCACAGACAGTAGTAGCTACGGCGAACAGTCTTCAGATAAAGACGTATGGCTCTAGCGTCTGTAGTATGCAGTCCTTACCTGCTGTAAACTACATTAACCATCTATAAGGTGGAATATTAAGTCTTACCGTCCTTTTAGAGGAAGAGAAACAGGCAGTAGTAACTTCGGTGAACAGCCTTCGAACGCATTACGGTTGGGTCACCAACCTTAAAAATATGTAAACATAGACAGTTGTAGCTACGGCAAACAGTCTTCAGATAAAGACGTTTGGATCTGGCGGCTGTAGTTCCAGTCCTTACCTGCTGTCAACTACGCTAACCATCTATACTCGTGAGATGGAGTATCAAGTTGGGACACCAACTTTAAATAGATGAAGGTAGGATTTTACCGTCCTTTTAGAGGATGAGACACTGGCAATAGTAACTCCGGTGAACAGCCTTCGAACGCATTACGGTTGGGTCCTTAAAAATATGTAAACATAGACAGTTGTAGCTACGGCGAACAGTCTTAAAATAAAGACGTTGTGCTTGGCGTCTGTAGTTTGCAGTCCTTACCTACTGTAAACTACGTTAACCATCTATAAGATGGAATATTAAGTTGGGGCACCAACTATAAATATATGTAGGTAAGTTTTTACCTTTCTTTTAGAGAGCGAGACAGGCAATAGTAGCATTCGCGAACAGCCTTAGAACGTAGTTAGGTTTGGTAGGTTAGTTTGATAGGTTCGATTTGATAGGTTCGTTTTGGTAGAATAGGTTATGATAGATTAAGGTAGATTAGGTTGGGTAACCAACGCTAAATAAAAGTATCGAAAGGCAATAGTAACTTCGGTGAACAGCCTTTATAGTTAGTCGATATAACGACGATAAATAATCATAGGCAGTAGTAGCATTAGCGAACAGCCTTAAATGGATATAAAATCCACGAATGAAAATACGCTTTGGTATTTTATACCTTAGCAAATCTCACATCAAATATAAGAGACGTTAGTAGCATGAGCGAAAGCGTTTCATATAAAGACGTTTGGGTAGCGTCTGTAGTTTACAGTCCTTACCTACTGTAAACTACGTTAACCATCTATAAGATGGAATATTAAGTTGGGGCACCAACTATAAATATATGTAGGTAGGTTTTTACCGTTCTTTTAGAGATCGAGAAACAGACAGTAGTAACTACGGTGAACAGTCATCGAATGCATTACGGTTGGGGCACCAACCTTAAAATTATGTAGGTAAACATATGATTCCTTTTAGGGATGTATATGATAATTTTATATAAAGGCGTGCGTAGCATGGCGCCTGTAGTTGAAGACTTCAACCTTAAAATTATGTAGGTAAACATATGATTCGTCCTTTTAGGGATGTATATGATAATTTTATATAAAGGCGTGCGTAGCATGGCGCCTGTAGTTGAAGACTTCAACTACGTAGATAGGTTTGCTAGATAGGCAGGTACCTACTAGGTTACTTATCACATGTCCTAGGGCTTCGTAAGTTACTAAAAACGAAACCATCTACAATACCTAAGTACATAATATTGTTAATGAATATAAATAAGAAAATATAAATTGAAATAAAATATTGACCTTGATGTTTGATTGCCATAGATCGAACAATTAGATGAATTTGTCTCTTTATTATAAGAGAAGAAAGAGTACACTGCATTCTTTATTTTCCTTCCCATTATTAGTTTGGTTTCTTTCTAAAACTTAAGTAGGTAAGTAATTCAAAACAACACTCGTCACTCGATGCGTCACCTCTCCCTTCAAATAGCGAAAGAAATGTACTGAAAAAAAAGTACTCTGATGTGCCGAACGCATTGCGAGCAGAGTGGCAACGTCGTGCGCTCGGGCCGATTTTCCTCTTGTTTTTTCGGTACCGAAATAATTTCGGTTAAGGTATCATTAAAATAGAGGTATAAAGGTAGAGAAAAAATATAAGGGTATCGTTTTTCTATACCGATACCAGAACCGTTATTTCCAATCGTTTCAGCTCTACCTTTGAATCAATACGATATCGAAATTTTATACCGGTACCGTAACCTCGTACCTTAACCGAATTCAAGCCCTGTATCTGGCATCTGTTCAAATATGTATTGTAATCCTTCATTTATATGGGACGCTGGTAAAAGCGGAAGAGCAGCAGACAATTCTATAAATCTTTTTTGGCATTTCGTCTGGTGAAGGCCCAGACTCTTCCCTTTTTTCCATACACTTCGTTTAAAAGCCTGCTGGAATCGGGAATTTAAGTGGGTGAGGATAGGCTCGATGGGAGAAAGAGGTGAGGATTCAGGAGTGCGGAGAGAATTGTCATTGAAATGGAGGGCAGAGCACATTTGCTCATACCGGTCGCGGATAAACATGTGCCGGAAACAAGAGGTAAATAAGAGGAAGTGATTGGTGAAGCAAGACTTTATAGATGGCATTCGGATAATGCCAAGCATCATCCAGAATGAGAATAACATTAGGATTTCGTGCACATTAGTATCATACCAATTCCTGATGCCTTTCGTGGCTGCATATCGATTCGTTTCCGAAACCATATGAGCCAGGATGTCATCATCCCAATACTGTATGAACGCATCATACTCGTTTCCGAAAGGGGCGGTTGGGCCCGTTTCTTGGGGAAGAGACGTTTCCCTTTCAGCTTGAAAGGTATCCATTGGACGCCAATCAAACTGAAGAGCGTCCTCTTCACCAGGAAAAAGGGCGGCATCTCCACCCTCATTCGCATCATAGAATTCATCTTCGTCCACGGCCCTCGCTTCCTTCTAATTCTGAACCTCTGAACCTCCTAGCTCTTTGGGTCTAGTGAGAAATTGATTTTGTATGGAACAGACTATTTTATCTTGCACTTTAGCTAGGTGATGGTCAAGAGCGAATCCTTTTCCTATAAAAAAAAAATAATTTAGTACCTAATGTATAGTAAAGATAAACTTACGCGCTTGGCGAGACAGCCCTGTCTGAAGGACGCGGGGAGGAAGCCGTCGACCGATTGGGAGAAGAAGAAGGTATTCTGTGAATAAGTAAAACAGCCACATTAAATTTATTTCAATGAAGTGGACAATTTTGATTTTGGCCATTAGTCTAGGAGCGGGACTCAATTACAACAGCAAACATGTAAGAAAAACAAAATGAATTATACATACGTTAGTGGAGAAATCGCTGCCGACGGAATTCGAGGGGAAGATGCAGGTGAAGAATTGCTCCTTCTGTGAACAAGTAAAAAAAACATCAATTACTCAAGTTCAAGTGAACAACTTTCACAGAGAAATAAATGTTTAGGGTAGAAACGTGATATTCCTTAATATACACACATCAAAAAAAGTTTACGATCAGTAGCAAAATCAGGTGTATTCTTTAAAATATAAATTATTTAAAGAAACTGTTTACGTTTTATGATTTTATAATGAAAATGCACTAAGTAAATAAAAGAATCATTATTAATTATTTACTTTTTATTAACAAAAGCTAGGAAATGCAATTTTGGCTTAAATGTAATGTAATGAAAAATTTGAATTAATGAAAAAACAAACAAAATTTATTACGAAAAAATTAATAGTTAGTATAAAATGACTCCTCCCCTGGCTCGCACACATGCGGAAACCCTTCTGGGCATGCTAAGAATTAAGTTATCTAGCATTTCTTGTGGTAAAGTGATAGTAGCAACCTTTAATTATACAATTTTTCAAATTATCTTCAATAGCCTTTATTGCAGCGTACTCAAAGTCAACCGTACATTATTGTGGTTTGAAATCTGGTACCTGTGATTTTATAATTTGGAATAATATATCATATGCTTCATAAGTTCTTTCAGTCATAAACGCAAATATGATCGGTAAAACATTATTGTGTTTATGAGAACTGCCAAAATCTCCATGAAAGCTGTATATCTGGTCAAAGGGCACTGGAGTACTCTTAAAGGTACCATCACAAAAAATATGCTTCACCTCGGGAATTTTTTCTAATATGTTCTTGTAACAGAATACTAATATGCGTATTCCATCACAGTTATAATCAGCTAACAGGAAATTCTGCAAGTCACGGAGTATTTCAACTTCGCAAGCTTCATTGAATGTGGTTTTTTCAACTCCAAGTTTTTATTGCGAATTTTGTATAAACTGCTCTTTATTGATTCATACCGCAGTATTTTTGTAACCAAGTATAATCCAGATGTTTCTGCCTCAGTTAAAAAACTTTCATATACTTGCGGCATTGGTTGGTTTTCTGTACTTTTTGCGCTCTGCCGGCATTTATCTAGTGATACGAGGACTTCATTAGCTGCATAGTCTGTTACGCAATCCACTGCATGTGTGTGACTCTTGATAACGGTATCTTTCTGTAAAAATACATAAATACACATTTTAGGTACTTACATACTAAGCAACAGTGACTTCACATGAAACAAGAAGCTTCAACACTCACATTTTTGACCGTTATAGTTCCAGTACATTTTGTTTTGCGCCATTGTGAGCATCGCCACATACTTGTACCATTTTTGAAGTCCCTTTTCTTATGGTATTTATACCCTTTGTATAAAATCAGTGCCCCCCTATGATTAATGTATATAATTTTAGAAGCTTCCATTTTTACAAATGATAGTACATTCAAGAAAATCGATTTAAAAATTGTTGTTGAAGAAAATGATAACCATAATAAATTCTAAATCAACACCATACGACGCAGAATTATCCAATTCCCAAATTGTCAAATTACAGTTATTGTCAATTACAGTATTTTGAGTTTTGGTTTTTCTTAATAATATATTTTGTTAAACTAGCAAAAATAACTACTTTAACTATGTTATTTTTGCTAGTTTAACACTTAAAAATAAATAAAAGAAAACATGATATGATAGGACAAAAAGACCTACCTACCTACTGCTGTCAACAAGTTGTAATTGGTGCCGATTCCAATGACAAATCAAACTTAACTGTACCTCACCCGTTTATACTTATAACCATTTACTTAAAAGAAAGAGGACTTGTTTACTATTATTTAGTTTAGTTTTGTCATTGTGATCGGAACCATTTTAAATTATAAAAGATTAATGTTATAATATAATACATACAATGTATTAGGTACATATGGTACATGTTCATATTTTAAGATGTAGAGCGAGGTTGTCAAAGATGAGAATCGGTAGATACTTCATTTTGACAGTAGCTGGCTGTACCGCGTCACATGCTTGTATCTGGCAAAAAAATATTGAATAGAAAACCAAAACTATATATCTGAATAAATAAAAAATAAATATACCTACACTAAATACCCATCATCACAGCTCCTTTGGTCAAGGTCAAGGGGTAGCGAGCGCTGGCTTTTGATCGGCTGGATACAGACTCGAACTCGAGTCCCAGCCAGGGCAACCACTTATTAGGATTAAAATATTTAAAAATGTTAAAGAAATTTGTAAAATAATATAAGGTATCAAATTACCACATTATTAATTTTAAAATAGTTAAAAAAATGTGATTTAAGAAAGAATTTTTAAATGAACATGAAGGGGATTTCCACAACTTTAAATGAGGTTGCAATTTATGGAGACAATTATTCTGAAATGTAGTTTTTCACTTAGTGTTTCCAAGCTGAACATTAATCTCCATTTTCATAAACTTTCATAATTTCATAATTTTCATAGTTCAGAAGGCAGGAAAAAATCAATTGATATACTTATCAAGGTAAAAATCCATTGATATATATCGATTATTATTATCACATCAGCAAAAGACATATTGGTTTTTTGAAATGGGGGGGGGGGACCTCATACATTCACTTCACTGCACATTACTGACCAACGCGTGTAGTTGAGATGCGTTTAAGCGGGCTGGCAACAGAAAGACTACCTATGTTCTTACAGGAATAACTAAACACTACTCATAGGCACTTTTAGCATACCAGGAGGTAACAAATCTAGTTACTTACATCCAAATTATCCATTTCCATTTCCGTGCCTGCGTCACACAAATATGGGGTGTGGCGAGCGAGTGGCGTGTGATCTGAACAAATAGAAACAGCCCAAGTAAAGCCTCAGCAAAACAGGTGCGGCCGCGGTGACGGCCTATTGTGCAGTATGCAAGCCTAAGCCGCGGCCGCATCGATGTGAACACGCCGCTGCAAGTTCGTACGCAACAACTGATCGCCACCGCGGACGCGAATTGAACACAACACGTTGGTTTGTTTAAGGCGGTCAGGGATCTTTATAGGATCAGATATCAACGTTCTCTTAACGGTGTTGGAAACAAAATGGTGAGCGGAGGATAGCTTAATCAATGTACAATCGGCTTATTAGATGTAATCTGCGTCAAACAAAAGGCTGCCCCTTTAGGCCTCAGAGCAGGGCTTGAATAACCGAAAAAATATCGGTTAAAACGGTTGGCGGTATGACGTCATACCTTTAAATTTTAGGTACCCGTAAATAACGGTACCGTTATTTAGGTAGCTAATAATTTCGGTAACGAAATTATTTGGTAGCGCTAAGTAACGGTACCGTTAATTTTTTGTGGTACATAAATTACTAAATAAAGGTTTTATTTACACCCCACCGCTGCCAGCAACGTCGCGCTGGCGTTTTTTCGGTATACCGAAATAATTTCGGTTACGGTAGCGATAAAAATAAAGGTATAATGTTATTGTAAAATGATAAAGATATCGGTTAAGGTATCGGTATAAAACGGTAGCGTAACCGTAATTCCTAACCGTTTTGACTCTACCTTTAAATTGATACGGTATTGAAATTTTATACCTGTACCATACCGTTATACCTTAACCGTTTTCAAGCCCTGCCTCGGAGCGCAAAGTGATGTATGGGGCGGTTGATTGGCATCGTAGACTGAGTCTATTCGCGCAATAAAATCTCGGGGGCCCCAGGTCCCTCTTAGAGAAGGGGCCCTGAAGGCCACAAATGGGGCCACATCGAAAAGTGGCCCATACAAACGTTGTTCCTAGAAAGGTCCTCTATACATTTCCGGCGAGAAAATGGGGGGTCATTATGACACCGCACGCCGCCTTCCGTAATTTTATCGACCAAGTTTTTTGGGCCCCCACTCATTTATAAAGGGAAAAAAATAATTTTTTTTTGCCCCTTTACGAACACTCCGACGCAAACCAAAAAACAGTCAAAATTTCGTGAAAATTCTAAGTCCCCATAGGCTGCCCCGACCGCCGAGGACACTTATTAGGGCAATTGCTCAATAAACATACACCTGTATACGGACGAACTTAGTAAGTTTATTAAATAATGCAGCACTACTTACTCAGACAAATTTAAAATTGTTCCGTAAAATGTGTTGTCCGATAAATTTTAATCTTATCTCTCTGTAGCCACGGAGTTAGGGGTTGGCTATTTTGTTGGTGGTGTACCATTTCTGTAGCTATATTATAAAGTAGCTTACAAAGGCTAATATCGTAGCATAAAACAAAAAAGAATTGAAACTAAAACACTAAATCATATCAATAAGAATGTCTGTTTTTGAAGAAGGATACTGGCGCACTGGTACCGAAAACAATACTTTACAAATTTAGAAAAAAATTGGAATTGGTAAACAAGTAAAATTTGGTAACTTTTTAGTAATGAGACACAATTATTTATGTTATCCAATTCCCAGTATGATAGGTCTGATTAGTGTAAAAATGAAAAGTGGTCCAATATTGGTGGCACTGTCATGCTAGCTTATCTAGCATACCTATATATGTATAGTTGATTACAAGGTACCTAGTTTTTTTTACTAATAACTTAAATAATGGGAGGCAGCACCCAGGACAGCTATCCAGGCTCTATTGTATATTCCTTCTTGATTTCAACCGACCGCAGAGAAAGCTGTAACATCATTTCGCGACCAATCTAATGAAAAATTCAACATATCAATAATAGGTATAAATATTTTTAAAAAAATCAAATGACCCGACCCTATCCCCGAGATGACGCAGAGAATCCAGTGCTTTATAATTAGGTAGGTAGTGTAATGTTGCACTTCGCCTTACAGCAGAGCCGTAAGGACCTAGTGAACAGTAGTCGAGGTAGGCTACGTCGAGGGTCCTATAGATATAAGACCCTAGACGTAGATAGGGAAAGGTCGAATGAAAGGTTAGAGGTAGTAGAGAAAGAGAGTAGATACAAGAGAACAGATGTATTGTATGTAAAGCCTAATATTACAAGTTTTGGGTCCTGCCTCCCTAACGTCACTGGCGAGTTATAGGTAGCTGAGGGAAAACAAGAGTTCGACTTAAGTAGGACGACGTAGCCGAAGCCAGGAGAGCGAGGTCTTGATGGTGTTACGCCGGTTACTCGGCGCTCGAGGTGGTGTCTGCAGCAGATCTCACGGCCCACGCCGGAAGCAAGAGAAGGCTGCCCTCGCGGCTCCTCGCCGGAGGCAGGATAGGACTGCCCTCACGGCTCCTCGCCGGAGGCAGGATAGGACTGCCCTCACGGCTTCCAGCCGGAGGTACGAGGAGGCTGGAGTTTTTGAGAGCCCCACGCGAGGTACAGTGGCAAAAGAGGGAACTGTGGTGTGAATTCACACGCGCCTACCACTTTAGAGAAAATACTAGGTGTTGAGTACTATTGTAGCGTAGGTCACACGCGCCTACCACTTTAGGGTCGAGTATTGTTGTAGCGTAGGTCACACGCGCCTACCACTTTAGGGTCGAGTATTGTTGTAGCGTAGGGTTCGCGCCTGGGCAAAGTCCCTGGGCCGTGCTGCGGCCCAGGGAGGCCTTGAGACAGTAAGGTAGCTGTCCTGTCCTTCTATCTCACGTGAGAGATGAAGGAAGACTGACCTTTTAAAATTCAGCCGTCAAAAGGTAAACAGAAAATCGTTCGCGAAACTCACGATTTCCAATTTTGATTTCAAATTCAAATAGAAGTCAAGATTGACAAGAATAGGTGGCAAATACCAAAGACAATATGAATCACGGTTGAACCATCATTCTATGTCAATGGTTTAGTCGCCAAAGACAAGGAATGATGCCATCAACCAAAGGCAGAGAGTAACCAAAGACATAGAATTCAATGTCAACGGCTATATGACAGACTAATGACATGACCGCTGTGACAATGCAAAATACAATGTAAACAAATAAAACAAGAAATAGAAACTAACTAAAATACAGGAAAAAGAAGAATACTACAGTAGGTACCTAATAACCTCCCTCCGTTGGGAGACAAGACTTAAGGTTGAGTTTACTCGCTCTACCAATAGACGCAGGGTGATAACCTGATAATTATGGGACTGCAACACAAGCGAGTTTTTTTGTAGTTGCAAATTAAAATGATAAATAAATAATAATAATACAAACCAATGTTTGTAGTAATATGCCTACAAACATTGCGAGTTAAATGAAAGCTTTTAAAAAATGTTAAAAAAGGAACCCTAACCAAATCCTCTCAAGCGTCGCGATTGCCAGACCCATTCTTTTAATGTAACTGGGTAATACCAATCACACCAGCAATTAAGAAACTTATTTTCCAGAATATCGGCATTTGACATAGGTACTCGTACATAAATAAGAAGATAAAACTACAGGTTGGTGCAGTGCAGCCGCAGGCTGATGTTTGATTGGTACCACGAGGCATCAATCGCCCTGCAGAGTATACCTACATAAATCGTATGAACTTATAGAATTCCCGTTCCCGTGGGAATTTAGAAGTGGATGCCTACACACATTAATTCAGAAGCGTGCCAGACCAAACCCTAATCCGTATAGAAGATTAAGGTGTGCGTTGATAGATCAGATTAAGCTGTGCGTACAGAAGACGAATATCTAAACTGTTGCAAGCCATGCCACCTAATTATAGCGAGTACCTACATTAATTTACTTACATTAGACATCTTGGTCGATTTTTTTAATAAATATAATATTTCGATAGCGACTGGCGCACACACAACACACCGGCGTTAGGCGGAAAGAGAGATTACGTCGGTCTAGTGTTGCCAAAGCAAAGAAAAATGTGGTTAAAAATTCAAGTTATGCGAGAGAAATCGGGAGATTTGAAATACATAAAAACTACGTAGTTTTTTATATTTCACCTGAAGTTTTGGGCCAGGAAAAGTTTATTTATGTTACCTATTATCTCCTATTACTTAACTATAAGTGAAATAAAAAGCGTTTAAAATTCTTATAATATTAAATATTTCTATATATTTTCGAAGTAAATAATTCTAATTGATAAAAAAAAAATACGCAAAAGCCGGCCAAGTGCGAGTCGGACTCGCGCACCGGGGTTTCCTTACAAACTTTTAATTAGTTAAGTAAACAGTTCGTTCATCATGTGAATCGAGTTTCAAAGATTTTTCCATTAAAAGATAAATTAGAAACTTAACTTTGCCGTTGGTTATAAACTGCAAATAAGTTTATAATCGCAAAATTATAATTTTTTTGGTATTTAACTAAACATTTACCGTTTTCCAATTTTTTGCTTTACTTGTGCTACATGACATTGCTTCATGTCAAATTTTATGATTCTAGGTCAACGGGAGTACCCTATAGGTTTTGAACCGGAGGTGCTTAAACAATATAGTGTCGTAACATATCCCAGTTCAGATCTACAAGGCGACATAATTTTTTGAAAAATGTAATAGAGGGTTTCAAGACGCATAATGACTGATGACATATTTTTTCAAGATGGTGGTTTTATGAATGGCGGCGTAAATCAAGTTGTCCCGATTCGAGTGAAATTCGGCTTAAGGTCGGATTCGATGTTACAGGTTCAAAAAAACAAGTTAGTTTTTGGATTGAGACTGCAGATAAAGCCCAACAACGCGTTATAACTTGTCTTTCTGGGGGACTTTAATGCCCACCACAGTGAATGGCTGTTCCCATATAAGAAAACTAGCTGACCATGCTGAAAGAGAGACGTGCTGCACTGTCGCTGGATTTCTGAACCTAGCTGGTTAAAGAAGCGATGAGGGTACCGGATGTTAATGGACATACGCCTAATTGCCTTAATCTTCTGCTGACAACCGATCCAGACAGACACTCAGTAGCGATTTCAGTCCCACTGGGAACATCCAACCACTGTCTTGTTAAGTCTGTATCGATCGGCTCTCCTCCAGACGATAGTCTTAAAGGGCACTAGGAGAGTTTGGCGATACGATTCAGCAGATTGGGATGAGATGCGGCACTTCTTTGCATCTTATCATCGGCTACAAATATGTTCCTTTTCGGATGACCCCTCACGTTCAATGCATGTGGTGTGGTGTGGTGATCGGTTGATAATAATACCACCTCATCTCTTCCGAGGGTGTCGTAAGAGGAAAGGCAATTTATCAAATGAGACCCAGAATGTCTCTCAGAAATAGATTTAAGTAAATAGACATTCTGACTTTTACATCCTAGTACATATGATAGCAATATCTTTTGTACGTAAAGAAAAACGAACATTTGTTTAAAAAAAATAGTGATAGGCCCAATGTAAATCCAGATCCAAACAAACTGGATGTAAATTTAGGAGAAATTTAAGACATTAATTAAAAAAAACTTTGTAAAAAAGGCTATTACTGAATTTCTGATTATCTATCAGACAAGAAACCATGGGAATAAATTGCTCAGCTCCAGGCTAACCTTACATTTTATGTCATTGGAAGATAAGGTTATTATTTGAAAAGAGCAATCCCTTTAAAGCTGGGCATTGACGGTCAGTTTTTCGCGTCAGTCTAGACGTCAAACTGAGGCGTCACTCCAAATGGTTTTATGCCAACTAGATTTCCCCACCCACTGGCACCACTCCAGCTCTTCAGTTTTCGACTGGCCCGGCTGTATAGAGAACGTGTTTACGTGGCGAAAAAAAAATGGATTCTGATTCCGAAGAAGAATTAATACTTCTGACTGCACTGTTTGTTGCCATATACTCACCAAAAAGCAAGAAAGAAAGCAATGGATGAAAGAATGGTTTAAAAAAAAGGAATCAATTTACTCACATTAATTTGTTAAATGAATTAACGCTAGAACCGAGTGACTGGCGAAACTATTTAAGGATGGACGAAACAACATATTTCAAGCTCTTAAAACTTGTAACTCCATATATTGCTAAACGTGATACTAATATGAGAGAAGCTATTAGCCCTCATGAGAGATTGACTGCCACTCTTCGTTTCTTAGCATCAGGGATGAGTTACGAAGAATTAAAATTTCCGACTGCAATATCCCCACAGCGCCTAGGAGTCATCATTCCAGAAACGTGTAAAGCAATACTCCGTGTGTTAAAGGATTACATGAAGGTATTAATAAACTACTCAATAGCTTAACTGTTAACGACTTCACATATGTTGTGACCCGCTCGTGTTACAGGAAAGATAATCATGATAACTTCAAATTTTTGACTCTTCATTGCCAACCCAGCTTGTGCCATTGTGCTTGTGACGACCGGTTTGGCGCAGTGGTTGAAAAGTTGGCTACTACGCAGAGGTCGCGGGTTCGATCCCTGCACAATACAGATATTTGTGTGCATGAACATGTCTGTTTGTATTGGTCTGGGTGTACTATATGAATTTAAGTATATATGGGAGACGCCCCCGTTGAAATCGTTGTCTGGTACTCGTAACAAAAGCATGTGTATTCCTTACCACGAGACCATGACAATTGGTGTGTTGTCTGACGCATATTTGTTATATTTATTCATTTGTGTCTTAGTGGTCAATCGATTATATTGGCCTGCATTAACGATTCACCCTATAGTTGCACCTCATCTGTAATAATAAGTATGTTAATGGGTAATCGATCATGAACCATGGTGTCATTAATGCCAAGAATGATCAGTTTTCTTTTAGGTATATAAAGCATTCTTTGTCTCTCACTAGACAGCATTGATGTCACTTTTTAGAAAAAATATATTTTCATTCCACTATTATGGAAATCATTAATGATTAGGCAGCATGGTCCTAGCTAGACTGTAGCCTGTTCTTTGCGGGACAAAAGAACAAAAAAGAAATATTTATGGATATTTACATAAGTTATGTACTACCAGAGATTATTGTATAGTGAAAATAATTTGTTTCTTTTTTCAAAATTACTTACTATTTTATATTGCCTTAACCTAGTTCTCCACTGCCATTGTGAAGCTTAAAAAAATATTTTTTTAACAGAAATGCTACTGCAATGCTGCTAATGAAACTAAACTGGCAAAACCTGAATGAAAACTGCTCAATAAAATAAAATGAAAATTGTAGATTCATTGTCTATTAATTTTTCAAAGGGTTCATCATAGGATCAATCGATCATGCACACCAGTTATTCCTTAGGGTGTGCGTGATCGTTTACAGTGTGGATGTGTAAAATTAAACTTCTGAAAACAGGAAAGATTACTTATTCTTTTATTAATCACTATCTCCAATTAAAGATGCACACATAAGACATTTACAAAGTCACTTTTATTTATCAGATCTAAGATTAAAAATCAAATAATTCTTCAGTAAATTAAAATTGCCTTCTGCAACGGTTGGTGATGATAATCGGTTATCATCACAGTCCTGCTGATCCAAATAATCTACAATTTCATCAGCGTTATTAACAATAATTGCATTTGATGCTGATGATTGTTGAAGCGGTTGCTCTGGCTGATAGGGTAATTCTATCAGGATGGATTGTGATAATTCAGTCTAACTGTTCATTAGGTGACAGGTAGGGTGTCTGAGTTTCTGTGGATGGTGGTCGGTAAGGTATGTCTGACAGTTCATTAGGTGACTGGTAAGGTGAATAAGTTTGTGTGGATGGTGGGCGGTAAGGTCTGTCTAATTGTTGATTACGTGACCGGTAGGATAATTGAGCTTGTCTAGATGGTGGTCGTAAAGGTCTATCTAATTGTTGATTAGGTAATTTGTAGGATGACTGAGTTTGTGTGAATGTTGGTCGTAAAGGTGTGTCTAACTGTTGATTTGGTGATTGGTAGGGTGATTGAGGTTGTGTGGATGCTGGTCGGTGAGGTATGTCTGATTGTTCATTAGGTGACTGGTAGGGTGATTGTGTTTGTGTGGATGGTGATTGTAAAGGTCTGTCTAACTGTTGATTAGGTGAATGATAGGATGAATTAGCTTGTGTGAATGGTGGTCGGAAAGGTCTATCTAACTGTTGATTACGTGATTGGAAGGATGATTGAAGTTGTGTAGATGGTGATCGTAAAGATCTGTAATAGGGTGATGAAGTTTGGGTGGATGGTGATCGAGATGGTCTTTCTAAATACTGTGAATGAGATTGGGCAGATGGTGACCGTGATCTGTCTAACTGTACTTGATCCGTTACTATCCGGGATGTGTAATTGCGATTATTGAATTCCGCATAAAAGATTGCGTCATTATTAATTTTCTGACAGTACTTGGCAGCATCACTGTTCATTGATCTTAACTTCTCGGCAACATGTTCACCAAAAGCACTAAAAGCTGTTTTTGTTTTTGTATTCGAAGAGTCTAATCTTTTCGAAATTTTGGTTAATACATCAGTCACTCCATTTTTCATTTTTCTCTTCGAACTGCTTTCCAACCGAAGCGGGGGCTCAGACCGTGGTGACGACGGCGGAGCTTGATCTGTGTTCATATCCATATCCTGAAAAATAAACATAATTTTGTTACAGATGCCTGAAACTGAAGCTGAGTGGCTAACTATTGCAAGAGGGTTTGAGGAAAGATGGCAGTTTCCCAATTGTCTTGGCTCAATTGATGGTAAACACATCCGAATTGTACCGCCACCTGGGTCTGGTTCCAGCTTTTACAACTACAAAAAATTCTTTAGCATTGTGCTCATGGCCTGTGCTAATGCGAACTATGAAATTATATGGTGCGAAGCTGGTGTTAATGGAAGAATATCTGATGGTGGAGTTATAAAGGAAACATGTTTTTATGAGAAGTTAAATAATCGTGAACTGAATATTCCTAACAAAACTAAGCCCCAAAATTGTTCCAAAGCTTTGCCTTTTGTTTTTGTTGGTGACGAAGTATTTGCATTAAGACCCGATTTTATGAAGCCTTTTGGTAAAAATTCACTAACTACAGAGAGAAAAATATATAACTATAGATTGTCAAGAGCAAGAAGAGTAATTGAAAATGTATTTGGAATAATGTCTAATCGCTTCAGAATTTTTCATACTGCTATTAATTTAGATTTGCAACGAATCAAACTTGTCGTCCTCACGTGCTGTATTCTACATAATTTTTTGAGAAAATCGTCTACTAATTATTTGAAATATGAATTTGATATTGACGATATTACTACAGAAGATAATATACCGGTACAAGGTGTTATTCCATTAAATGTTATAAGTGGCAATGTTAGTGATGATGCAAAGTTTGTAAGAGAAGAATTTGTAAAATATTTTAATGGTGAAGGTGCTGTTAGTTGGCAAAATGAGAGAGCGCTCATTTAAAAATGTAATGATAATAAATAAAAACTGTTAATAGTGAGATTAATAAAATTGGTCTTTACCTGATCTTTGTCTTTGTCGTTTTCTTCATTTAATATGGCGTTTATGTCACGGGAGCTCCCAACTTCTGTATCTCTTTCATTAAGAAACAAAAGTAAGTCATAATACCACAGTTTTGGTATGTATTCATCTTCTGCACCAATACCAGATCGACAGGCTGTTTTTACCTACAACAAGCAAGTAATTAATATAATATACATAAAGGTAGCAAAAAAAAAGAGAAAACATAATATACTATCCCCACCACAAATATACAAGGCCTTGTTCCATACATTAGGTAGGGTAAACGCCCCGAATTACAGCCGAAGTAGTAAGTATAGTGTAAAATTTATCTTTGAAAAATATTAATTACTTCATTAATATCTGAACAGATGCTAGTTAAACATTTTTGAATAGGTATTTTATTTATTTGGGAAAAATAATCCTGAATCCTGTTATTAACAAGTATGTATTGTTTATAATACAAATAAGGGCTGGCATACACGGGCAGCTTGGAGCAGTCAAGTCCGTGTATGTTGATCACTGGCTAACTGCTCGAGCAGTCCGTGTATGGCCGGCCTAAGGAATCTCATTATTTAAGCAAACAGATAAAAAGGATGGTATTGGTGGCAGGCCGGAATTAGGGACAGTCTCCCTAACTACCATGCGTTGCATGAATTTCCGATATAGAGATTTCCTAGAAAATTAACAAGAACTTTTGTTTGATTTAAATAAGTATTTTTCATTTAAAAGAATAATTTGAATTATACCAACCAACCCTGTTTAGTTAGGTACCCCTTTTTGGCTTAACTGTACGACTTTGGCCGTTGAACTGGCCATCCATATTTTTATTTCCTTTTAAAGGTAATAATAACATAAGAAACCTATGCAAAAGTACTAGCAAAGAGAATTAAACAGATGAGAGACTCGATGCGTGCCTCCGGCAGAAGTCCTTACCCACAGTTCTACCAATTATTAGGTACCCCAAATGACAATGAACATGGAAGGAAACATAAAGTATCTTCAAAGCTATACGTACCTTGTTGTGTTCCTTATTAAACGCACTCCTCATAGAATTTTTTTTTTTTGTAACGCTGTGTCCAAATTAGCTGTACTGTCGATTTTTTTCCAAATAAGAAGCAATTCTTCCAATGCTTTATGTCGGTGCTGTTTAGTTTTATAATTTTTGTCTGTTACCTTCCACAAGCATTCTGAATTTCTATATTTTTCAATAAATTCTGTCATTATGACACGTCCAGAGAACGCCGACGCCATTGTGAAAACAATAAAATAAAGATGACACAGCACGCCACAGATAACAGAGTACAGCACGCACAACCACCGCGGGCGCAGCGAGCGAGCGAACTGACGCGATTGTGGAATGACGATACCACACTCACACGCAGTTTGGCGCGACGCGCCGGGTTGGATTATGGTAGTCACGGAAAATTTCGTGGCGTGTCGTCAGTTAAAACTCTGGAGTGATGATTCGACACTCACGATCAGATTTTGGATGGACGCCAGTTCAACTGACGAGAAAAACTGACCGTCAATGCCCAGCTTAAGAGTTTCTTGCCTCTTCTTCTCGAGGGTAGACTGCACCTTCTGCGATCGCGAAATCTGGGCTAAGAGGATTCTCTCGAAGAAAAGAGTATCGACCACATTATATTAGTTACCCTCCGGGAGTAAGCAATTCTGGTGTCTATCAAAGTCTGTCGAAACCAATTTCTGCCATCCAGTGCTACCTCCTCCCATGCAGAAACCTGATGGGCCACTAGCTCACTCCGTAAAAGAAAAAGCAGATCTGTTTGCATCTCTTCTTGCGAATTCTCGTCTGGACACTGGTTCTCAGCAGCCGCCATCAATACCTCGCCGTGACTTCTCAATGCCGGAGGTCACAATACATAATAAAGAGGTTCGCAAAGCATCACAGAGTCTACACGAGAATAAAGCAACATATTATACAGGGTGTTAGGCGCATCGTGTGCCAAATCAAATAAGATGATTGGAGGGTGTTAGGGGGTCTTTAGGTACCCCAGAAAAAATCAATCCTGGCCCAAAGAATTTTTTTTAACTGACTTTTAATGGTTTTGGATGAAAATTTCCAAAAATCTACATTCAATTTTTTTTTTAAACTTGTTGGTTATAACTAAACTTTTTTAATTAAACTTTAATCTGTGATAGTGTACGCTTCTATCGAAACCAAAATTACTCGCCAGCAACACCTACTTTTTTTTTACAGCCCCGCTAAGTTTTTTGCGTAAAAAAATAATTTGATCGTCAACTTTCGATCTCAATAAAAAGAAAAAAACTAAAAGTGATCATGCTCTTCTAATTTTTCGAAAACATCTCTGGACTGTCCCCATTCTAATGGTATGCAATACGTTATGAAATGTAATTAGTAACATCGCTAATTATTATTTTTTCTGTAATAAGTCGCAATTTTCTAATATTCAACAGGTGACATAAAAACTAGTATTTCCGTTAATAACACTCACAGGCAGGTAAAAAATTAAAATATGGAAGGTTTTTCTTGAAAAAAAAAAAAGAAAATTACATTTAAAGTATTTATTTAATAATTTTACAGGTCTTGTTCAAATTGTTGGCCTTGGTATTGAATGCATTCCCGATACCTTTTTCTTATTTCTACAGTGGTTGTGTACAGCTGTATTTCACCCTTAATAACATCAAATGCCTCTTCTATGCGTTGGACTAGAACCTCCCTTGTTGTGACCTTGGTTGCGTACACCAATTCTTTGGCACGTCCCCAGACATAAAAGTCTAACGGTGTCAGGTCTGGCGAACGTGGCGGCCATTCAATAGGCCCATTGCGCCCAATCCACGAATTGGGGAACACATTATCGAGATATTCCCTCACTGTTAAACGCCAATGTGCGGGACAGCCGTCGTTTTGGAATATTATTTGCGAATCTTCATTAAATATGGGCACCTCGACCAATAACTCTGGCAGATCATTTTGCAGGAAATGTAAATAGTTTTCGCCATTGAGGTGATCGGGCAGGTAATGTGGTCCAATTACTTGGTTACCAATTACTCCTGCCCAAACGTTAACACTGAATCGCCTTTGAAACGAGTTTTGTCTCTTGGAACGTGGATTGTTATCTTTTGGTGCCCAGTGGTGCCTGTTGTGTAAATTTAGTATCCCTTCCTTTGTAAACTTCGATTCGTCCGTCCACAATATTCTTTTTAAAAATCGGGAACGTCCACATCTGTATGCAGTAAAAATCGGCAGAAACGTACTCTTCTCGGAAAGTCGCTATCCTCAAGACCTGCAACAACAAAAAAAAACTTATTTAAATAAAACTTTAAAACTTGTAACTCCTCTTGAGCTGTAAGTAATTGCACTAGACTAGAAAATTACAGTACAATAAGGGTGACTCCGGGGTGCGGTAGGTGCTGTGGAAGGGGTCGTCACCGTCAAACTTAGAGCAAACAGGTAGGAGGAAGCACATAACTCCCATTACTAAAAGTGACGTCATAATACCCATTATTACCTGTTAAACAAATGCAACATCAAACAAAAGGTTTAAGTTACGTACCTTAAACCGGAGTCTCGTGAAATGGATGTTTTTCGTTTTGTTGAAGAACTTTCCACACTTTCCATGTCAAAATTTCAAGTTGTGCCGCCACATATCTAATGCTCCTCGTGTCGTCTTCCTCAAAAAGTGCCAGTATTCTTTCGTCCACATCAGCATTATATCGCACAACATGTCCCCTTGGTTCACGATGAGTGACACTGCCAGTTTCTCGTAAGCGTCGGTATGTGTTTTGGAAAACTCTGCGGCTAGGTGATCGTCGATCAGGAAAGCGTTCCTGGTAAATTCGTTCCGCAGCACGAGCGTTACCGCGGGCCTCTCCATAAATCATAATGATGTCCGCATATTCTTCATTAGAGAATGTCGCCATTGCGTTGCAACAACAACGTTTAACAATAACAACAAAACTTAACAAAAAATAACGAAACTCAAGAATAGCAAAAACTCAACAATAACAAAACAACTAAACGAAAGAACTGTGGAGAACAGTGAACTAGCACACACGTTAGTTAGCAGAGGCAGTAATGTCTCGACTGAGTAGTATTACAAATCCCCCTGGGTCTATTCAAAGAAACAGCCCCCGGGAAAAAGGGATACAAGATAGATTTCAAAACGTTAGAGTGAGAAAGCAAATTTTACCTGTATCAAACAAAGAACGGGCGGCGGTTACTATTTCAAGTAAACCCTTCAAAATTTCAATTTTTTACCTGCCTGTGAGTGTTATTAACGGAAATACTAGTTTTTATGTCACCTGTTGAATATTAGAAAATTGCGACTTATTACAGAATAAATAATAATTAGCCATGTTACTAATTACATTTCATAACGTATTGCATACCATTAGAATGGGGACAGTCCAGAGATGTTTTCAAAAAATTGGAAGAGCATGATCACTTTTTTTTTATTGAGATCGAAAGTTGACGATCAAATTAATTTTTTACGCAAAAAAAAAACATAGCGGGGCTGTAAAAAAAAAGTAGATGTTGCTGGCGAGTAATTTTGGTTTCGATAGAAGCGTACACTATCACAGATTAAAGGTTTAATAAAAAAGTGTTTAAAAAAAAAATTGAATGTAGATTTTTGAAAATTTTCACCCAAAAACTTAAAGTCAGTTAAAAAAAATTCTTTGGGCCAGGATTTTTTTTTCTGGGGTACCTAAAGACCCCTCCAATCATCCTATTTGATTTGGCACACGATGCGCCTAATACCCTGTATACTACTTTATACTGGCGAAAAACGCCTGCTTAGCTACAATAAAAAAAAACAAACAAAAAATGTTTACATTTGGACAACCCTAACTAAAATTTCAAAAATTCATATCATCGCCCGCCACCCCGTGCTCGTTGCATTTGTTTTTTTTTGTGGCGATACTTACTACTGTAGGTAACATTCACGCACTAAAAAAAATGCGACCACGCAAAGATATACGAGAGAAAAAAAATTACGATACCATGGAAATTTTTTTTTCTGACCAAAATCATCAGCGTTCGCAAAATAATTAACAGCGATCAACAGCATGGTTTCTACCCACACCGATCTACAATTTCAAACTTGCTTTCGTGCATTTCATCTTCGACGGATAGTTTTAATAAAAAAAAAACATATGTAATATATCTTGACTATGAAAAAGCTTTCGACAAAGTCCCAATAGCAAGGCTCCTTCATAAACTTGAATTCATTGGAATACGTGGAAAGTTACTGAACTGGATTGAAAGCTTTTTACGAAACACAACTTTCAAGTGAGAATGGATGATACTCAACTTTCAAGTGAGAATGGGTCTAGCCAAAGGGAGATTCACAGCGGAGTACCGCAAGGATCAGTATTAGGCCCTATTCGATACATCATATACACATTTGACCTACCTCACGAACTGAATAACGGCGTTAGCATCTTTGCGGATGACACAAAAATATTAGCAGACCCGTTAGTGAATTATGACCGCCTTCAAGCAGACCTAGACAAGATTGCAAACTGGTCAAAAGAATGGCTTATAAATTTGAATGCCGGTCAATGCACTGTATTGCATATAGGAACAAACAACCCTTACTTGAAATATACTCTGAACAGCGTTGAACTACATGCCGATAGTGAACAAAAAGACTTGGGAGTAATTATCTGTGACAACTTGAAATGGGAAAAACATTCATCGATTACCAAAAAAGCAAAGAGTTTCATCTATTTAATTAGAAAAGCCTTTGGAGTCCTGACACCAGAAATGATGCTAACAATATATAAAACTTATGTCATGGGCTAGGAAAATTAGCTAAACATGGAAATATTTAGATAACTGTAAACTTCTTTCTCTATGACATAAAATATTGTTAGTTATAACTAAAATAAACAAAATTAAGCAAATTAAATTTCCGCGGCATTATAAAAAAACTGAAAAATTTAATTTTCTACTCATTTTGATTTCAGTAAAGCGGCATAATATTTAACTTCGTAAAAGTGCCTCTGTTATAATATAATGCTTGCATTCCAGTCTAAGAAATTAAAATTAAACGAATTAATCATTCAGAATTATCATTTATAAAGAACTAGCTTTCCGCCCGCGGCTCCGCCCGCGTGGACTACAGGTTATATCGTGCCCAACTGTGGGATAAAATGTAGCCTAGGCTCTAATCTATCTCTGTACCAAAATTCATCAAAATCGGTTCAGCGGTTTAGGCGTGAAAAGGTAACAGACAGACAGACAGACAGACAGAGTTACTTTCGCATTTATAATATTAGTAGGGATGTTTAGTAAGTTACTGATTTTTTGGCTTATCTGATCAGAAATTATAGATAACTACATTTCAACAGTTTATTCTGAATAGTATATTGTGTGTGTTAATAAACTAATAAAAATTAAGTAGATTCTCTTTGCAGAATTCAACAGTTACGAATATTTGTAGTTTTAAGAGAACCAAAATTCATAACTACTCTAAAAGTTTTTAATTTATGCCTTAAAAACATAATTAGTACTATAAGAAACAAATTAAGCAAAAAATGTCTACGATTATTCATCTATTGATATTTTTTCTTAGTTACGTTTCAATATAAATGGTACCCCATGCAGAATAAGGTCGTAATTTCATTGTGTCCCAACTCCCAACCGTACGTACTGTCACGAGACGCGCGCTGTTTCATTTTGTTTCTAATGTATGGATGGCTACTAAACGTAAAGAGAAAAATATTGTTTAGTATTCGGGTGCTTATATACAGTAAAGTATAACACGGTCACATTAACTTGACGCATGGCCTTGATGACGTCATTTTGGCGCTTAGGTACGGTGCGAAAAAAAAGCATGTCAATAAAAACTATACGTTTGATTTTGGAGCATAGATTTTATTTGTCAATCTTGCAATACTTTTCATACAATTATTAATTTAATGAATGTAGTTACCAATTATTTATAGTGAAAATTCATCTTCACTATAAATAATTGGTACGATGTCGTCAAAAGTGACTTCTTCTTCACTTTCGCTCTCGCTATCGCTGTCGGAAGACTCCTCTCCTCCTAACTCGATCACAAATTGTTGGAGAACGTGGTCAGCCAGGCCATCTTTTTCCCAGTATTCCTGAAAATTAATAAAATATAGTGTTAATAAAACCACAAAAAACTTACCTACATCAATTTTGTGAATTGCTAATATGTTCCTTCAAAAAAATTTATTTTTTATTTAATATCACAAAATCACAATACAAAAAATAAGGAGCAGGTACTTTTGATTTATAATTGAATTACGAACTGACCTGTTGTAGTCTTTCGACATGGTTAACTTCTTTTTACCAGTCTGATGCTGTGATTGAATTTATTGCATCTCTCGTGAGTTTTTCAATGCTTGTTTTATGTTGGTCTAAGTTTTTGTATGCCACCCTCTGCTTGATTAAATTCCAGATGTATTCTATGGGGTTTAGGTCACAATGGTAGGGTGGCAAACGTACAACTTCATGGCCATGTCGTTTTAACAAATCATCGACAAGGTATTGTTTTGGTGGCTTTGCCTTTTTTATGAGAGGATAGAGTTCTCTTTTTCTCATTTTTTCGTCAAAGGGAACATTGTTTTCACGCAACCACTGTTGCATTTCTCCTTTTGACGTTGCACTCGTGGGTGCCTTCACCGACTGCGTTGAGTGGTAAGGCGCGTTGTCAATGACGACTATACTGTTTGGGGACGTTGTCAATGACGACTATAAGTTTGGTATCAGCTTTTCATTAAGCCATTTCAAAAAATTGTCGGTATTCATCTCATGGTGGTAATCGCCAGTTGTACTTTTACACTTGTACAATAAATCTGCACCTGGGATGAATCCGTTTTCTCCTCCAGCATGCACCAGAATCCACCGCTGACCCGGGTTAAAATTTTTATTCACGCTGCTATCTGTACTGTTTTGCCAGCATTTACCTACAGTATAGTGGGAATGGATCCATGTTTCATCCAAGTAGATAACTGTTTTTTTACCTGCGCCGAGGTCATTGTTATCTTTCATTCGGCGCAGGTAGCGTTCTCTCCATGCGGCTATATCAGCTTTTTGAATTAGCACCGTACGCGCACTTTTGCATTTTTTGAACTTGTAGCCCAACTGATTTATTAAAATATTTCTAAGGAAAGTTCTTCCACCTTGAAAATTTAGATCTCTCTTAGCAGCTGCCAGGATTTTTTTAAGAGTTGGTACTTCCTTTTTTACTGTGTAAAAGCTGTTGATGATATTACGTATTGCGCAAATATCAAAATCATCTACCACAATTTTTTTTGCTGTTTGTTTACGCTTTTTACCCGGTGTCGATAACTTTATTTCCCTCATTGGATTGTCTGTGGTACTTGGAGCCGTACTAGTACTTGGAGCCGTGCTAGTGCTTGGACCTTGGCTTGGACTAGCGTCGGGAGAAGAACGCGGCGGTGGCGCACATGCCTTTTTGGCCTTAACCTTTTTAACCGAGTAAGGGTACTTCTTGATATTCCAGTTGCTGCACAGGTTCGTTTATCAACCTGATCCACAGGTATGCAAAAGCGTCCATTTTTCTTCTCATTTTCGAAAAACTGCAGCACTTTCAACACAAGATTTCTCCCTTCACTATGTATAGTTTTCCCCATGTTTTTGGGGTTTGAACTTCAGTTCAAAAATGATAATAACAGAAATATTCCAAAATTAACAAAAATAGTCGAAACTTAACAAAAATAGTCCAAACTTAACAAAATAATAACGAAAACGTAACAAAATGTCCAAAAACAGCAACAGAAAACTAGACAGAACATCGACGCGCGTATCGGTAACAAATATGCTAACCATACTGACGTTTGCCGGGCGAGCTAAGGGAATGCGGGGGGAAGCGGGCGGGGTCTCCCATTCCAGCGATGCGTCAAGTTAATGTGACCGTGTTGTAGTCAAAATGAACACGTTTTGTTCTTTTTGCTTCCCAAGAATATTGAAAGATATAAAGAATATTAAATATTCTTGATATTGAAGAATATTTATTATTACCTATTTATTAGTGGGCAGATCTAGTTAGGTAGTTAATCATATTCGTAAATGAGACCTGACCGGACTTTTGCCGTTATAGATTTATTTTATGTATAATGTAAATAAATGACCTTAGGTATCATTCAGTGTAAAAAGACCTGCCAGTACTAGTGATTGCCTACCAATACAAGCTTAGCATTATGTTGGTAATTATTTAAACACCTATGATTTCCAATGTCGAGACGAAATAAGTTGATTCCCAAACTTATTTCGTCTAACGCCCACTTTGAAAATCAGTTATTTTGTATCGTCCCCCATTTTTTTTCACCATAAAACCTCAATAACAAATTAGAATCATTTAACAAAATTGGATTTAAAACAAAATTGAAAGATAATACAAAAAAATTATAAAGACAAGAAATGCGGGTTTTATTTCTTAAAAATTTTTTGATGCAATCACTAGTACTGGCAGGTCTTGTTACACTGAACGATATGTAAGGCCATTGACGTTAAACGTAAAATAAAATATTGTCCATCACGTTGGACACACTCTTCAAATCTGGCCTCAGTATTCCGTGCCACTCGCTGAAGCAAAGGTGCTAAAATGGCATTAATCTCGCGACAATATTTTCTTTAAGCGCTATGATGGTCGTTGGGTTGGTTTCGTAAACTTTTCTCTTGATGTACCCCCACACAAAAAAGTCAATGTGGGTCAGATCTGGTGACCTGGGAGGCCAAGGAATGTCGCCAAAACGGCTTATCAGTTTTCGAGGCAAGGAATCTCGATGAAGTGTCATGGTCTTTAGCAGTGTAAGGTGTGGCGCCAACTTGTTAAAACCATGTGTGCGCAGTAAAGTCGAGATGTTCTCCTAATATTGGCAGAATATAATCGTTCAGCTCATCGCATTTAACCACAACTGCGCCCCCTAATTTTTTCTGGGCCCCTTATTGCCCCCCTCCAGGCCTCCAGTTCCCGCTAGGGGGCATTATCGCCCACTTTGGGAGACACTGGTCTAAAATGACAAAATAAGTTAATAGCATCTAGTAAAAGGCGTGAGGATGAAAAGTTTTTTATCAGTTTCTGAAGATAAGCTAAAACACCACAGCAGGTGCAGAGCTGTCTACACCAAGGTACGATGTATCAAAAGTGCGGAGAAAAACAAACCGACAACGAAGCTGAGTTCTGTTCACCATATTTGATTACCAAAAAGAGTGTCTGTTGTACAAGGAAGATTCTTCGGAGGATTTTATTCGAAACCAGATTAAAAAGCACCGAGAAGATAGGATTGCGATTTGCAGAGTATCAAAACAAGGAACCGGTGAAATGATTATTAGTTATTGTTGTATGATAAATAGATATTATATAAGTTTTTGTATGCTTTACGGATGATGTCAATGTCCAAAAGTCTAAATGTTGTAGTGAAACAACGTGTTCAATGGGGCCGGTGGGATTTTTCTAAGATATAGTTTTTATATTTTTTTCTGATAATTTAGAGTCTAGGAATCTTAAAGCAATAACCAGTTTTTTTTTATATTCTTTACTTCACTTGCAATATTTTTTCAAAAATTCAAAATCGTCACCATAAAGGCTGGTCGAGGCGTACGGCCGTTTGACTTTTTTTCCTTTGCCTAGCGGAAATAGAAAAAAAAGCGACATTGACAGTTCGGCTAACTGACGTAAACATAACCTCTAAAGTTGCGCGCGCTTTTGCCCTTCGATGTTATATAGATTTTTCATAGCAAGTATTCATACTTTAACAACCTCTGCACGTACCCTGACAACGACATCGCTAGCCTATACGACGACCACTGCAAGAACTTTGGAAACGACATTGATACTACACCCGACCACCCCAGCCTCGCCTACCGGACTCCGTTTTATTTACTCACTCAAAATGGCAAGCTCATCTGGTTTTGTCCAGGCAGACTCAAGAAATTTGCCAGATGTGAACATGGCAATGATCTTGGAGTATTTCCACACCAGCGACAAATATAACATTGCTGAAATAAGGGGTGTGAAAACTTTAATGTAATAACCCACTTTAAGCAACATCTTTCATGTGATTTCTTCGATCAACTATAGAAAACTAGATACACAGTCCCATACAAAATGAAATTTAAAAGTGTCATAACTACAATACGTACTTAGATAGTTGTATACCACTTCATGTATTATGAAAAAGTTCTAAAGTGTCAAACATTTTAATCTAATTTAAACCTTAACGTAATATTATAAGGTCGAAAATAAAATCTGTTTAATTTGTAAAATACCACTTCTGGTTTTGAACAAAGGATAACGTAAGACAATTTGATGACACTGGCTGTCACGTAGAACATGGGAGGAGTGGAGATGCCTTTGTTAATTTTAAAAATATATTAGTTGGGTCGATTTCACATAAAAAAATCTTCGTACAAACTTTTTAACAAATTCAAAATGCTACGAAATGGTGTGGTTTTCTTTTTAACCCCTGATTGTGTTGTGTATGTATAGGAGCATCATAGCTCTTAAACTGATGATGTTAATGGTGCAGTTTATTTCATTCGAAAGCTTCTTCTTGCGCTGGATTTCAGATATCATTTATCAAAATTGGTTCAGCCGTTTACTTTTATGTTAGTTTTTATGGTTTTTTATTATTAAAAAAATCACATTCATTTCAGATTAACCGACGATTAATATACATTACAATTGATAATCACAGCCGCCGCCATTCTTCTTAATTATTGCTTATAAACATAATATTCTATGCTTATTTTTTATGAAATATGAAATAACTTATAAAAAAAGAAAAGACCTGTGTCTTTCCCGATTACACATATATAATGTTTTGCTTATTTAAAACTTAGTATAATTTTTTGAACAGAAATGACCTATTGAGATTTAAGAGAGGAAATTAGCTATGAAACTAAATAGATATTAAAGTACAAGAAATAATTTATTTTAAAAAAAAAAGCATCCAACTCAAAAAAAAAAACATTTGTCTTCTTCGCTGTCATCATCTTTGTCCTGAAGATGAAACATATTTTTTTTATTTTATTCAATACAAGAAACTCCAAATCAAAAGTGATAAAAAGGTACATACTATTTGAGGTGCAGCTGTTTTGTGTAACCTTTTGACTCCTTTTGTAATGACATACGAGTCACTTTCTAAAAAATGCTTGGAGCAAAAGACACTACTTTGCGACGGCTGAAAAAAATCTTCACATCTTTGACGTGCGATCACGGATGTCCACTGTCCACATCGCTCAGGATCTCTAGGAAAACTAAAAATCCAATAAAACTTTATGTTTGTAAACGTCACGCACGTTAAATTTTTTATTAATTCAATTTTATATTATTAATGGTTTTGCCATAATACCTTTAATGTAAGTATAGAAAACAGAATTAATATATATACTCTTTACACTTAAATTTTATAACACAGATGAAAATGAAAAAAAAAACAACAGAAAAAAAAACAGCGTCTCTATTTGTTTTAGAACAGAGTCACTGCATAACCCGAACAAATTATGTTGAAATACAACGGTATGGATTTGTAAGTTTGGCTAGTGTCTATTCAATTTAAAGGGTTATACTCTCGCCGAATGTTATTAAATTAAACTAAAAAAATGTTTTATAACCTTTTCTTGGCCAAATACCAAGATAATTTCAATTCACATATAATAATTACAAAACTACTTATTTAAAAAATGTCATTCCATATTCCATTAATGTTCTGGAGGTGTGATTTTTACAATTTTTCACTGCGCACTGAGGCATGGTTACTTTCGGAACGAACGAATGCTACTAAACGAAAAGACAACCCAAAACGTCAAGTGGGTGATCATTTAGTGAGGGAACTTTTTTGTTGTGGATTGTGTATCTAGTTCTTTATAGTTGATCGAAGTGTGATTTATACCTATTCATTATTAGCTATATATACTCAAACAGATTTATTGCAGGACTTCAAGAAACAGCTACGTGGATTCTGCTGTTGGCTATGTAGAAGTCAAAAGAGAAAACAGTGTTTGCACTGTCCAAGCCAAAGTGGTACCCGAACATCGAGTAACGAAACAATATTATTTTGCTACAGTGATCATAAATGAGCAGGACAATGTAATTACTGATGGCAGTTGCGATGGCTGCCCAGCTTCAGCAGGTAATTTTTTACATCATTATCCTATTTTACATCATAGTAGTATCGTCTAGTACCCCAAGGTTGGTCCATCCATATCGTGTGAGTATTAGTCAAGTCTAATCTGTGATTATTGGTAAGTACCTAAGTATTAACAACAAAAAAAATCTAGAAAAAATATTATACTTAGGTACTCAATAGGTACTGAATCTTAGTATTATTTTAAAGCTGATCCGTGATTTTGGTCTGTGATTGTGACGTCTACTTGAAATTAATACTGAACTTTGTATCAAGATCGCATTTGTGTGGTTTCAGGTGGATGCAAACATACTTTAGTCTTACTTTTTTGGCTGGAGAAAAAGGCAACAGAACCATCTGCAACTGAAGTTCAAAGTTACTGGAGAAAACCTAGGCTGGGAAGTGAATCTACAAAGCCCATCACTGCAAAAGACCTCACTACTACAAAAAAGAGTTACACTTTGGGACCAAAAGACAAAAGCAAAATGGACAAATTTTTCGAAGAATGTAGGGACCGAAATATAACAGATTCTCTAGCCACTGCATTCTCTCCTTACTTAGAAAAAGGGTTAAACAGCTTTTGTATTTTTGACTTGATATTGGAATTTATTCAAGACAATAATGATCATAGCTATGAAAATTTCAAAAATTCAGTGTCCATTTTCTTCAATGAAAATATAATTAAACATATTGAAATATCAACAAAAGATCAAGCAAAGTCAAAATTGTGGCACACTATCCGCCAAGCCAGACTAACAGGGTCTAAAATCTATGAAGCTTGCCACTGTTATACCCCTGATGGATCACTAGTTGAGCAAATTCTAGGAGGATACAAAGCTTATGAAACAAAAGCAATGAAAAGAGGCAAAAAATTAGAAAAAAAAGTAATTGAGGAAGTAGTTAAATTAACAGGGTCCACAATAAAAGAATGTGGATTCACATTAATTAATCCAATATGTGGCGCTTCTCCGGATGGAATAGGGAATAATTTTATTGTGGAAGTGAAGTGTCCAAGCACCGAAGAAAATGTCCAAAATTACATAAGTGATCAAATAGTAAAACCTAAATATTATGCTCAATGTCAGTTTGAAATGATGGCAACTGGGTATAAAAAATGTGTATTTGTTGTAGCCGATCCAAGATTTGAAGTGAACAGGAAAGTGAAAGTAAGATGGGTGGATTTTGATAGCAGTTATGCTGATGAACTGATAAAAAAAGGAGAACTGTTTTGGAAATCTCATATTTACCCAAAACTATTAGGTAATGCAAAGTCCTAAATTCCTGTTTTATGTATGATCAATAGTGTGGGTGGTTTATTATTAACAAATTGATGCAAATAAAACAAATAATTTGATTATATGCTTTTTATTATATCTCCTTGTAAATTTACAAGTGCACAAGCAACAATAACACATTCGTCTAAATAATATATGTGATTGTGTTTTATACAAGCATGAGGTTTTAGCATGTAAAATTCTCGCACTCTTCGTATAACTCTCTCTATATGGACCCTCAAACTAGCAATCACTTTGTTTTTCACAACTTCTAGTTTTGAGGGTTTTTCCATGGAAGACACACTAGGAGGACGTAGAAAGGTTACATTCTTTTTAGCTAAGATTGCCTCAATTCCTTTGAATCCACGATCTGCCAAAATTGCAGACTTTGGTGGAAGGATATTGATAAATCCACTACACTCTGTTATGGCTTTATCTGAAATCCTTCCACCATAGCCACATGAGACAAAGCACACAAATCCATTAGGACAACATGCAATTAAATATTTAATAGTATTGCATGACTTATACTGTGACCACGTTTGGGCTTGCCTGACTGGGTCAGATGGTCTTTCAATTTCAATTTCGAAGCAATCGATGATGCAGTGGACATTTGCATACCTCGGTTTGAAAACCGGTGGCAACATATTTTTAATTTCAAATGTGGTTGGTAAATAAATAAAGTTCTGAAAATATGTTGCCAAAATTGGCAACGTTCTTTGAAATATTTTAATAATTGTGCTTCTGTCCATACTAAAATGATCGGCGATTCTCTTCAAGGTGTCATTTTGTTTTATTTTAAATAATGATATTATAATATGTAATTCCTTTAAAACACATTCCTTGGCTAGAAAAGATATAATCCAAAAAAAAATTTTTGGCACTCCAATGTACATTTTTGGGTTTTCTTCAATAATTCTTAACATAGAATTACGACTTGTATCTTCGTGGCATACAGTAGAGTGTGAGGAAGTAGACGGCTCATAAATAGTACTTGCTGAGTATTGTGAAACACTTGAAAATGATGATGATTTTTCTTGAATGACTTCAGGTTGTGAAGGCATAACTGGTTTTGACACGAGACGAACATTAAGGCCTTGACTCCTTGTGGATGGTTTTATCATTGTGCCTTGATTTTTTGTGTCTGCTTTAATTTGAATAGCAACATCATGCTGGAACAAAAAAAAGAATGCTAAAATTGTTTGAAAGAGTAAAACATTAATCGCTTTCTTTATCATATAGTAAACACAGAAAAAATTTTATTTTGTGTAAACTGGAAATGTGGTCACATACAACAGGAAAGTGAAACAACATGCATGTAGCAAAGCCCTAGCACATTAGTTTAAACCATCAGAACGCCCTAGTATATTATGTCACTACAATCCTAAGTTTGGTCACTACGATTCTTTTCCAATAAACAATAGTAAATCATAAATAGGAATTATTTTATTTGTCAAAATTCTTTCCTATATTTACTCCGGCCTTACTGAGGTGTAATTCCTTTTTTTCTATTATTTTGAATGCTCTACAGACTAAATGGGGAATAAAATAGCATTATAATGGTGAAAGAACTTTTGTAATAAGTTCAGTAGTTTTTTTTTCTCTCCATTTACTATCTGCCATCGGCTGTTCAGCCATAATCAGATTTTTTGTTTCAGTTCAGAGTTTCAGGAGGTATTCCAGTGAATACTTTTCCCCTTCCTTCAGTGTCTCGTATGTAGTTTTTGAGTTTTTTTGTTACAGGACATTTGTAAAATACTAGCTCGGCTTGGATGGACGACAGATTGTATCGAGGCTAGCAGTGTGGTAAAAAGTGGCCCATGTCCTTCCAGAAGCTGTAATTTATTTTGTACTAGACTTTCAGAGGTTTAGGCGTAAAAGCATAACAGACAGACAGACAGTAATATTCACATAAATAACATTAGTATAGATGGGTAAAAGAAAGAAACAGATAAAGCACGGTCGCCGAGCAGGAAGAATTTCGTACATTGACCTATTTACCTACTGACAGTGGTCACAAACATTTTTTGTCGTGTACTAGTTAAAAATATAGAATTTTTATATTTACCGAGCAGGAAGAATTTCGTACATTGACCTATTTACCTACTGACAGTGGTCACAAACATTTTTTGTCGTGCACTAGTTAAAAATATAGGATTTTTATATTTACCTACCTTGAATAACGGAAAAGTGGCAAATAAATATTTTTATTTGAAATAGGTATTCTATTCTATGACAGTTTTTGGTAATAGGTAATATAATTAGGTATTTAGATTTGATGTTAATAAATAAAATCATTATAAAAATAAATATTTATTATTTATTAATCAGAATCAGATTCCGTGGTATCAGAGCTGCTGCTTTCCTCAGACGACGTTTCACCTGTTACATTGATGATAAAAGAATCAATAGTTTTGTCGATATTATTGTCTAAACCACCTAATTTTATTTCCTCCTTTTTTACGTGGCTTACACAGTTTTTCCATTTTTCCGGTGTAATGTTTTTCAACGCCTCTTGGAGCAGTTTTTTTACGTCTACCATCTTAAATGTGGTATTATTTCTTGCCACGTAGCCCTTCACGTCTGCCCACACCAATTCAATAGGGTTCAACTCACAGTGGTATGGAGGTAATCTTAATACCTCCACACCAACTTCTTTCGCCATTTCATCTATAACGTACGATTGGTACTCTGTTTTTACACCTTTCACCTTTTCCAATAACTGAACTTTGGTTTCTTTTGGTTCATAAGTAATCTTCTTAGATGTGAGCCATTTTTGAATATTTGTTTTATTCCAACTTGTGACGGGGGTTTTCTCCTTTCGCCTTGAGTGGTAGCTCGCATTATCCATCACAACCACCGCGTTCGGCTCAAGTCTTGGCAACATTTCTTTGAACAAATTTTCGAATTTGGCGGCGTTCATTGATTCGTGATAATCGCCTGTACCTAAAAATTAAATACAAATACACATGTGTTTATTTCCACAAAAAATAACCTACATTAAAGCATAAAATAATACACGTTTACATAAAGGTGTAGGCAAAGCCTATTGCTAACCTTTGCATTCAAAAACCAATTCTGATTCCGGCACGAATCCTTCTTCGCCTCCAATATGCAGAATAATTAAGCGGTTGCCTTTAGACGTAGGATTCTTAGCGCCTGTCGACAGACCCTCTAAAAAGGCTTGTTTGCGTGACTTCACTGTAGTGTCTTCCCACACTTTGCCGACAGTGTGCCCTGAAAATATATTTTTTGTTTTATTATATGTTTAAATTGAATAGAAAAAATAAAAAATAAATACAATTAAAAAAAAAAGAAATATGTAGTATAGTTTTTAAACTAATGAAATCGCGGGTTAAATGTAAATCAAATATATAGTCTTACCTGCATTCACCCAAGTTTCATCCAAGTAATATATTGGTCGTCCTTGCTCTCGAAAAGTTTTCATGTTTTTCAAATATTTTATACGCCACAATGCTATGTCATCTCTATCGATTAACGCATTATTTCTCCTTCGTTTGACATATTTAAATTTCAAATGTTTTAGAACTTTTTTCAGCGATGTCAGGCCCATGCTTGGTAGGGATTCATCGGCATTTACTACCTGTAATACCTTTTTTGCTGTAGGTAACTCTCCTTTTAAATAAAAGCTATGCACAATTTTTCTAATGCACGACTTGTCGAAATCATCTATCTTTTCAATAATTGACATGCGTTTTTTTGGTGCTGCAGCTGGCTTGACAGTTTCCGTTTTAGTGTAAGTATTCGTTTAGAATACGGTACACCGCCGATTTCGAAATGCCCAAAATATCGGCCGTTTTATCTTTCATCTCCTGTTTTGAAGGATATTTATCGGCAGGCCAAGATTCTTTTACGTATTTAAAGACGTTGATAATCATCAACTTCTCACTTTCACTAAAGTGCGACATTTTTCGCTTCTTCCGCGGAGAAACAAAGTCTTTGAATGGACGCGAGGTAGACGGCCCCGGTTCCATTTTCAAAAAAACTTAACAATGTAGAACCGACTAACAAGAAAACTAAATAACGATAACAGTAATTGAACAAGAAAACAAAACAAACGTCTGCAGAAACTATTTCACTACGAACAAATTGACCGATCACTAGCGCATCCCGTTATGGAATGTCGTCCGTTAAATTTTGATTTTTGAACAAGCGATAAAGCGTCGAGTGGGCGCTCAAGGTCAAAAAAATGCTAGCATACAAATATAAACCTTACGTAAGCACACAAAAGGTTTGTAACTCCTGATGCCCGCGGTCGACGCTACCGTGTGAGCGGGATGCAACTTATTCAAGCGTGAGAGAGGGAGACAGGTAGAACCAGGTCAATGTACGAAATTCTTCCTGCTCGGCAACCGTGCTTTAGTAGGTAACATACCTTTGGTACTATATCTTTGTTTAGAATATCGCTCACTCCAAAAGATTCCTCACATTGTTCTTTTTCCTTAGTCTGAAAGAAAAAAATTATTTGTTAAATTTAGGATGCAAGCAGTCATGGATAACATCAAATTAGGTCAACTACACTTACTTCTTCATGAAACGTCCTAGTTAATATTAAGTTGGCTGTTGATTTCAAAGTTAACTTCCCAGTTGTGCTTTTGTAACAGTCTCTCTCCTTCTGAAAAGTTAAAATTACATATGTTGTATAATTTAATAATATCAACCTCTGTGAAAAATGAAATATAATACTCAAATACTCAATTTAATACAATATATTAATGAATGGCAATCGGTCGCTTTAACCAAACTTTAACGTACAACCATTTCTGCCAGCGTCTAGGTCTAGTTATTATTATTTTTTAATTTTTTTTTTGACAGTAAGCACAGTCTTGGATAATACTAATTACTAATAGTGTGGTCTTAAGCCTACTTTATTGTAGCTTGACAGTTATATTTTTGTCTGGGGCAGTCAAACGCTAGTTTTTTCCATACTCTTTGGCAGTCTCTCAGTCTTGTAAAAAGAAACAAGTAGCATGACAAATACAATACTTACGTCAATGTGGAGTTCGCAAATGTATAGACGTCTTTTTGGACAATTCCGGTTCAGTGCGTTACACCAAGTTTCTTTGAGCGTGTTTGGAACAGTAAAAAATTGAAGCTCGGGATGAGATCGTCTCCATTTTCCACACGAAGGCACGAAACACCTGGCTTGGTCTCTATAGTACGCTGGGTTATGTGATTCAGTGCTAGTACTTCCAAACCGGCTGGGGACATTTTCATCCACTTTAGAAGTTGAGCTTGCCATTTCGCGTGGGTAAATAAAACGGAGTCCGGTAGGCGAGGCTGGGGTGGTCGGGTGTAGTATCAATGTCGTTTCCAAAGTTCTGGCAGTGGTCGTCGTATAGGCTAGCGATGTCGTTGTCAGGGTACGTGCAGAGGTTGTTACTTGCTATTAAAAATGAATACTTGCTATTAAAAATCAATATAACATCGAAGGGCAAAAGCGCGCGCAACTTTGAGGTTATATTTACGTCAGTTAGCCGAACTGTCAATGTCGCTTTTTTTTTCTATTTCCACTAGGCAAAGGAAAAAAAGTCAAACGGCCGTACCCGACGATTAATTCGACAATATTTTTTGAAAAATATATTGCACGTTAACTAAAAGACATAAAAAAAAACTGGTTATTGCTTTAAGATTCCTAGACTCTAAATTATCAGAAAAAAATATAAAAACTATATCTTAGAAAAATCCCACCGACCCCATTCTCAAAATAAAACTTTAAGACAGTTGATTGCATAAAAATACTAGTAATTGTTAATAATTCTTATACAGGGTAATTTTTTTATCACTATCCAAATATATCTTACGGTGTTAGTAACGTTGATAGAACGTAAATACGAAGAAAAAAACTTTACTTTTAAGACCTACAAACCTTATATGTTGTCTGCTTATCACAATTAATATATTTTTATTTTTATAATTCCATACAGAAAACTGAGAGCTTACAAGCAAATATAATCATAGAATTAAAAGAACACTACCTTCCCAAATTATGTTTCTCATATTATAAGAAAAAAATTAACACAATATTTCAACAAAACCGCCTTGGTTGGTACCACGTATAGGTACAGAAGCCAGCACGTGTGGCCAGCCACGCATTTTGACCTTGAGATTGCCTTCGCAAATAGAGGCGGCTTTCATATTGCAAGTGTCCAGCCGCACGTGCTGGCTTCTGTACATTGGACAGCAAGTTAAGCTATACACAAGGGAATCTTGCGCGTTAGTAATAACGTCTATTTTTTAACTAAAATGTGAAACTTGATGTACTGCCCACTGTACATAAAATATTGTCATTATTATTAATGTGAAAGCATATAATATAATAATGTTTAATTTTCTTTCATTCACTCAATCAGTGTTTCCCAAAGTGGGCGATAACGCCCCCTAGTGGGCCCAGAAAAAATAAGGGGGCGCTGATGTGATGTAACTTCAGCTACAGATAGTGCCATTATCTGTAGCTGAAGTTACATCACATCAGCGCCCCCCAATTTTTTTTTATTTTTAGGTTCGGTTAGTTACTAAACGATAATATTAAATAAAAAAAATATAAAATGAAGTAGAGCATCTTTTCCTTTGACTTTTACACTCTCTACTGATTAGTCTATATTGTAGTGTGCGCGAGCACTTATATGTAATTAGTGTATACCGATGACACTCTAACATTAGCGGAAGCACGCACACATATACTATAAACGATTAGGACGAATGGTACGGCGAGTCTTCATGGATGGTGCATGTGTACTTCATATTTAAAAATTCACTGAAATTAAAATCCTCCTATTACACATTATCCATTTATGAGTTCATATGTATATCCTATTTTGTTGTATAAATATAAACTAAAACCAGAAGACACGTATTGAAAAGAGTGCGTATAGTTAGCAGCCTCAAAGTCGATTTTGATGGTTTTGACTATGTCAAAGAATAGTTACTAAATAGTGATAAATAGTGACAAAAGCATATAAATAGTGACTCTGTATTTAAAAAGATATTCGAGCTTCTTAGTGAGGCTGCTAGCTTGACGTATATTTAGCAGACACACTAAGATATACAGCTCGTATCAAATTTACTTATATGTCAAAAAACTGTGATTAAATAGTGACTTCTAATACTCGAACTTTCAATAATAGTGATTCAATACATTTCGAGATATTACAGCATATCGGTGAGGCTGCTAACTTGACGCTTTTTGCAACGGTCATTCCAAAGAAACGGGCTGGAATTTTAATCAAATTAGTATACCAAAAAATAGTTACTGAAATAGTGATTCCTATGATATATTTAAAAAAAGAATCCTTCTTCACTATTCCTCAGAAATTAGTCGTAAACTTCTACGTACTAAATCTCGATGTAGGTTTTTGATCAATTTTAAACTTTATTGCAATATGATAGGGTTTAAAACTAATTTTTATAATGTGGCGGGTACCGTCGCGCACAATAGTGGAATGTACTTACTGATATGTTTTTAAACGAGTCAGTTTATATATACGTATTTACCTGCTCGTTTTGTATTCAAAATAAGTGTTATCTTATGAGCGTGGAAGAATGATATTGCATACTTTCAATTAAACTGTTATTTTTATTTAGCAACCTAAAATTACACGTAGGTTCTTTTTACGAAATACTTAGTTTTTTTTTTTCGAGAGATGGCGTAGTTCTTAATATGAACAGATATTGTCATTTAAGATGAATTATTGGGTGAAACTGTAATTTTTTAATATATCCCCACTATCTTACTAATATCATAAAAGAATGTAACTGTCCACCTGTTTGTTACGCTTTCACGCCTACAGAACCGATTTTGGTACAGAGATAGATAAGACCTTGGGAAAGAACATAGGCTACATTTTAAACCACATCTGGGTACAGAATTCAAAGACAATATATGTATTTCTTAGCTATGTCTTCAATTTATATTTCTTCACTTCTCTCATTCTCCGTAAGCTGATAGTGTTTTGTTTACGAAGAACTATGGCGGCGAAAAGCACTGCCGCTGGATCTTTGTCGAAACCAAACGGAGCGGATACACTGTATCACTTGAATTACTTTTTAACCGAATTCCAAAAAGGAGGAGGATTTATGTTCGACTGTATACAGGGTGGAATTTTATAATGCCACCTGAAGGGAAAGTACTCTTAATACTGTAGATAGAAAATTGTACTCAAAGAAAACATTCCTTTATTTTTTTAAAGAAAGAAAACTGCATTCAAGGATTTTAGAAAATTCGCTTGCCACAACCGGGAATCGAACCGACTAAAATCTGCAAGAATACCCTTACAATAGAATCCGGACAAGAGTCCCTTACAATAGAATCCGGCAATCATGTAAACAAGATAATTCAAACACGATTACTCCGTAATTGCTTACATTTGAATGTCGATCCTGATCATATTTACATTTTAAGGAACCATACATTGTTCCTGCTATCATTTCGACACCAAATAACTTCTTTATGATAGTTATTTTATTAAAAAATACTCGGACGTCGAAAATTTCAATGATTTGTAAAACAGTTGTAACGGAACGTTTTTACGTTTTAAATTTCGCGCCCGGAACTGTCGTGCGGTCTCGCCAAGCGTGTTTCAAGTATGAGGGGTGGCATCGGCTATCTTTCGTCGGTGTTGCCGCTTTTGTGCGAAAGCACACAGGTATGAGTTTGTTTCGAGTCGGGTTGAACATTTATTTCAAATTTGCAAATCGAATACAGTAAAAGAATTCAAAGACATCTGATTTATTAAAGAATTTTTCAAATGATTAAATTAACTAGTTTTATTCAATGTTCACCAAAAATTCACCTAAAATTACGTTACCTGTTCTTGTTAAGAAATACGCCATCTCTTGGAAAAAAAACTAAGTATTTCGTAAAAGGAACCTACATGTAATTTTTGGGATACTAAATTAAAATAACAGTTTCATTAAAAGTAGGTATGCAATTTCCTTCTCTCACACTCATAACACGATTTTAAATATAAAATGAGTAGGTAAATATGTATGTATATTGACTCCTTTAAAAACAAATCAATAAGTACATTTCACTTTTCTGCGCGACTGTACATCGAGATTTAGTACGTAGAAGTTTACGACTGATTTCTGAGGAATAGTGAAGAAGGATTCTTTTTTTAAATATATCATAGGAATCACTATTTCAGTAACTATTTTTTGGTATATTAATTTGATTAAAATTCCAGCCCGTTTCTTTGGAATGACCGTTGCAAAAAGCGTCAAGTTAGCAGCCTCACCGATATGCTGTAATATCTCGAAATGTATTGAATCACTATTATTGAAAGTTCGAGTATTAGAAGTCACTATTTAATCACAGTTTTTTGACATATAAGTCAATTTGATACGAGCTGTATTTCTTAGTGTGTCTGCTAAATATACGTCAAGCTAGCAGCCTCACTAAGAAGCTCGAATATCTTTTTAAATACAGAGTCACTATTTATATGCTTTTGTCACTATTTATCACTATTTAGTAACTATTCTTTGACATAGTCAAAACCATCAAAATCGACTTTGAGGCTGCTAACTATACGCACTCATTGAAAATACGTATTTCTATTGTTGTTGATAGTGTAAATTTGCATTATTATTGCTCTCTCTGGTAAAAAAAGTCTCGGTTACAATATGTAGGGTGTCCGGTGGCAAAATTCGGATTTCAAATTATTTCTCTGAAACCATTAGCACAGAATAAATAGTAGTACTAACGTACAGAAGTCTCACTCCCTAACAAAAGTCAACTTTAGGTACAAAAATTTACTTGCAAGAGAAATTGAAAGTTATAGTCGGCCGCTAGCGTTCATATTCTATTGCGCACTCGATGCCGCGTTCGCGACGAGAGCTCAGGGTTAACACTCGCCGCCGATTTAGAGGTAAAATTATTATTGAAATTAATTAAATAAGATAACAATGCTTATAAAATCAAGAGTAACTTTAGTTAGGAAGTGTAGTAAGTAAAAACTCAAGTTAACATAACCGACCATGTTATTTGATACCTAGCCTACATACTGCAGCATTTCTGCTTGCGATCTTTTTTATGTTCTCTTATTCTTTCCGGTATAGTTTTCTTTTTAATTCAATATATTTCGAAATTTTAGAACTTGCTTGATTTTTGCATTTTGTTTGGGATTGAAGTTGTCAGGCCATTCGACAAAAAAATTTGGTTAAAGTGACACGCGTTTCTTAGTGAAAAGTCTGTTTTTTTAAATGAAATGATATAAAATACACGAAATAATTACCCGGATTATATTTGGAGCTATATTAGAAATAATTTACCCGTATTATTATTGGAGTTTTTTTAAATTATCAAAATTGTTTTAAACTATGACATAAAGAAAGGCTGGGCAGCAGTTTTCCGCTGAGTGTACTGACAGACGAGTACCCAGTTTGCGAGCATCCCGAACCACCTGTTCCAGCCACTATTTCATAGCGGTTTTACTAGCGGCCTCAAGAAGGGCCGATGTCCAAAGTCCAAAGTGTCAAGCTTGACGTGCTCTTTAGTGTACAGGGTCAACAGCATATCATGCTATCCAAAACTGTCAAGTTTCTTCAATCGATTTTCAATTGTATCTCCAAGCCTTAGAGTTTACTATTCATTGGGGAAATTTGACAGTTTGTGGTAACCTGATGTGCTGTTGACTGTACAATGTACAATACAAACAAAGCGCGCAATTGAAATAAACTCGTTCTTTTCGCTCGCCGCGCCCTCCCCCCACCGCGCCCCGCACCCACCGCTACATCCCGCTTCACTACTTGCTCGCGCGTGTTATTATTTATATTTTCAACTTCTTAATCGTGATATTTACATGTTTAATTATGATGAAAACATGATTTTAGTACACTAAAACCTATTATTAAATTAAAAAAATACAGTTACACTTTTCAACTACCTGAAAAATACATTATTCTAAAAACGTTAAAAACTAATATTTAATTTTTGTCTCAGATGTCAAAAAAGACGCAAAATAGCTTAACTAGATGCAAGCACCATAATTACCATTTTGGGTTATTTAGATATTGAGATCAGATGGTTTCTGGAAAAAAAAATATGCATATGAATTTGATTTCTGTTTAATTTTGCTATTGGGTGATAGCATTCGAATACCTCTCAAAATTATACTAACAAGGTATTTGGTTACCTATTTTACTTTTAGAAAAAAGTTCTCTCGTACTATTAATTTCTTAATTTTTATAAGAAACAGTTACCACTGCGAATTTTTTACTTCATATATCTAATTCATATTTAATACTTAATAACGAAAACCAATAAAGTATTTAAAAAAAGCGAGTTCATGAATTAAGTCCAGGGTAACCTAATTTTCCTAGCCTATTAGACCTGTACTCGAATACGCCTTCCAAGTCTGGAGCCCATATTTCATCAAAGACATTGACTTACTGGAAAGGGTTCAGCGCAGTTTTACCAAACTACCTAGACAACTAAAGAGACGATCATACTAAGAAAGACTTGAAGTGCTGAAGCTAACTTCTTTAAAGGAGCGTAGAGAGCGTGGTGACCTGATCGAAACCTACAAGATCCTAAATGGTCACTACGATATAAAGGATTTCGACAAACAGATGCTTCGACGACACCACAACACCCGCTTAACCCAACAACTGAAAACGATCAAGTGGCATGACACAGGCGAAACCAGGCGCACTAAAGATTTCCTGAGTATTTGCCCAGTACTCGTCTATACGTGATTTCACCGTAATCCCGGTAGCCAGGATTATGGCGAAATACACGTATAGCTCATCAACATTTGTGTCACGCCATTTGACGATGCGGCTTTGAGGACACATATTTTGTGCCTCGTCCAACATCTTCGTCGCCAGTTGTTGGGCGTACCTATTGGTCTCCACTGCAATGTGTTCCATAATTTCGCGATCCCATATAGCAGTGAATGCATCATACGGGCTCGCGAGTGGAACTGTAGGACCACGATTAATGTCGGAAAAAGGTTCCCTTTTCAATTCAGGAGGAATTTGAGATATCGGGAACGCTTTCCATTCAAAGAAAAACTTCTCCGGTCCCATTAGTTGTGTCGCTGCTGCAGCGGGCGGGTCAACTACAGCAGGCGGCGCCGGCGGGCTAACAGCAGCCGGCGGGCTAACAGCAGCCGGCGGGCTAGCAGCAGCCGGCGAGCTAACAGTAGCGGGCGCAGGCGCACTGCCTGAGGCCTGGTCCAAGATTGGCTGAGGTGGCCATTGTAGGACTACCTCGGCGTCCCTCGAACCGTCGGCCTCAGGCAGTTCCTCCTCCAAAAAAATCCTCGAGGACCTGGGCACAAAGACTGGTGTGGAAGTCTCTTCTTCATCACCGTCATCGGAGTCCTCTTCGCTGCCTGTATATGAAAATAATGTAATTATTAAATTATCCCATTAGGGACTGATGATTTTCATAACGACGAGTGAATGATAAACTATCTTAATAATATTTTAAAAACTATCATATTTTAAAGTAATTAACAAATTCTTTAAGATAAAATCACATACTAAGTGCATACAAATCCTTGAAAGTATTGCCAGAATTTTAATAAGACAAATATTTACCATAGAAGAGGGCGTCCGCTATCTCTTCATCTCTAAGCGGACGTGACGATGACGATGATGGGTTACTAGTCAGAAAAATAACTAATTATTACACAATCAAGGTTTACTCAGCAATCCTATCCTAGTACATATTATTATAATGATAAGTATGTTAAGTTTCTGTAAATTTGCGAGTGGAAACAGAAAACAATAAAAATATACTCACAGACAGCGTTTTGCCCGTGGCGTGCTTCCAGCAGATCTATCGTGCCTGTAATAAATTATAAAATATTAATTTAACACTTAGTGATTATTTGTTCCTTTTGTGTTTGAACCTAAAATTAAGATGTGATGGAAATTATTCAAGTAAAAATTTATCAAATACAGAAAATAAAACAGTGACCAAAAAGGAAAAAAAAATATTATTTCACTCTAGGCTATAATAAGTATAGTTTATGAAATACTAATCGTTTCTTACCCAGGGCGTTTCATGCCTGCTGAAGCCCGCTGAGGTGTGCTGCGCGCCGAAACTTGATGAGGTGTGGAAGCTGCGCTTCCACGTATCTGCAAATTGTATGGTGTTGTTAAAAAATATTTAAAATCTAAAAACACATAAAATAAAATAAATGCATTTATTTACACTGCGGGTGATGGCGGGTTCGATATAACCGGTAGTTCTGCAGCTGCTGCTGGGTCCTGATTTGCAGATTGGCCACTAAAACAAAGTTATAGTATTGTGAAATTGTACAAAACCAAAAATTTGCAAAAGAAAGAAGATTTATAAAATACGTACCCTTGATCGGTACCAGGCGATGGCAGCACCCTTGTCTTGTATGTGTGGAGGGCCCTTTCGATAGGGTTGACCTCTGGGAGGTCCTCCACCATACTACAGGAAATACTGAAATAATACAAGTAAATTTGGTGAAAAAGGCAATCACTTACAAAATAATAACAATTCCAAGTTAGTAAGTTAGTATTACGGATTAGCAGCTGAAGGCCTCAGTTCACCACACCCAGCAACCCCGCCACGGCCAGGGGCACCGACTTCTTTTGGGCAAAATAATTAAATGAAAAATCATGTTCATAGATTGGTGAAGGAGAGTTCCTATTTCAAGACTGTCGGTTTATAGTATTATAAATAGAAAACACTTACCGGGGCATGTTTCCTCCAAGTTTTTACTAAAATGCACCAAAAATCACTTTAATTGCGTCGAAGTTGTAATTCGACACCAGCGTCACTCACAACCGAATTTCAAGTGGTGATTTCTAACGTTTTTTGTTCTGGGCATAGACGAAACGTTTGACTATTTTGCTGTTCTACTCATTCCTTAAATTTTTTTATAGCTTTGGAAGTGATAAAGCCAGTACCGGTAAAAAAATTAGGCACGAAACAAATACTTTCGCCGCCACCGGGAGCCGGTTGCTCTGCAGACAGGGCGAAAAGTGACATCGACCGGGAGCCGGTGGCGTTCACAGACAAGGGGGGACATCACCTTAGACTACATACCTGCTTCTCCTATAATAATCCCCACAAACACTTCTTCTCTAATAGAGTCGTGCAAGGATGGAATAAATTACCAGAAGAAGTAGTTTCGGCACCAAACGTCAACAGATTTAAAAACTTGCTAGACAAACACATCACAGGCATAAAGTCTAAATAAATGTCGTCCAACTGGATGCAGGCTAAAATCAGTTGTTTTAACTGCCTGCCTGTCTAAAATAATAATAATAAAAGTTCAGACTGTCAAAACGGTACCCATCATTCTCTCATCTACAGGAATCATCCCTCGCACACTTCACACCAGCCTACGACTACTTAACATACATTAAACACGTGTAGAATAGTAAGGAAGTTTCTCTCTCTGAATATGTAAAAAATAAAACAAAAAACTCCCCTATCGTTTTGGCCGCAAGCCCGCGATAGAGGCGAAATCCCCAGAAATGGGAGAAGAAAATGCTTTTTCTTCAATAAAATAATAATAATAATAAAATCAATTGATAGTTAAAGTTCTCAAGCACTTTTTCGTACTTCTACTATATTTTCTTTCATTGTACAAATCATTCATTACGAAATATGAATGGTCAATGGAAATATTGTTTTTTTTTTGGTTTCTATGGATTTTTTTTCGATTTTCATAATTTCTCAAAAACTCAAGAAGATAAAATTATGAGAGTTAGGTACGAGGTTTGTTTTTATGTAATCATTTTAAAAATAGCTTAATAGAAGGGTGACCCCAACTAAGGCAAAATCCCACACTGTGCTGCGCCGCGGCCGCCGGTGCGCTCACCACATACGGTGACGTAATAACTGAAATAGTACGAAATTTTGTTAATTAACAGAAATATTAAAAAAAAACATAATGTATTCAAAACTTAAGGTTAGGTGTGTGGACTGACGGACCATACTTTGTACGTCACTGTTTTTTAATGTTTCTTTTACAAATTCCAGTATTCGTTTTACAAAATGTGTTACGACTTCTACTAAAGCCTGCTAGTAAGCACTGCTGCTGAAACTAGCTGGGCCCTCCGTCCACACACACACATATACTAATTATTATTATAAATACTTAATATGAATAATTATTTCCACTTCCCAAATATCGATTTCAATTCGATTCAAATCTGAGTCTAAATTGCACACTCACAGTTCCTTACAGGCGTACCTACAGTCCCCCAATGTACTTGTATTCGCGAAAAATGTTTGTTTTCACATCCGAAAGCCAAATTACTGATGACTAGTCACGGCTCTGGCTCTGAAACAAACCCTTGATTAGACATTGACTACAAAAAGTGACACAGGATCTGTTTTAAGTGGGGAAAGAAAGCATAAAATCACAGCAACGCTCCTGTTGCTGTAGGTGTAGACGTCTCTGGTGGCGGCCAGCACCCCATCCCAATCTCGTCGTATGACGCCGACGCCGAACATTCCGCCCTTCTTGATGAAAATGGAATCGTCCATTAGATGGGTGGCAGCAGTATTGAAAAACTCAGTTCTAAATAATTTAAAATCACGCTTAAAACGGCCATTGACTACTTCCACCACCCATCAAGAAAAACTTAAATTAGTTAAATTTTTTTCAAAATTTTTTTTTTCATTAGCGGTGATGCTAAGTCGGATCGGGCAATCCCATACAAATAATGGTTACAAAATGCTCAAAAATAAAAAACTAAAAATATTTTTTAGGTTTCTCAAATTATTATTCCCGTTGATAATAATGACTCTAGTTTCACCTATTTTCATATGTGCACTATATGAAGACTCACACTGTATATATTTAAAGATAGATAAGGTATATTTATTTTTGAACAAATTTACACATTGCTAGAAAACTAATTTGTACTTACCAACTGAAAACCTCTGGGCTTTTGTAAACAAGGATAATCTTCAAAATACTGCTCGATTGAGTAGTTAGGAGCTCTTATATCTTGCGAGCGTTTTTGTAATGTTGCATCCCATTTCGATAAAACTATAACCCAAGGATGTGAAAGGCTCTTAAGCCATTTAATGTCTTCCTCAACATTACTGTTATCTGATAATTCTTCAACACACCTTTCTATAGGCCTTGGTGAGGATGATGAAGCCCCAGAATCCAGATCCGCAGAACAATCCTTGTTTTTTTCTTTAGTAATCAAAACGCCAAGTTTTTGATATTTTCTTCGTATATTCAAAAGCTGACTTACGAGTTTACCTCTTGCTTGGTGGGTAATTCCCTGCGCAGTGACACAAGGCGGGATGTAATAGGTAGTTAGCCTTTCATGTGGAAAAATCTCCTTTATTTCTTTGCTCCATTGATTATAAATAGCACTAGTCACTGGCGAATTTTTCAGCTCCTTAAGAATTTCCTTGCTGATTGTCGAAGCTAAGAGGTTTCTTTCATACTCATTGTCTAAAGCAGAGCCCACATATTTCAATAATCCTTTTGTTTCAAAATTTTCTTTCAATATGTTGAATAATTTCTAAAAGAAGAATGTGTGGATCAGTCCAGGAAACTGAACTTTTCCCCAATGCACATAGATCAAATTATGTAAATAAAGTTCGCCTCTATACAACTTGTCCGATCAGCTGGATGCCTTAGTATGAAAACCTCCACTCTAATATAGAATTTTAAAAATATTAAAAACTCACATTTTCCACAATTACATTAACTTGTTTTGGAGAAGTGCCTGGTAGCGCAGCCACTGTAGGTGCCGGTTCATATGGCACTGTCGATACAGTTGATGCTGTAACTGTACTGGGTGATCTTTTCGCTGGAGAAGTGCTTGTCAGCACAGCCACTGTAGGTGTAGATTTACAAGCGGTCAATGTACACGGTAATGTGTATGTAGTAGTGCAGTCCAAATTCGATTCTGTCTCAAAATTGATATCCTGAAATGTAAAAGTAATTTAATATAAATTATTATAATATGGCATTGTAGGTACATCTTGAATATCTGGTAAATTAAAAAAAAATTACATAAAATAAAAAATAATGCCACATACCAAGGGCCGATATTAAAGTTTCCCTTGTTTCACTACAGGACTTATTTTGGGATACACTGATGTTATTATTGGTAGACTTTTTACATACATAAATTTATATTTCATATATTGCCTAAACAAGCCCGGTGTCGCATTGTATAGAAATTTTCGATTTCAATTTCATACATTGCTGGTGACATACATAAATGAGAAATTGTAAGCAAGTGCGACCTATTTAGCATGATCTCCTCTTTCTTTTAGCCTACAATTAGCAAGACTTACAGACTAAATAGCATAGGAAGGGACAGTTTGACGCTAACTTTTGTACATTTATAGTAGGAAGCTAAAGAACTAGGTACCCGTAGGTTAGGTGAACTTACACTTAAGGAAACATTGCAGTTCAGATCTGAAGCAGATAGATTTAGGGTACTGCTTGTATTGTACTCCATGTGCCAATTTTTCCAGCACCTAAGAAATAGGGCTCTGGGCCCCAACTGAGGAATAAGTTCCTTCATGTCCTCTGGTGAGAGGGCAGCTAGGGCATGCAAATTTATAGCATTTTCTGTAACAAACAAACTGTTCCAGTGAAGATGAGGTTTCATAGAGGTGGGGCCCGGAGGCATGGCGCTGAAGAGTTACGTGGCAAAATTATTTTAGGCATATTGCGAGTTTTTGTCATGCCACAGAGACAGGAGCCCGTACTTGGTTCGGGTGCACGTAAGGGGGCTGGCCCCCCTACTGAGATTCAAAACTTTAACATGACCCGCCGACCAGCCAATTTAAAGGTACCTATCTACACTTAAACCGGGTAAGTACTTAAGTATTATTCATCGGGATCGGTGTGTAAGGCAAGCAACGCATAACTTAACCACCTAAGCAGTTCGAAACGCAACCGCCAGGATATTCCGACTGGGCTGCACACAACACAAAAGATAGAGCATTACAAAACCCAATCATATGTTAAAATAATATACTCACTGATCAATATGGGTTTCAATTCCGAGAGGCCCCACGCCTCTAGTAGGTCGCCTGCTTCCTCCATTCCTTTCCACAGGACTCTCTGATCTTCTAACTCGCGAACTATCTAATACTAATACGATAGTAAAGCAGATATCTACACCTCTTTAAAGCGAGAGCAATAAATAAATAAAAACCGAACACAACACGATACAACCGCACGTTTTTCAAGCATAACACGTTTCGAAAAGTTCAAAAGAACAGTCTGAAGAGTGTTGCCAAGTTCAAAATCCAAAATGATCCTATATCAACCACAAAATAATCGTATTTTTATAAGGGAACTAATTAAATGGGCTGTAGGATAAATCATTTTGGGAAGTAAAATTTCATAATTGATCAGCAGAAATAAAATAGGCATTTAACGAGTAGGTCTGTTAGTAACCTAACCAATCAACCCGGAAGGGCCGAGCGAGCGTAGCGAGCGTGCCGCGGCAGCGGCCGGCGAAGTGCCAGAAAAGAAATATTCGCTAACCACGAGTTGCTGACCAATTGGCTATTTCTACTGACCAATTTACATTTTTCTATTGCCCAAAAACGAATATTATACTGCCCCGTTAAATAGCACCCTTTTTACCCGACTGCCAAGGAAGGGTTATGTTTTTCGCGCGTATCTTGTATGTATGTATGTTTGTAAATTTCTTTATTACCTCATATCTTCCAAACGGCTGAATGGATTTCGACAATTAAGGTATCGTTTGATTCGTCTCAAACACCCGAATGTTCTTAGGTAGGTGATTTAAAAAAAAAACAATATGGCGGAGTTTTGGCACCAAATTGTAAGTTCTTAATTTATTTTTTCACGCCAATATCATCGAATGGGGTGTCATAGGATAGCTTTTTAAAAGATAGAAGGGGTTTACTAATAACGTTTTTCAATTCAGCACTCCGTTTGCGGAACATTAATTTTTAAAGTGAAAATTTTACATAGGTCATAAAAGTCCCCCCTCTCTACCAGCCAAACTGTTGTTTCTAAAAATGTGGAAAAATTCACGATGGTAGAATATACGACGAAATTAAAAGAAAAACTATCACAGATAAGTTGACCCTTCAAGTTAACGAATAATGGTCGACCAAGTGCCAAACATTGTTAAGATTAATAAGAATAATATATTTATTAATATTAGATCCTTGGTACTACAGAGCTGAAATTTGGCATGGTTATACCTGTGGTTATACATATCAATTGCGCCGACAGATCTAACATAAAATGTTGGGAAAACTTGTTTTTCGGGTGTCTCCCATACACATGAAAGGGCGACGGACTTTTTTTTTCTCGCCAATATCATCGAATTGGGTGACATAGGATAGCTTTTTAGAGTTCCGTAGTAATCTACAAACCCTTATAGTTTCTCCATATCCGTCTGTCCATGGGTTTTCTAAGAAACCCTTGGTACTACAGAGCTGCAATTTGGCATGGTCATATATATAAACTACGCCGTCAGAACTGTAGGGTAAAATCTTAGAAAAAAAATTTCGGATGTCTCCCATAGACGTGAAAGGGCTATGATTTTTTTTTCTCACCAATATCATCAAATAGGGTGTCATAGGACAGCTTTTTAAAAGACAGAAGGGGTTTACTAAGAACATTTTTCGATTCAGCACTCCGTTTGCGAAACATAAATTTTTAAAGTGAAAATTTTTGTCAAACACAGGGGTCCCCCCCCCCCTTCTAACAGCTAAACGGTTAATTTAAGAAATGTGAAAAAATTCACGGTAGTACTATATACAGCGAAATTAAAAGAAAAACTATTACACATAAGATGGCTCTTCATGTTTGCGAATAATAGTCGACCGAGTGCCAAACTTAGTTGGGATTAATAAGAATATATTTACTAATATTAGATCCTTGGTACTAGAAAGCTGAAATTTGGCATGGTCATACATATTGATTGTGCCAACAGATTGAAAAAATAAGATTTTGTAAAAAAAAAGTTTTCGGATGTTTCCCATACACGTGAAAGGGCAATGGATTTTTTTTTCTCGCCGATATCATCGAGTGAGATATCATAGAATAGCTTTTTAAACGTTTCACGCTAACAGTGAGGCGAGCCAAAAGCGAAGCTGTAACGTATTGACATGTCAGAAGTCGTTTAATAGGTTTTTGGTGGTGCTAATTACGAAAATGACATCAAAATTATACACAATCACCACGCGACCTGCTTTAGCAGCAGCTCGATATTATTATATTATTCCTAACAATAATATTATAGCAAAAAAAAAAAATTCGCGCTCGCTTCGCTCGCGCATTCAATACTTTCATTCTGTTATAATTAGGCCAAACTACAGTTATTTCTGAAACTACAAACTTTTTAATGCATTTTTTTGATACTATAGTATTTGGTGATTTTAACATCGACTATGACAATATGCTCTTAGAATCAAGAAGCCAGCTGCATATTTGAACCATGCTGCCACGGAACCCTACAATGCACGTGGCCCGACACGCTCTTGGTCGGTTTTTTAAAGATAGTAGGGGCTTACTAATAACGTTTTTCGATTCAGCACTCCTTTTTCAAAACATTAATTTTTAAAGTGAAATTTTTTGTCAAACACAAGTGTGTCCCCCCTCTACCAGCTAAACTGTTGTTGTTAAAATGTGGATAAATTCACGGTGGTAGAATATGCGACGAAATTAAAAGGAAAACTATCACAGATAAATTGGCCCTTCAAGTTAACGAGTAATAGTCGACTTAGTGCCAAACATTGATGGGATATAAAGATTATTATGTATTTACTAATAGTAGATCCTTGGTACTACAGAACTGAAATTTGGCATGCTCAATGCTCATATTCATCCCACAGATGCGTAAAATAATTTTCGGGCGTCTCCCATACACGTGAAAGGGTTATGTATTTTTTTACTCGCCAATACAAGGTTCCACGTTAAAAGTAAGGCGGGGCGAAAGCCAAGCTTTATATATTGACATAGGTGTCGTTTTTGGGTGCTTATTACGAAAATGACATCAAAATTATAAATCAAAATATTCGTGAAATTAAAAAAACAAACAAATGTATTTTTATTTAAAAAATGCCTACTTTACATTACAACAAGAACAATCCAACAATTACAACAGAAAACTCGAGCGGCACGCCACTCGACTGACGACGGTACAATTTCACCTTGATCGCGTGAGGGCCCTACGCAAAGGCTTGGTCGCCTTTTGCCTTTGTCAATGTTGACATTTTGACATAGGACCGCGGCGCATGCGCGCAGAAATATCGTGCTCGAGCTTCAGTTGACGTCGCTGGAACTAAGTAATGTGAAGCTCTAAAAAAAACCTCTTAAAAATAAAAAATATTCGCGCTCACTTCGCTCGCGCATTCAAATCATTCGTTCTGTTATTCAAATATTTCTTAATAGGTATTTGGAGATTTTGACGACGACTATAACCATAACGATAGTATAACACTTTTAAATTAATACGTAATGTTAACGATTTTTATACAAACGTTTGTATCCACGCGAGGTGGTTCTTAAACTATACGAGGTGGTTCATGTAAGGCTCGTTTTTATTAGACGTTATTAGCGGTTTACTGAGAACTCAATATGCTCATATTTGAACCATGCTGCTACGGAACCCTATAATGCGCGTAGCCCGACACGGTTTTGGCCGGTTTTTGTTTTGTTTGATACACTATCACTATCAATAATTCTACATCTTGTCCGATTTACATAGGTCATAAAAGTAGGCAGGTACACGTTTTCGTTCAGAAAAGTGTGCCGGAACACTAAAAAGTCTAAAATAAAATAAATTATTTAAAAAACAAAAAACCCCGACTGCAAAAACATCAACAGATAAGTAACGCACTAAAAAGAACGAAACAAGATTGATAAAACAAACTACTAAAACTAAAACCCAATAAACTCTACTATGGTTTAACAGACTGAATTATGAGTTGAAAGCCTAAGTTACCTAAATAATTTACATTATGTTTGGTAGCAGGCGGGACCCATTCGCTAATTATAAACCGAAAGAAAAATAATGGGTCCCGCCTGGTGCCAAATATAATGTAAATTATTTAGGTAACTTAGTCTTTCAACTCATAATTCAGTCTGTTAAACCATAGTAGAGTTTATTGGGTTTTAGTTTTAGTAGTTTGTTTTATCAATCTTGTTTCGTTCTTTTTAGTGCGTTACTTATCTGTTGATGTTTTTGCAGTCGGGGTTTTTTGTTTTTTAAATAATTTATTTTATTATAACAATGCATTCATATAGAAAATCGATAAAATTTACGTTAATTCCCGGTTTTTGTAGAAAAACCGGCCAAGAACGAGTCGGACTCACGCACGAAGGGTTCCGTGCCATTATCAATTAACGTATTTATGACGTATAAAAAAAAAACTACTTAGCTACTAGATCTTCAAACCAATTTTCGGTGAAAGTTTACATGGTAATTGTACATCATAATTTTTTATTTGTTTTATCATTCTCTTATTTTCGAAGTTACGGGGGGCGGGGGACCTATCCATTTTTGAAGACATATCCCCACACGTATGGGTCTGATGAAAAAATTTTTTTTGAGTTTCAGTTCTAAGTATGGGAAGCCCCAAAATTTTTATTATTATTATTATTGTGTGAAAATCTTAATGCGGTTCACAGAATACATCTAGTTACCAAGTTTCAACAGTATAGTTCTTATAGTTTCGGAAAAAAGTTCTTATAGTTTCGGAAATAAGTGGCTGTGACATACAGACGGACGGACATTCAGACAGACAGGACGAATCCATAAGGGTTCCGTTTTTGCCATTTGGCTACGGAACCCTAAAAATCGATAAATATTTACTGAGAATCAAAAATCTAATCACAGTGTGTGCTATTATGTATACAGATGTTTTTGTGAAATATTTCACGAAAAACAAATATTTAAAAAAATAGAGTCAAGCCTTCGTCCAAATTTCACTACTTCACTTTATAAAATAATACGAAATGGTAAAATAGGTTAGACAGAAATATACTATTGATTTTATGCTTAAGTTGTTTTTCTCATTTTGAGTTCCACTTTTGTAATAATATGTAATATAATGAAATTTTATGCAAACATCGGTTCACGCGTCTTCCAGTAATCGGTGAACAATCATAAAAAAATATAAATATAAAAAAAATACCGAAGTTAAAACTTTATTTGTAAATTACTTCATAAAAAGTAGGGGGAGGGCGGGGGTTTACACTTTGGGATTTAATTCAAGACACCAACTTGATGTTTAGAATCTGGTCACATAATATGCTGGGCCCCTATTAAGCTTTGGTTGTGTAGTGTACACTAATGTGCTAGGCCACCACAATATTGCTCTGCTACACACATATTTTCATATCACCTTACTATCACAGACTAAATATTCCAGTGTATATGGCCTCACTCTAAACGTCACTTTAGTGCCTTGAATGAAATCCCAAAGTCTAGGGATATACTGTAAGGGCTGTCACCTAAGTGGGAGAAGGAAGACAAAAATAGTACAAAAGAGGTCACGTAGGTAGTATGGGTACGTTCCCTTAACGATTTCAAAAAACAGATTACATAACGCCACAACCCCACACACTCAAGAGCCCACACTAAGGTTTTCCCTTGTGTCGTGGGTCCCTTGGGACACGCATATCACAAACAAATAGGTATCCATTATTCGAGCACAAACAACTGTTTTTAAAACAAATGTTTACCTAGCTGAGATGCAAACGCTGGACCGCTGATTGAGAGGCAAGACGTCGTTACCTCTTGACCAAATTAGATTCGACACGAGTTAATTTTGCAGGTTTCACTAAAAACATCTTTGCGAAGGTCAGAAAGAGTATTTGAGATTTCTACATATTTTCAGTGCTTACGGAGTTTAAAGACACCTAAAGAGCCCCTTGAATGACAAAGGGAAGCTATCGTGAAATTGACGCAAACTCAACAAAATTGTCTTGAAATTATAAAAATATATCGTGCTTTCATATCTTTTTAATTTTATTATTACATTCGCATCAAAATTATCGTAATTGTACAATAACCATTGTATATTGGCAACACTGAGTTCGCGCGCTCATCTTCAATCACACAGATTATTAAATTAATCAAGATACGTCATAATAACAAACAACTGCTTAATTAAAAGAAAAAAGGAAGAATTCTCTGTTCAGCAAAGTCACTATTTATTTTTAACAAGTGAATGATTTGTTTTATTATTCTGCAGTTTAGATATAATAGAGACAGTTTATTAATGTTACTAATTATAGTAATAGGATTTACCATGAATAACATTTAAATCAATGAAGCATCTTTATAATTTCAATAATTTAAATGATTCAAAATTGTCCAATCATTTTATTTAATTAGATTTATAACGATAAATGTTTACAAAGGTGACGTCATCAAAATTAAATAAGTAAATTTATTGATTTATACATGTAGGCGTTCAATCATTTCAATTTTATTGTCACAATGATTTGTGATTTTTTGTTTAGAATACTTGGTGATTAATTCTATTATATTTTACTCAATCAAGCGACTTTTCAACTTCATTAGAGACCATTTTTTTCAGTGTATGGGACGTTTTGCCAATATTTTGGCCAAGGGACTAGCAAATTATTTTTTCGAGAGTTTATAAACGTGAATAGGGGATTTCGGGGTCACAGATTCCAAATATGGCATCAAAAATTGAAATAGGGTTCCGCAAGTAAGGGTTCTCTACTTTCCGTAGTGATAAAAGTCAACTATGCTAGTAATAATACATTAATGTAACGTAATTATAATAAATCTAAAGCTTTAATTAGGTATTTAATCAATATTTGTGGCTAAAAAAGCTGTATCAATATCGTCTAATCTGATTGGAAATATGTTATTCATTTCTATCTTCAGTGTCACTGTTTAGTTTATCCTGGTCATTTAAAGCTTTCTCATGATCTAAGTCAGTATCAGTATTAATATATATCTATATATATTATATATATATATAAAAGAAAGTCGTGTTTGTTACAACACTTATAACTCGAGAACGGCTGGACCGATTGCCATGGTTTTTGATTTGTTGTATTTCTCTCCGTCCCGAATAGCAGAATAACTATTAAAAACGGGAAAACTCCCACGGGAACGAAGTCCCGGGCGAAAAGCTAGTTACCAATAAGTTTAACACATCAAGTGGTATAGCTTTGCGTTTCTTCGCATTCATTCTTTTTTGCAAACTTATCGTTGAAATAACTATGTCTGAGCTGACTAGAGCACGTTTAAACATGTCCGCCATATTGTCGGTCCTGCTTGTTTTTCTAGCATGAAAATCTCTGTCGTTCATGTAATATTTGTTGCGACTTTCTGCTGCATCTTCTCCTAAAACTCCTATAGGAAGAGAAGAGTTCAAAATGACTTGTACCCCATGAGCAAGGGTTTTATGCACAGCAGATGGCATTTTATACCAGCCATATTTATTATTGTACAGTCTAGCTGTTTCAAGACAAATTTCATTAAATTTTATGGGATCTATGGGGAATTGACTGTTTAACGCGATCAAAATTGTCCTAAAAATTTTAATCAACCCTACGTCAAGATCTAATACCTCAGCTAATAACTCTGGTTTTTCAAATGCTCTTCTAGAAACGTTACCAGTAGTGCTACTCGTAGTTCCTGATCCTCCTGATCTTGGTTGATCTACCGATAAACTGAATTTTTCTTGAAATCGTTTGTTAATCAGCTTTTATTTGTTCTTTACAATTTCTTTAGCTTCGTTACCTGTCACTTTCCAAACCTTTAATTCTATACGATATGAAATATGTAGTAAGCATTCAAAAAAACGAATCCACCTATGAAGGGTAGATAGCCCATATTGTAAAGAACCAGGTTTTGGTTCAAATACAGGCGTACCGAAGTTAGAAATTTCGTTCATTTGATTGGGTTTCGCGTGGCAAATGGGGCAATTTGCAAATGCAGAAGACCCAGTCAAAACAGTTAAGACTGTCCCGTTTATAAGGGTACAAAAAAGCTGAACGAGATTGTGATTTTTTTATCGGTACCAGGAAATTCGTGTGTAATTGGACGCAAATTTCTGATCTGTTCTTCGAAATTTTCATTTGTTGCTCTTATATTTTCAGGTGTTTCTTTTTTGTATTGTAAATTGATTGGTGAACAAAACCGTATTGATTGGGGAGTCCTATTGCACCAATATAATTGGCCATGTTGAGCCATTAAACGTAAGGGGATTGTCGTAGTAGCTATCAAGTTAGTGTCTGATGATCCAACTGATGCTTCTGGACTTTCAAATTGTTGATTATAAGTGGAATGATCACTAGACCCATCAAAGCCCCATGACAATGTTAGTGTTGCTTCAACACAGTCTAGAGATCTTTTTTGTACATCAGTTAAAATAACCTCTGTCTGCATGTTAATGAGACGACTTACTCTATGGTTAAGGAAACTTTGAAGAGGTACCTAAGCTGATGTTTCTGTCACTACTATATCTTCTGGGAGACAGAGTTCTTTCTCTTTCCTAACTAACTCGTACCTTGGCCATATATCAGCATTTCGTCTCTTCGATTCTACATATGACGCTGACATATCACGTATTACCATCTGTAGAAAATATTGAGTAGGTTAGTTTCAGGTTTACACAGCTGAAAATCAGTTTGTTGTCTATCATTGACAGCAAGTATGCTGAGTTCTGTGTCCTATTTTCGTCTATATCACATGTTTTGTTGACTTTTTTTAATTGTATAAGAACATTGTGTATTATTACATAATCAATAAAATTGATCTATCTAACCCAGGCGGCGCGCTGGTGCGCCGTAGAAAGTACAGAAGCAGTCCTCTTTAGCATACTCCGAAACTTTAATATAAGGATTGGCGGATACAAAATCCTGAAGTTGTAAGTGCGCTGGGGACTGAAAAAGATTGGGAACCTAGATTAGTTAATATTTTGGGTACAAGCATTGTCCAGGTTAATGAGACTCGTAATCTGGGTGTCTTAATGGATGGTAAACTCCAATTCCACAATCACGTACTAGAGACCGTCAGAAGCTGTTATTACAGACTTAAAGTTTTATATCAGGTGCGTCAATATTTAAGTGAGGAACTTCGAATTACTTTATGTGAATCACTTATATTATCCAAACTTAACTATGCAGATTCGGCCATTAATGAGTGTCTTTTGTCAAAATCAAAAAAGCTTATACAACAAGTGCAAAATGCCTGTGCCCGTTTTACTTTTTATATTCCTCGTAGATCTCATATTACGCCTTATCTAAACAATAGTAATCTCATGAACATGAGTTCGCGACGTTCTCTTCATTTTGCAGGCTTACTTTTCGGCATTATTCGTACTGGAACACCTCCGTACTTGTATCAGAAACTGAATTTCTCTCAGAGACGAGTGAGACTAGCTACTCGTTTGGTTTGCCCTAGACACCGCACGACAGCGTTTCGTGGCAGCTTTCGCTATGCTGCCACGAAGTGTTGGAATAATATACCACCCCCTATTCGAAATGCAACTTCCATTAAACTTTTTAAAATTAAATGTAAAGAATATTTACTAAATGTACAAAAACTCGGGTTATCACGATAATTATTACGTGTTGGGCATAAGTTAATTGTTTAAGCATTTGTCTTTAGATACTACTCTTCCGATCACAATTTACTCTAATTACAGTAATTCTTTACAGCAACGTTGACTTATAATTGAATACTATACTTGTTTAACTTTTTCATTTAACTGCACTTGTTTATTTTTTGTTTAAGAATAAATACATACATACATAAATAATGTATTAAGCAAACAATAAAATGTTACTGAAATGTTATGGGTTAAAAGAGCTGGCTGTGCAATATAGCGCTCTCTGCGGGTATCCACGGAAGATCAGCGTTGTAGTCCCGAGACGGATCACAACATTGCTGAGTGGAGGCCTATTAAAGCCAACCCTTTTTTTATATGTAGGTATATTTAAGTTTAGATAAGTTTATTATGTTAAATAAGGGTCTTGCTTTAATAAACATTTTTTTCTTTTCTTTCTTTCTTTCTTTCAATTATGTTTTAAATACTCGTAGCCTGAAAGAACTCGATGAGATCACCGAACCGATCAGTAAAGTTTAGCAGTGGACACCTGATGGGTGACCAAAGTACCTATCACAGGCGTGACTGTGATAGCTGTCGATCCTGGGCTATTGTCGATTGAATACTTTTTCTTTTACTCTCAATTCGAACAAAATGTGATCCATGGTGATTTTATGGTGTTGTATGGGAACTATGTGTAAGGCTAGTTCGTGTTAAGGGGTTTTATAAAATGTCACAAAACTATACTTTCCTCCTTCTGCTTTATAAATACTGTATAAATTTTTAATGTATCTGTTAGGTAACGAATCTGTTCCTTTTTTTTCTTATGTGTTTAGCACTCTGTTTTTTCAAATTGTTATACGGCTTACGTCGTCTCGTGAGAAAAAAGGTTCGATTTCTTCTTTTATTGTCTTATTTGCGTTTTCTGTCACAAAATGTGAACTCATCCGTCCACAAAATTTCATTAAAAAATCGGGGTCTTGTTCTTTTATTTACATTGTTTCACAAAACTCAACTCTTAATGCATAATCCGTAGGTTGTAAGGCTTGTACTTTTTGAATATAGGAAGCGAGATAAGATTCCTCATGCAAAATGACTTGGATCGACGAGTCTGGGGATATTGAGATTATGAGCCATTGTCCACGTACTTATAGTTGGATTCCGTCGAACTTCTTCTAATACGATTTCTCTGCGTTCCGGATCAACTCTGATAACTCCTTCTCCACCACGTTGACCAGGAATGCGGCCTAACATCAACGTATTTTGCGTGATAATAAATACGCAATAATCAGGATAATGGTCAAGTTGTGGTCCAACTCGGCGTTGAAGTTGTTCTCTGTAAAGTCTTGCTGCTTGACGGGCAACACCCTGTGCAACACCGTAGAAATAGTGCATTTCTGCATATTTACTCAAAGTGTAGGCCATCAGTAACACTTCCAAGTAGCTGCAGTTCAAATCGGTAGGCAAAACGGAATTCAATAACAAGCGGGGTTCAAACAAGTAGGCAGCGGCAGAATCAGTAAGCAAAAAAGTGGTCGAGACAAAATGGCGAAATAAGACGAGTAGCAGTAAACACAGTTTGAGTACGACTGACTTTCGAGGTAAAAGTTTGCGTTGACGTCGGCTGCCGGCTGTCTCACTCATTCCGGTTACTGTACTACTCTAGCACGTTAACATGAACGAGCGTAAGAGAGATAGCTACATTTTTTACGTGAGCCTTTGCTTTAAAGGTTAAAAATGAGAACACCCAACAAACATTTCAGTCGTATAAGTAAAAGTTATGCGACTCAAAATGCTATAAACATCGTATTGAAGTAATTTTAGCGTGTAACAAGACTTAGTACCTCTTATCTTTATACAACTTGCAGTCGTATATAGACATCGTATATACTTCTATACGACTGTTTTATAAGACTATTACACAACTACCAGTTGTATAACTAGTGCTATCGTCTTAGTTACGTCTATACGACTTTTACACTGACATTAACCGTATTAGAGTCTTGAGAACTACTTCTACGTTTTTTTTTTCATTATAAGATGGGTTAACTCTTGACCTCAATCTTGACCATAAAGGTCAAATATGAGTTCGACGATGGAGCGAGTTAACCCAGTAAATGCCTATAAAGGCACTGGTACTCCCACGCACCGACGGAACACAGCATGCTGTTTGGCGTTGGACTTCGGTACGTGATGATCGTGTAAGAGTGAAAAATTGCACTTTTATAAGATTTTAAATCAATTTGAACACTTTTATACTACTATTTAATGACCTGAAGTGTATAAAAATTTTGCAACATTACAACCACAGAATTTCTTATATATATTATTTTAAATATTTCTTAATCTTTCCCACAAACCACTAAACGGTTGGTGGGAAACTGCGTTATGCCAGAGTTATTTGTAACTATATTCTTGGTTTGACAGTTATACCCTGTTGGTGAAATCGACCCCTGGACATAAATGTTAATCAGGTCAATACGGTTCAAAAATACAGTTCATGTTTATTTTATTTTAAATGAAATAATTCTTGAGTTCCTTTCAATATTTTGTACATTTTCAAAGAAAAAACAATAAATTCGTTTAGAGTGTCTATTAATACTCACCAATATGTATCCCAGGGGTTTTTGGAGTGCAGGATATGTGTTGATATAATCTGCTTTGTCAAGTGTTTTGATGTCTGTAATCTTATTTTAGCGCACATGCACTCTTGGTTCTGTTTTTGAGATTTTGTTTTTATTTCTTATTTTGTTCTTTTTTATTAGTTAAGTAGGTAATTAAGAATCTTTGTTTCTCTTTTATAAGGAAAATTATATCATTCATTAAATTGCTATAACAAGTTAACCATAAAATCACTATGTCCATGGAAGAGCGTTGTCTCCTGCCACAGGCTTTATCAAGCTTAAAAGGAGGCATCAACCCAATCTATATATATATATATATATATATATATATATATATATATATATATATATATATATTTTAGTAGTTAGTAACCACTTGTCAATCACAGTATCCCATGGCTTGGATGAATTTTTCAGCCACGCAATATCTTCTGAAACATCCTCATTACTTAAATCGTCGGGTAAGCCCCGGGTCGGCGATAAGGATCCGGGTGACACAGAACGCGACAGTCTTGGGCGCTTTTGTAGCACCCCTGTTTCTCGGTACTTACTTTTTAAATTGTGAATTTGATCAGGTAACTTCTCTGCTAACCTGGTCACAAGCCCTCTCGTAGAGTTGACGGTCTTGCTATGGAATTTCACTGAGAGCTTTTCCTGTGTATACAAGATGATTTCGCGTGTCCAGCTTGCATATATAGATGTCCTTATAATTTGCTTAGGATTGTCCTTCAGTATGTTTGTACCTATAATTCGTACCAGGCGTTGACGTGCAGCATTATCCAAAGGTTTGCTCTTGTCCAAATTCAAGAGGCCTTTTTCCTATTGTTCGAAAGTAGTTTTGCATCTAAAAAAAACTGTCATTTAATTAGTTTTATTTTTTTTGCAACCCAGAAATATTTTGAGAGTCAATGAACAAAGAAACATTCCAAAAAATTCAAATGATACATACAAATATATTGATATCGCTTGTAACAGGCAGGTTTATGATCAAGGGTGAACTAGTCTCACAAGCGCGAGCGGTTTTGGTGCTGGGTGAACTTTGATTATCAGTTATGGTGAAGGCCTTCGCCACAGGTTAACTGTTTGCACAAGACGCGGTGCTTTCGTCTTCAATGGGTAATGATAAGAAATCCGATAGCGATGCATTCAAATCAAAACCTTGCAAACCAAAGCAAAGAACACAGTGCAAAAAGCTATAACAAAAAAGATAAGTAAACACAGTCAACAGTCTTAAACATTAGTAACCAAACTACAGTCAATATAGAAGATTATTAAGCAAACATAAAAGACGTTAATAATTAGGACAATAAAAATCAACTGACAACGTCATTAGTAGCGTCAGGTAAACCTGATCCCATGGTTTTTCTGTAAGCCTCAAGATTCTTAATGAAAATAGCCCTGTGCCCCAGCTTTGGAAATAGTTCTTTAATTTCAGATTCTCCCAAAGGCGACATCGACAGAGATGTAATTGTATTTTCTGTTAGTAGAGGAGAAACAAAAATGACTTAGGGGGTGACTCAGACTAAGAAAATCTTATCGACGGCTGAGTGCCGATTTTCTGGATTTGAATGTAGGCGATTCAACCATGGCAATGGCTGAACAGAGGATATACAGTTAATCTTAGATTCAGCGACTTACAATTATTGTGAATGTTAACAAACGCCATTGTTTGTTCGAAACACTGGCCGTAAGACTTACCTACCTAGTAAAGTTTTCGTAGTCGTGGTTGAGCGTGACTGGGGTCGAGTGTACTTCACGAACTCAAAAATAAAAAAGTTTTACTTGGATTACACTTAATTTATTTTAAGATTCAAAGTTAGTTAATTAAGTACAAAGTAGATGTGTCCACTGAGAGCTTCTGCTAGAGAATGAATATGAGGAGTCGCAGCTCCCCTTATATAATTGATTTGCAGAGTGTAAGCACTTCTTAGAAAATCAGCGTGACGATAATTATGCACGTCCGGTAGACGGTCGTAAAATATAATTATTCATGGTACTATACCGGTATACGGTCTTAAAATAATTGTGTGATATCGGTGAAACGTTACAATGTAAACGAAATCTTACATTCCGTGTTAAATGCGGATTAAGTTCAAGAAAATGACAAACAACTCTGCAACTTTGTAACGGGTCTACGTGACTATACATAACTACCTATACCTAGTAAGGTAATCAATAACATATATTAAGTTTTTAATGATCTTGCACCATTGGCTATAGAAAATTCTTTCTTTTTATTTCACTGTCGCCATCTTGATTTTCAAAGTAGATGTCATTTTCGAAATCAGCACCCCCAAAAACCTATAAAACCTATGAAATTTTTGAAATGAAAATTTCATAGGCGGATACCTATGAAATTTTCGGTCAAGCCAACATGGGTGTCGTTTATTAGGTTTTCGGGGGTGTTGATTCTGAAAATGACATCCATTTTGAAATCCAAGATGGCGGACGTTCAGATTTTTGAAATCGTTTCATAGGTTTTCGGGGGTGCTGATTCCGAACACGACATCCATTTTGAAATCCAAGATGGCGGACATACAATTTTTTGTAACTATCGTCATGGGTGTCCTTCAATAGGTTTTTGGGGTTGCTGATTTCGAAAATGACATCTACTTTGAAATGCAAGATGGCAACCGTGAAAGACAAAAAAATTTTTCTATCGCCAATGGTGCAAGATATTATTATACCTAGTATAGGTTGTTTTAAAGATTATGATTAATAAACAATTTATGATTCAATTTGTGGCTTCATTACGCATATACTGACTGGCTGTTTAATACATAAACAAATATGTGAACGCCACTTAGATTATCATAAATTATAATTGTATTTTTGTAATGTGGCAACTCTCTCTCTTGAAAACCAGCCATAAAACGACGCGAGTGTCCTCCGCAGAAAATACATAATTAAAAATGGAAATAAGCAGTTTTCTTGGAAAAGGACCTTACCCAAACACTTAACAAGTGGTCCTTCGAGTGTGTGATTGAAATCAGTGCCCACAAACTGTGATTTTCGTACGTGCGACGTATTGTGATACCGGCGCCGCGTGGTCTGTCTGGTCGGACTTCCGTTTTTGTCACGGACATTTGGATTGCAGTGCACTGTTTTGGGATTTTAAAGTTACTTTCATCCAGGATATCGTCATATTTCGACGATTATTAGCGAATTCCAGTGTGGTGGACTTGTTCGGAGTGCTTTTTTTAACCTCGCGTGGGTTGGTTTTTCCTTTCACGAAATTGGTGGCAAAATACGGGTATTCACATTTAAAAGTACTGCGTCATAGTTGTGCTGAGTGACTGTATCCGTGAACGCACCGCTATAAGTGATCGTGATTGGCTTAGAGCGCCGCCATCTTAAACGTCAAACTGACGTATTGAAATCAACAACAAAAAGTAAACATTGTGATTTACAAACCGATTCTTGCTGTTTTTCTGAAGCAAAGGTACGAAAATGGCGCAGGAGAAAGACATAAAACGTCTACTACCCAAGTAACATTTCATTTGGGTCTAGGTTATAAGAAATGCCTTTTGGTTTTATATTGGTCGTAAACAAGTTAATGATTTGCTATCTGATCATATTAAGTACTTGAGAATGATTAGTAGGTATTAAGACTGATTGTTTATTTTTGCAACCTCGGAGCCGCTGACAAGAGTTAAAATTAACGTTATTTTGACTTGTGTTTCAAGAGCATATTGTCCTAGGATCTTATAGTTTTCATAAACTCCTGATGAAGTTCCGAAAAGGCTAGCATTATGCTTAAATAGGATCTAAAAGTTTAATTTTAAACTTTGATGTAACCATAAAGTTATGTAATGTTCAAATCGCTTATAAGAAATTTCTGAAACCCACTTAAAACCTTGAGGCTGTATTAGAGTTGTCTAGGTAAACAAATTAGGTCTGCAAAGTGAAAAGTCAAACCAATTAATCTATTTTTATGAGCTGAAGGCATGATGACAGTTCTACAAGAATATTTTAAAGCTTTAGAGGCATTCTCAAAAAATGTCAGTTGTCTCCGCGACTTCAAAGCGTATTATTGTCTTACAAGATGAACCGACACAGGGTGATTTCAAAAAAACGGAGTGGAAATTTTAAACGTAAAGTACGTAAACATTTCTTACGAATAATCAATACATCATCGGTAAGTTTTAATTCATTTATTATTTATTAAGGTAGGAAGTGTGGTGATGGTGACTGTGGTAATGACTACTTAGGCCTATTGCAAGTAGGCAACGACCGTCGGCGATCGCTGTCAGCGAACCATCGTCGCGTCGTTCGATCGCAAATCTATAAGAGCCCTTATAAATACCTATACGTAGATGGAAAAGTTAGCTCATCTTGAAATAGGGCTTATGGATTAAAACTAGGCTGTTCGGCTTTTCGATTTTGACTCTTTTTACCTGACTGCCCAAAAGGAAGGTAATGTTTTTCGGGTGTTTGTCCCGAGTGTCAAAAGTTACGTAACGTCAGAAAAAAGCAATACAGCGGACGTAAACTTTTAAAGGTTCATAAACGTCAGTAAGGTTCTTGTTTCTTTTTTTTTATAATTTTGTTTCAGATCATTGATACTGTTGAAGATGCACGACCTCCGGAAACCTCTTCAGTTTCAACCACAGCTGACACGACATCGTTTCAAATATTTATGGAATCACAAAACAGTAAAGCAGATGATGGCGATGATAGCACGACATTGTCTGAAATATTGGAGGAATCACAAAACAGTAAATCAGATGATGATGATGATGGTAGTTTATGTGAAGGTAGTGAAGACTTGGAATTTCGTACATTAGAAACAAGTGTTGATACAGCAAAAGACTTAAGAATGTGGTCTTTGAAACACAAAATTAAACATGTTGCTCTGAAAGATCTTTTAGATATATTGAACAAACGAACGACTCTGAAACTTCCGAAGGACCCTAGATCATTACTACATACTCCCAGTGATGGTATACAAATAAAAAATATTAAAGGCGGTCAATACTGGCACTATGGGTTTGAAGTTTGTCTTCGAAATTTTTTTCATGATGTTAAAGCTGATGAAGAAATTTCGATAAAGATAAACATTGATGGATTACCACAAGGCCTTAAAATTAACGATTATAATATAGCGGTGACATTAAAATGTTTTGTATGTGATTCCCCAGCAAGATCATTCATCAAAGGTAAGAGTGACTAAAAACTAGTATTAATTTTAAAACTATTCGCTTGTTTTTAGTAAGTACGTAAATTAGATAATGTTTGTAAATTCTCCAGTAGGTAAGGAATACGATTTAAATTTATATTTAGTTGCAGATAAATAGGGAGCTGAAAAGGCGATGCGTTATTCATTAACTTTATAGTTTCGGGAAGTTTTATGAACCTATACCTGTTGAACAAATTTGCGAAAGATTATGTATCAGGTTTCAGATCCACTTATACTTACCTAATGTTTTTTCTTACAGGAGTGGCGAACTTCAATTCACAGCATGGCTGTCATAAATGCTCTATAGAGGGAGAATATTCGCACGTGTCCCACACAAATTATTATCCGAACAAAATCTTCCCAAAAAGGACTAACGATACATTTCGCAATAAAGAAGATGAATATCATCACAAAATAGATTCCCCTGTTTTGAAACTTCCAATCAACATGATTGACACCTTTCCAGTAGCAGATTCATTGCATTTAATAGATCTGGGCATAGTAAAAAGACTTCTAACTGCATGGCGTGATGGATATTTCAAAAACAAATTTTTGAAGTGGCCTAGTAAAACAATTGATGAATTGTCTTTAAAAATGCAATCCATCAAATTACCTCAAGAGTTGCACAGAAATATAAGAGGGTTGGATTGCTTATCATTCTGGAAAGCATTGGAATACAGAAATTTTTTATTATATTATGGGATTGTTGTACTGAAAGGGATCCTACGATCTGACGTGTATGAACATTTCCTGATTTTGTTCTGTGCAATAACAATTTGTTCGACAGATCATTACAAACGATTTTATGACGTAGCGAATAAACTTCTGATACACTTTGTAGATCAATATTGCATAATATATGGTGAGCATTATCTTACAAGTAACGTTCATAACTTGATCCATTTAACAGAAGATGTCCAAAATTTGGGCAATCTAACGAAATTCAGCGCCTACCCTTTCGAGTCAAAATTGTATGAAATAAAAAATATGTTACGTAGCGGTAATAAACCTCTAGCTCAAATAGCAAACAGGCTTATAGAGATTCAAAAAGCTCAGTATTATGTGCAAAAAGATATGAAAAGTGATACCTATCCGCAATTGAAATACGTCACCAGCAATTCCCATCTTAGACATGTGATTAAAGATAATTCATCGCCTATTTACAAAAGGCTAGTATTAGAGAGTGTTACTTTTGGAGGAAAGGAAGAAAATAGTTGGATACTTACAAAAAATAATCGTGTTGTCCGAGTGAATGCATTTTGTAAAGTTAATGAAGAATTTATTTTCAATGGAAAAGAAATGAAACATTGCTCGGAGTTTTTTAGAACGCCAATAGATTCAACTAAACTAAATATTTTCTGTGCCAATGTATCTACTGTGCATTCCAATGATTTGATGTCTTTTGAAACTACCTTTGAACTGTCAAACATAAAATGCAAACTGGTCAGGGTTTCTTGCAATGATCATATTGTTTTTATTCCACTACTACACACTTTAAGCACATAAAAATAAAGTCTTTTGAAAGTATTCTTATAATCTTTTTCATAATTATTATCAAGCTTAATAATCACTTTAAAACAACCAATAAAATGTTAATCTTTATATTAGGAACAATAATAGGAACTTTAAATGTTTTTGGAATACTTTGGCATAAGTTTAATAAGTACTTAATTAGGTTCTATTGTACATTTGGTTAGTACCACCGTTCCTTAGGTATAGGTGTAGGTGTTTTTTAAGTTCTAATAAGAGTATCTAGCGCACAATTAAAAAAATATCTAAATCTAATATAACCATATCTACCCCATCAAAAATTCAGTCTTTTATAATACAATATAGGTAGTTAGGTACTTATTTGTAAAACAATTAAAAATTATCGAAAAAAATATTTCTGTAAATATTGTATCTAGGCACTTAATGGTATGTCGATTAGAAATCAGAAAAAATGTGATAAGCGTAGTAATCATAACTCAGTTTTGGCTAAACCGTCACTACAGGAGTGAAATTTGACTTTCTATCAATTTTAGTTTGGTTGGGTTTCTTATAATGAGCAGAAAACCACTTTAATTAAGGCAAGCAATCCTGAAACTAAATAATTATGCACACAAATCGAACATCATTTCGATTAAACTATTGACCAACATGAGAAACAACGAATCACAGTAAAAATATAATTAGTCATTGGTCTACTTATTAGCATTGACTGCAGGCTGTTAAACTTCTACGTCTCCAGTGGGTTCAATATTTGATTCTGCAGCGTCATTTTCAGATTTATCGTCTGCAGTAGGCTCGATGTTGGATTCTGCAACGTCATTTTCAGATTTATCCTCTGCTGTAGGCTGAATGTTTGATTCTACAGCGTCATTTTTTGACTTGTCGTCTGCAGTAGGTTCATTGTTTTCTTCTGCAGCGTCATTTTGAGATTTAGCATTGTTAGACCTCTTTTTGCGATTTTTCGGCGTACTAACTGACACAGGCTTCAAGGTCGCATGGTAACGTTGTTTGGAGTTTTTTATTATTACCTTAATAAAATTGTCAGTCTCTAACTGACTTATAGTTGGATCAGCATTGTGTATGACAGAAAAAAACATCAGACGAATCCGCGCAAAGAATTTAAATGCTTCTTTGTCATTATGGCCTCTAGAGTTGCCACTCCAAGAGACCAAAGTTAAGAGCTCTCTGGAAAAGAAATAATCTATCACTTTGTAGCAAATGTTGATACCCTTTGCTCCTATACCGGGAGAGCATAAAGTGGACATGGTTTTAAAATATCTGTTCCGAAATTCTGGATTCTTTAAATTTTCTTCCAGCTGGAATAGTTCTTCAACTGTTTGAAGAGGAGGAAAACGTTCTTCCACGACGCCTTCGCGGTTGGTTTCTGTTGTTATGACGCTATAATCTGCCATTTTATTCAATAATTCGTTGTACTGTACTTCGTGTTTAGCGAGTTGTTGCAATATTTTTTTTTGGGTGTTTTGCACATCTTCAAGTATTTCCAATATCTTCGCTTGATTTTTTATCACTTCATCATTATCATTTTTCAGTAAAAATGAAGTGTTGACATCATTGAGGGAAATTTGGTCCGCCTAAAAGTAATAAACAATGTTAGCATGGTGCACGTTTTTATACCTATTAGCATACTGGATGATGCGCCATTTTTGCAACATGGAACAAATGAAATGAAGAATGCAACAAATCCCACTTAAAATTTATTGTTAAGACAGTGAAAATCTTACCATCGCGTGATTACTTGTGGTCACAGTAATTGGTGTCATTACAGCTGTAGAATCCCCATCAATTTCCATTAAGTGGTTTAAATCAAAAACAGCATTATTTTCTTGTATAATAGCTGCACCGGCTGCAGTAGGAACTTCTTCTTCCGTATCGGTCATATTTTGCATTGCTGTAACTTCAGAAAGAGCTGCCTTATATGTCTTGCATGTCCTTTTAACGATACATGGAAAGGTAGACCAATTTTCTCCAGGGACAGAGTTTTCATCTAGCATTTTGCCGGCTTCTGATCTCGGAGGCCAAGACATTATGCAATCTTTCTCCCACTTGCTGGGTATAGCCGAAAGGCATATTTTTCCATTCTCTATCGTTTGGACGACCTTGTAAGGCATACTGAAAACAAAAACATCTTTCAATTAGTAAGATACAGTATTACTTTATTATTTTGAATATACCGCTCGGTATTTCTCGGCTTTTATCGGAACAGTTCAGAAGTAAAAAATACACAGATAATTAACTTTAAAAAAAAAACAACTTCAATTATTATTAAATTTAAATGGGACCACCCTTGTGGTATCATCTATACACCGAAAAAAGATTTGTTCAAATCGGTTCATAATTGGCGGAGTTATCGCGTAACAAACATAGAAGAAAAAAAACATACGGGTCGAATTGAGAACCTCCTCCTTTTTTGAAGTCGGTTGAAAACATTGCTGCATATTCAAGACAATACTGTCACCTTACAGTAGAAAATATAATGTAGGTACCTTCCTTCCGAAGGACCGAGAAGTAAAATTTAGGTAGGTACAGTCTGTTTGCAGTTAGAGCGGTGATAGCCCAGTGGATAGTAAGCCCGGCCTGTAAGCAGAAGGTCATGGGTTCGAATCCCAGTGGGGCCTGTACCACTAAATTCGTCTTTTCGGATTTATGTACCGACTATACAATAGTTACCACTTGCTCGGCGGTGAAGGAAAACATCGTGAGGAAACCCGTGTGCCTTAGGAAATTTATTTCCGAAAGACGGGCGGTCCACCAACCCGCATTGGGCCAGCGTGGTGGACTATGGCCTAAATCCCATTCGTAATCGAAGGGAGGCCCGTGCCCCTCGGTGGGGACGCATATGGGCTGATGAAGAAGAAGAGATGAAGAGAATATACCTTGCTTGGCTACTGTCGAAAAAAATCAGAAATGTCATCATGAAATGAAATTAAGGAACGATGTAGGTATTTTTCTCTCTCGCGCTGCAGTCAATTTATATCAAGCCTGAAGCCAAGTTAAGGTATATTGTAACCAAGTACTTACCTACCTTCACCAGTCAATCGTCTACCTACTTTTTAAACGGCGCGGGATAGCAAGATACACAGGCCGCGCCTTCTGAATATATGCGGCTCGGCTTTATCTGAATGTAAGCCTACCGTGGATCACAACAACGTGAGCTGTGCACCGCCCGGCACAGCGCAATTAAATAACACAAAATCATAAAAGATTAGTCGTCTGTTCCAAGAAAGACAGAGGCAACGCGTTTTATTCGCACCGACGATAGCGCGTGCGCCTCCTCGCCACAGTCGCCACCGATCTGTTCCGAGCCCGGCGTAGGTATAAACTTCTTTGCTTCGCTCTGCGCGCTTCTAACCGCGCATAAATTAAACAGCGTATTACTAGCTGCCCAATACAAAGTGAGTATTGATACCTACCAGGGACGATGAATACCTAAATTTGTATTGCAACCTGACTCAGCAGCAATGTACCTACACCAAATTCATACCTACACCATCCAACAAATCGGATAGTGTATGTAATCTAGTAAGTATTTGTTAGCTCACTGAGTAGGTACCTACCTTCCAGACATTATTAAATTCAAAAAATTCAAATGGTTTAATTCAGGCAATATTTACAGTAGGTCTTAAAAAGTAAACAGAGGCCCATATTATAAATACCTTACTGTTATAATACCTTAAAACTAACATACCTACATATAAATTATATAAACTTAACCCCTTAGATTTTATAAAAAAAAATGAAAACTTACTTGAACTCTAAGAGCAGCCTGTAGCTGTTTGTTCAGATTTTTTGTGGAACCGTCGAACGCACGTCCTCCTACAACCAAAACTAACAAGCAACTATTTGTGCTCATCCGTTGTTTTCGCGACTGACAAGTCTTGAACTACTCCTGGTGATAACCTTATAGCTGCGAAAACAACCTTGCCGTTTTAAGTAGCTCCGCGTCCATACCTTTAGCTCTTATTTTGGCAAATATTAAGAGCTTTTAGATGTTACAGTTTTGAAAAGGTAAATTTTAATGCTTTCTAATAATTTCCTAACGCCAGCCATATTTTTTTTACTGAAATAAAAAAAATTAAAACAAAAAGCAATCTTTTCAGCCAATACGCCAAAATTAAGTAACGTGTGCTATACGATTTAAAACATATGTTTTTTTTATATGAACAGAAGTTTTATTTCTGATGCGATTACCACCAACCACCTAATTTTATAATTTTTACTTCATCAAAATATCTTCAAAATTTAAACTTACGAAAGGCCCGTCTCGTATACAACACTATTATCCTAATGTTTCACAATAAAGTGCCAGTCGCACCATTTTTTTAATTGTTTCTGACTTCAGCAAGCTAGTTATGTATTTAAGTACTTGTATTTATTTGAATTAGCCATTTTGAAAGTTAGTACAATGGCAGCGATTGCGCCATTTTATAAATATAAATCCACGGCGACGGCGCGTTCCTGAGTAAAAAAATCTTACACAGAAACATTTTAAAACCCGAGAGTCCTGGAAAGGCAGTTATTTATGACCATGAAAAAGGTTTTAAGTTGTCATAGAGTCACAGCTAAATTACCAATCGATAACTTAAAAAGCTGCCTTACAAGGTTATATTAACGTTAAATTAAGGTTGTGAAGGTTATTAATTAGGTTCTATGTAACTAGTTCGAATGGTTCTGGATTTGAGCTCTAGGTTTTGCTGTAGCTCTCAGACAAGTTCTAAAACGTGGGCCCTTTTTGCATACAGGAGGTAATTAAAAGGTTAATATTACGTTACTCAGCCTATTAAGACTTACGATTAAATTTTCCATACAAAGGTTCTAGAACCTTTTCAAAACCATTCTAAAACCAAAAATGTTACTTGGGTAGCCACTATAAGTCAGAGTAAAGCGGCTTTCACCCGCTTCGAGAAGAATTGCGAGTACTGCGATGATTATAAATCGCCGACAGCCATCGCTACATTGCAAGCTCGTTTTAAAGACCTAGAAAAGACTTTGAAAGCATATCAAAGCGCGGTCCTGCAACTAAATGTTCTGCAAGACAGAGATACTGAAGCAGATTTTTTAGAAGATGAGCTAGAAGAGCGTTATTACGCACTACTTACGCGAGTACTCGCCTTGACGGGGAAGGACCTCCAGGACGGGGGAAGTGGAACCACTACTAATAAAACTAAAAACAAGTTACCATGTTTGGACATACCAACATTCGACGGCGGTGACGTAACTAAATTCAAGCCATTTATAGCCTTATTTGAAGCCGTGATTGGTTCAGAAAGTTCATTGAAGCCAGTACAGAAGTTGTGTCATCTAAGGAACCATTTAAAAAATGAAGCAGAAGCCTTAATAAACGGCTTGCCTTTAATAGATGCTTCCTATGCTGAGGCACTGTCCTTGCTCAAGCAAAGATATGATAATGAGTGCATCCTGATCACGAGCCATGTCAACGCCATCATAGATTACCCCAGTATTGGCAAGGGTACTGCAGTTAACCTTCGTGCCTTGGTGTCCCATGTACGCCAACATTTAGGTGCATTAAAAAATATGAACCAGCCGACTGAGAGCTGGGATATGATCTTGATACCTATTCTGCTACGGAAGCTGGACTCCTACAGTGCTCGTACATTCTCGATGGACAGATCTAAAACCAAATTGCCACAGGTATCTGAACTTTTGTTATTCCTTGAGTCTAGGGCAACAAGTTTTGAAGAAAGTCAAAGACAATCTACCCCAATGTCAACGTTAAATGATAAGAGTTCAAAAACTTCTCTCAATAATATTGCCTCCCCCACTAGTAGTGACTGCCTATTTTGTAAAAATGGGGCACATAAATTGTATAATTGCCCAAAATTCAAATTATGTGCTGTAACAGAGCGCATAAGGTTTGTAAAAGACAATAAACATTGTCCCTTATGTTTGAATTTCCACAAGAATCCTAAATGTAAATTTAGATTAAAATGTACATCATGTAATTCCAAAGAGCATAACAGTCTTCTGCATTATGTGGAAGAGGAGCCTGTTACTGAACCTATTAATTTGCACAGTGCTTTAGACAGCTGTGGTATGGGTACGGTTCTGCTGCCTACTGTAAAAATTCGAATTGCTTGTAAGAATGGAACTTATTTGACCGTCCGAGGAATACTTGATAGTGGTAGTCAAGTCTCTTTTGTCACCTCTGATTTGGTTAATAAATTAAAAAATAAAACTTTTAAAAGAGATGTTAATGTTTCAACTTTGGGGCAGCGGGAGCAGTCTGTACCACAGGCTGTAATTATTAATATAAATAATGCTGATGGTTCTTATTCACAGGATGTAATTTGTTCTATTGTAGATAAGATTACCACTCCGTTGCCACAACAAAAAATAAATTTAAAGAATTGCATGCCAAAGGGGATCATATTGGCTGACCCTAATTTTCATACACCAGAACCTATTTCGGTGCTTTTGGCAGCTGACATATTTTTTAACATAATACTTGATGAAAAAATTGATGTACCCAATGGACCTACATACCTAAAGACTAAATTTGGTTTCGTTGTCGCCGGAAATGCAAGTGTTTCTGCTAATAATACCACACTAACAAGCTGTGTGTTGCATGCCTGTGTTGAGCAAGAAAATTTGTCAAGGTTAATGGAATGCTTTTGGGAAGTTGAAACTAAGCCACTAACAAATTATAACACAAACCAAGGTCGCAGCAAAGAGGTGCAGTCAGCTGAAGAATTATCTCAGGACACACCCAGTCAGGAAGACATCTGCGAGGCTATCTTCAAGGAGACTACGGTTCTAGAAGAAGGTAGGTTTCACGTTAATTTACCTCTTATTCAACCCGTGGAGTCCCTCAAGTTAGGAGACTCATTTTCCATGGCATTTCAGCGACTCAACCATTTATTAAAAAGGTTTGAAAATGACAACGAATTAAAGATTCAGTACACCAGTTTCATTGATGAGTATGTGCAATCTGGCCACGCCAAGCTGTATGATATAAACAACAGCAAAATACCATTTGAGTCACTTTATTTTTTGCCGCATCATCCTGTGTTGCGACCCGATAAGAAGACAACTAAAATAAGGGTTGTTTTTGATGGGAGTGCTAGGACGAATGCTAAAGCTTCTATAAATGATTTTTTATACAATGGGAAATTATCTCAGAAGGATCTCTTTGATATTCTTGTCCGTTTTAGGTCCTTTGAATATTTTTTTATGACAGATATAAAAGCCATGTTTAGACAAATTGTATTAAATGACTCCCACAAAATCTTACAAAACATTTTGTGGAAAACAAGTCCTAGTGAGGATATTAAATGTTTACAGCTCCAGACCGTCTCCTATGGGATGAAAAGCTCCAGCTACCTCGCAACTAGATGCCTGAAGGAGTTGGCTGACCGGTTCATTGTTGAGTACCCCCTTGCAGCTGATGTACTAAACAGAAGTACGTACGTAGATGATATTTTAGCAGGTGCTATGAGTGTCTCAGAAGCCATTCAGGTAAGAGATCAAGTTATTAATTTACTAACCAAAGGAGGTTTTGAACTACACAAATGGGCAGCCAATCATCCTGACATTTTATCTGGCATTCCAATGGAAAAGCAACATTTTGAGGAAAAGGAAATGTCTAGTGAGCATGCATTTCTCAAGGCACTGGGTATTTATTATGATATAAAACATGATAACTTTAAGGTTTGTTGTGTAAGGCCGTTTGAAAGCATTTGTTGGACTAAAAGGTCTGTGTTATCATTTATTGGCAGTTTATTTGATCCGTTAGGCATAATTGCGCCTATCATTGTAAGAGCAAAGCTTTTCATGCAAACGTTGTGGCAACGTGGGCTTAATTGGGATGATAAATTACCAAACGATATTTTGAAAGACTGGATGCAATTTTACACTAGTATTTGTGACTTGGAACCTATACACATTGTTAGAAAATTGAATATTAACAGTGCTGACTCTGTGCAATTAATCGGATTCTGTGATGCCTCTCAGCATGCCTTCGGAGGGTGTGTTTATGTTCGGGCTTGTCATGGAAATAAGGTTTATGTCAATTTAGTGTGTGCTAAGTCACGTGTTGCGCCTCTTAAGCAGAAACTCACCATACCGAAGTTAGAGCTGAGTAGTGCACTATTGCTCGGTCAATTAATTTCTAAAGTTAAAAATATTTTAAAAATTGATAATGTCATTCTGTACACTGATTCCATGGTTACTCTTGCATGGATACAAGCGAAGCATGGTAAGTTAGAAAATTTTAATAAAAATAGAGTGCGGGCAATAAACAGTTTAGTTGACAGTCAATCATGGTATCATGTATCAGGTGTGAACAACCCTGCTGACTGCCTGTCTCGAGGCGTTGATCCGAAGTGCTTGCATTGTAATAATATTATGTGGTGGCAGGGACCATCATTCTTACAAGATCTTGACTACAAGATAGAGCCTGTTGTTTTGCCTGAAGATTTAACATCAATTCATGAACCAGTTGAGCCTGTTGTAGGATGTTTCACTTCAGATCCACAGAGTAAATTACCTGTTTTTGAAAAGATTTCAAGCATTTCTAAACTGCAGCGCATTATTGCCTATATTTACAGATTTTATTCCAATTGTAAAAACAAGTTAAACTCAAACAATAATTCGAAAACTGTATACCTGACTGTACCTGAGCATCGCCATGCAATGGAGAAAATAATAATTTATGTACAAAGGAATCATTTTCAAAAAGAGTTGTATAATTTAAAAAATAAGAAACCTGTTCAAGGTTCTTTAGCCTCTTTGTCGCCATTTGTTGACGGAAACGGCGTTTTACGAGTGGGCGGTAGAATTGATAATGCGAACATTCCTTTTAGCCAGCGCCACCCAATTTTATTGCCAAAGAACTGTCGCATTACTAGTTCTATTATAAACAGGGAACATCTTGATCTTTTACATGCAGGTCCCAAATTAACTTTTTCGAATTTGTCTCTAAAATTTTGGATTGTTGGTGGAATCAGAGAGGTAAAAAAGATATTGCACAAATGTGTTAAATGTTTCAAATTAAAAAGTGTAGCGTCGGAACAATTAATGGGTTCCTTGCCTCGCGACAGAGTCACTCCTACACCACCGTTTCATGTCACTGGCATCGACTATTGCGGTCCGTTTGAAATCAAACAGGCACGTATTAGGAAGCCAATAATTTCGAAAGGCTATGTAGCTTTATTTGTGTGCTTTGTTACCAAAGCGATACATATGGAGTTAGTTTCGGACATGACGAGTGAAGCCTTTTTAGCGGCTCTTAAGAGATTTATTTCGCGCAGGGGATTACCTTCAAAAATTTATTGCGATAACGCTACTACTTTCAAGGGCTGCAACAGCAATTTAAACGCCTTATATAGAATGCATCATGATAGTATAAATAAAAATAAAATAATCAGTTTCACAAGTCAAAAGGCTATTGAATTTAGTTATATTCCAGCTTATTCTCCAACTTGGGGAGGATTATGGGAAGCTGGCGTGAAAAGCGCAAAGCACCATTTTCGTAGAGTAATTGGAAAGTCAATACTCACTTACGAAGAATTTCAGACGGTTATTGTTCAAGTAGAAGGTATCTTAAATTCGCGCCCTCTAGCTCCCTTAACCAGGGACGGAGACAGTTTTTCTTGCTTGACTCCGGCTCACTTTTTAGTAGGTAGACCTATCACAGCTATACCAGAGCCGGATGCTACCCTCATTCCAACATCCAGATTAAAATTCTGGCATCAATGCACTCAATTTGTGCACAGTTTTTGGAAAGTATGGAAAACTTCATACTTAAACCAACTTCAAAGCAGACCCAAGTGGCGGTCTTCTGTACCGAACATAGAGAAAGGTCAGTTAGTTTTACTTAGAGAGGACTCATCTCCTCTAGATTGGCCGCTAGCCATTGTAGTAGAAGCGTTTCTTGGTAAGGACAACCGAGTCCGCGTTGTTAGATTAAAATTGCCTAACAAGAGCGAAAAAACTGTCGCTGTTAACAAGGTTTCGCTTTTACCTATTTATAATTAATTAGTTAAGTTTCTATTTAAGTACAATCTCGTAGGACGTCAAACGATGTGTTACTGTGTAACGATGCCAAGAGATGTATTTAAGCTTACATAGTCTTAAGTTACTTTTAATCTTATGTACATAGATACTGTGCTTTAATTTCATTTAGAGCAAAATACACGTAAGTTAATTTTCATTTTTTGTTTTGTGAAAGACTCACCACAAGTTTATTTAGTTAAAATCATTAAACAGTAATTTAAATATTTTAAATGTTTTAAAACCTGCAAAATAATATGTAGAGTTCTATTTAATTAAGCAATCTAACTATATTGTCATTAATATTAAAATGAATAAATAGATTTTAGTTAAAACATAAAGTAAGGCACACTTGTTTGTAAGCTTCATTTGATTTAGTGTAACCATTATATCTTAGTAAATTTTATTTTCTCCCCCGGAAGTATGTTTAATACATAAACAAATATGTGAACGCCACTTAGATTATCATAAATTATAATTGTATTTTTGTAATGTGGCAACTCTCTCTCTTGAAAACCAGCCATAAAACGACGCGAGTGTCCTCCGCAGAAAATACATCATTAAAAATGGAAATAAGCAGTTTTCTTGGAAAAGGACCTTACCCAAACACTTAACACTGGCCCAGAACTTCTGTTTCCATTCCACACATCATTATTTTTCTATATCAATCAGGCAGGCATCATAATTTCGCTCATAATGAACATTGACCTAGTCGTCGTGGTCTATGATAACAGTCACCAGTAAAAGACCGAAATCATCATGAAAAAGATAAATAACGGTCATTCACCAGCTATCTTGGTAGGTGTTAACAGGCACCAGAGTATCTTAACATACACTGCATTTCGGGCTTCACAGTAACCTTCCTTAACGTGTAGCCAATTACATATATAATATGCTCGTAAAAACCCTGTAAACACTAAACACTACACCCAAAGGTACCATACTGGCAAGTATCAAAACTTTATTCAGTTGTTTGTCTGAAAAACATATAATTACCTAATTAATTATTATTGTTTTTCCTTTGCAGATTCCAGATGGAGAGGATGAATGGAAAAATAACGAAGACGGATTTAACACCAGATGCAATTTCCCTTCATCTTACGGAGCAATTGATGGAAAGCATGTCACTATCAAAGCTCCACCAAATAGTGAAAATGAATTTTTTAACTATAAGAAAATCAATAGTATTGTTGGTGCGAATGGCCGGGCAAATGATGGGGGAGATTTTAAAAATTCTTCGATTTACCGCCGTTTACTGTAAGTGGATGGAGACATTGTTGGCGATGCAGCTTTTTTCCGTTAAAGACTTATTTACAAAAACCGTATCCAGGTTCGGAACTGTCTACTAGTGAAAAAATCTTCAATTACAGACTATCTCGTGCGTGGCGTGTAGTGGAATATGCTTTTGGAATTCTAGTTTCTAGATTCCGTGTATTTGAATTGATACAATCGTCTGTGCATCCTGTGCCCTTCATAATTGGTTGCGAAAAAAATCTAACTCCTACATAACACCTACTTGTGTAGACAGAGAGGACTCTGAAGGATAAATAATACCAGGCACTTGGATATCGGAAATAACCCCATTAATAAGTATAACTGATCAACAACGCAACTGCGATAGAGAGAAAACATTTATTGAAAATTTATCGCCGATTTTCATGTCAGCTCCATACAAATTTTTAGAAAAAAAAATCTGATCGATCTGTACGCGTTGATATTTAATAAATGTTATCTTTTTATGCACGTATTTAATCTTAAAAAGCATATTAAAGTTAAAAAAAATACAACTTAAAAATCAGATGAAAATGTCTATGAAAGCCGAAATCCAGCCCACTGTGGCGGGGGGAGCGGATTGACGCCAAAAATTTGAAGCGCGAATATTGAAGTCAGTACTGACGCGACAGCACTGTACTGACTTGAAATAAATTTACACGATGGCAGTGCCAGGTCAGCACTGACTCGGCAGTGGACTGACATCAGTTACTGACTCAATGTAAATCTGCCTTAATATTTGACTGAGACAGAGGCCTTTTCTATTATTGTAACTGAAACTTTCACATTTAACATTAATAACTATTGAACAATGAGTTCAATATTTTAAAGTAACAAACAATCATTCTTCTACGATCGCTATCTCCCAATTTTAAATAAATTAAATACTCCCCTTGAGAAAAACTAAAATATACACTTCAACTTTTATGAAATAATGCAAGAAGACAATAAACTTATCAAGTCGAATTATTAACCTTAGACGGTCCTGGCCTATTTTCATCTTGCAAGTTGTTTTCAGCCGCACTTTTTTAATCTGCTTAGTTATGGAAGTGCGTACACGTTTAGCTGTGTTACTTTTTTTGGAATGACGCATGACTTTTTTGAAAAAGTCCTCACAAATAGTGAGGACTTTTATAGTGAGTGAGGTTTAGTAAATGTTTTGTCATACTGGTGTAATACTTTAAGATATAAGTTGATTGTTTTTGGAAATGCTTTGAAACAGTGTTTAGGTTCCCCCTTTGTACCTCCTCCCCAGCAACAGCGCGTCATAAATTTGCGATCAACATAGCATCCACTAGTGCGTACGCATTATTATGCCCAGTTTTTTTCTCGCTACAAACTATACTCGTAGATAATTCTTCAACATATTTCGTTTCCATTAAGGGATCTTTCAATTGTTCCTCAAAAGCAGTAAATTCTTCTACGTTCGTGATTGTTTTAAAACGCGACGACTGTTTATGTCGCTCCGGTTGAAATGGATGTGACCTCATGAAGAATTCATCTAGTTAATTTAATAAAGTAATAGGCTATTTGACAAGGTTTTGAAAACTATCTTAAGTTATTTAGTTACGTTTATAGAGACCACAAAAAAATATTTTTCTTATTTTTTGTACATATTTAATGAGAAAATGGGAAATAAAAACATGCTATTTAAAAATGCCGCCAAAACGCAACTTTGAGCAATATGGCGTCGCACGACCCACAGTGACGTCACAGCTATGTAAACATCAACTGGCCTCTAACACTTATTGCTTGTTTTTTGTTTTAATTCGAGTTGTATTAAGTTAACTATCGAAAAAACAGAAAATGAGTTCGTATAAGTGGTGTGCAGTTCCTGGATGCACAAATACAACAATTAAAACCCCAGACAAACTATTTATGTGTTCCGAAAGCTATCAAAATACGTAGGAAGTGGTTGCAGCTTGCTCGCAGAAATCCGAGTGATATATCGAATAGCACAGTTATATTTTTTTGTGAAGACCATTTCGATGTAAGTATATTGTTGAATACAAAGTATTTTAGATTATTTAACTACTTAGATCGTCTCATTAGTTATCTGTTTGAGGTTAGAATGCAATGTTTATAAAATTACCGAAAGATTCAAAGTATACTTAATTCAGTGTTGTTTGTATTTTTTAGTAGGCTCATTTTAAACCAGGTCCGCCCTGTATCTTAAATGACTCACTTATTTACAGATGGAAAAAGACATGGCAAACTACTGTCAATACAAAATGGGTTTCAGTCAAAGAATATTAATGGTGGATGGAATTTTGCCTTCTAAATTTCATTGCCAGCAAGATCGCTGCAAAAGAACTTGTAAGGCTAGTTCTTCTCGAACTGCATTTGCGAAACGGCAAAGAGTCGAACTCATTAAACAATGTGAAGGTGAAGTCATTCAGCCAGCTGACGCTGTAGATATATCTCTTAAAGAAAATGTGGAGAATATGATAATGGGTATGTAAACAATACACAGTTTTAGAAATCTTAGAAAAACCTTAGAGCTTTGTTTTTTGTGTTATTTTTTTCAGCCTTTCTTATGTTATTTTCACAAATAATAATAAATGCTACACACTCAAAGGCCCACACTAAGGTTTTCTCTTGTGTCGTGGGTCCCTAGGAACATACATAAAGACAAACACAAAATCTATGATCCGAGAACAAACATTTGCTTTTACACAAATATTCGCCCCAGCTGGGAATCAAACCCAGGACCCGTCGATCAAGGAGCAGCGCCGCTACCACGCGGCCAAACCGGCCGTCAAAATGATTAATAAATGTTTAGTCTTTTCAGAACCATCAACATGTGAGAGATCTACATTAACAGAATCAATCAAAACTGCTGAAAAATCAGTCCAAATTCATAGAACTAACAAAGTACATTTGAGAAGCAAGGCAGCGCAGACAACAGTTTTGACAAGGGACACCCCTGTTTCACCTTACAAGTACTCATTAATATCCAGCAGCACTTCTCCATTTAAGATCGATCAATGTCCTTGTCATGTAAAACCATCAAAATCTGGTGTTATAAAGAAAATAATCGGTTTTGATGAGGAAAAATCGGACAGTGATGCCTCTTCGTTTACAGAAGCTCTCAAACAACAAGATTCCACATCATATGCAGTTACGTCTTCATCAAAGTTGTCCGACTCTAGTACAAACATTACAGATACAAATGAAGATATTCTGAAAATGCAGTCTTTGCAGAATAATTTGCGGTTAATCGTTAAAAAACCAAAAATGTATTTAGGAATCTGTAAAGAATCTTACTTCATAGTTCACTTAATTCATAAGCACACCAAAATACCACATGAACATATTTTATTATGTTTTAAAAAAATTAGATTAAATAATACTTTTTCTGAACTTGAAGATGACTTTGGATTATCCTTATCATATGGTAGTAAATTATTCACAAAGAATATCCCATTAATTGCTAGTGTTTTACGCCCTTTTATTGTTAAATTAGATAAATATTCCATTAAGAAGACTTTACCTGTTTCATTTCGACATAATTTTTATAATGTAAGTTGTATAATAGATTGCTTGGAAATAGATATTCAAAAACCATCCAAAGCTCTTTTTCAAGCACTTACTGGGTCAGATTATAAAAAAGGCAATACAGTAAAATATTTAATATCATGCACACCTAATGGTTTGGTAAATTATATTTCACCTGGATTTGGGGGTAGGGCGAGTGATGTCACTATAATGAAAAATTGTGACTTCTTAAATGGTTTAGAGCCAGGAACTTTCATCTTGGCTGATCGAGGATTTAAGCATGTTGAACAGATCCTGAATGAGAAAGGGATGAAATTGTTAAGGCCACCTAGTGTAACGTCAGGTTCAAAATTATCTAAAGCAGAAGTGCGCCAAACAAAAATCATTGCCAGTTTAAGAATCCACATCGAAAGGGTTATAAGGCGTTTGAGAGAGTTTCATATGTTAAAACAACATTCTGTAATCAATCATAATTTTCTGCGTTTTCTTAATGATGTGATTGTTATAGCATGTGCGCTAATAAATATACAAGACTCTCTTATAAAGTAATCATACTATTTTATTTATATATGTAACTGTTTTTGGCTTTAATAAAGAAAGTGTTGAAGTATGTTTTATTTATCATTTATTTTCATTTTACCTACTATACCTAATATATAGGTAAGAACCTATTGCATCCCTTACTAAGCCTAACTTTTACAACCACGTGTTTTATATAGGCAACTAGCTTTTCGCCCTGGACTTCGTTCCCGTGGGAATTTGTGTCTAATAGTTTTTGCAAGAAAAATTAGCAAACATACAACTTCGCGTTTATAATATTAGTAAGGATTATTTGAGTCTATTTTTAATAGTGAACCTGCCTACCTATAAGTATATAAGACAGTAAATGAAAAGACCATAAAATAATTTAGTAATTTTAATTAACAGCATATATGTAGGTATAATTAAATTGCCTCATCCTTATTAATTTGAAGTACTACGTATTAGAATGGGATAAATATTAGCTTTCCAAAAGGTTTCCACATTCTGCAACAAGTCATTAACATATTCATCATCAAAGTTTATCAGAACAATATCTACTTTTTTTGATTTTTCAAAGTCAGGATGAGCTACACAAAAGTAACCTTTCTTCTTATTTGTCACATACATTTGCAGCTGTACTTGAGCAAGATACTTTTGCATCACTTGTCCTTTTTTGATATAGTTAAGTTTTGTTTCTTCACTAGTTGGGCATTTTACTTCGACAACAGCATCTTTACATATACCAACCGGAGTGGCTGCAACCATGGGGTATTGTGTAGACAGAAATAAACCACAGGGCTTGAATTTCTTCTTTAATTTATTTTGCACAACTTTTATGACTGACGATTCTAGCTTTCTGCCTGTTTTCATAGCAGCAGTATCTGGCGTTTTGGCTCCCATAATCGCAGCTACTAAGGATCCATCAGCAGTTTGGCAGCGGCTGGCTTCAAAAACTTTGGAAGCTGTAATACGAGCATATCTCATCTCATACCATAAAGGGCTTTTATACTGGGTTTTAGTCGCTACTTCTATTGAAGCCACAGCCTTTTCATCTAGCTGCTCCGCTAATAATCGAACTAACTTGGTAACATCATTTTTAGCATCCTCAGAAGTTTGCATCAGAAAATGATGCATAGAGAATTGTTTAATATCACCATGTCTAAAATCATGTTGATATTTGAGAAGTTCACAATTCCTGACTTTTTTCTTCTTTGCTTCATGAATGAACTCGGTTAGCACTCCTTCATTTTCTGTATGACGAGGAGTTTGTTTTTTGCTCATTTTGTCAACAGTTATGAACTTAAGACTGGTACCTACTCTGGAAAGAGTACTTTTTTTCCAATAGCACTCAACCTCAGTGCAAGCAGGTTCCTCGCTTCGACGATGGGTCCACATTAAAAATGCTACTGCATGCTTACAGCCACCAGCTGAAGCAGCACAGTCCATGCACTGGCAGCTTAATATTTCACATTTCTTTTCATCCACCACCATCACGACGTTGTAGGAACTAGCTTTCACCTTGTGCTCCGGGCAGATTTTACATTTAACGGTACAGAGGTTAGATTCACGGCGCAGTTGGACATATCCAATTGCATCATCCCCATATGATTCTCTTGCAGCCCTGCAAAGATAAATTCATAATTGTAAATTGGAAACACACGAAACTGGGTTAAAAACAAGGGGTACAGTCATAACCTAAAAATGATACTCTGTAATTACCTATTTTGCCATCATAATTATTAACGTTTAAATAACTAAAAAGGTAATGAGATATGTACTTACGTAGCTGTTTTCACATTTCTTAGTTCAGCAGCGTAAAAATCTGGGTTATTTTTAAAGAAAATGCCAACCATTATAGCGTCCACTTTTGGTAGATTTCTACTGTCTGCTTTCTCAAAATTAGTATCCATGATTGATAAAATGAAATAAAGAATAAAACGGAATAAAGAGATGATGCGTCACAAGAAATAAGGTGTTTAAATCGTAAAAAACAAAAGCAAATACTATGAAACGGTACGATAATCCAACAATGACTATTGTGTTTACATAGCTGTGACGTCAGGACAGATTCAGCCAATCATGGACGTTTTCGGTCACGTGGAAATTAATTTTAAAAAATGTTTTTTTCTCGACGATTTATGAATAAATAATTCATTATTTCTATTATTTATTCATGTAAATCGCTTTAAAAAAATTATATTTATATGAATAACACAAAAAATCAATCTATTTTTCATATTGTCAAATAGCCTATTCCCTTAAGAATTTTTATTGATTTTCGAAAATATCTTTTTGGTTTTCTTGAATACGAGGGCCACACCGAAATGGTCGGGAATAGAAAAAACTAGAAAGATAATATAGTAACATTTATTTTCATTGTTTTTCAAAGTAGGTATTCTCCGTGACAATCGATGAACTTTTGTATTCGTTCAAACCAATTATTGTAACAGTAATTCCAGTCTGAAATGGACATAGTCGAAACGGCCGATTTGTAAACTTCGACTGCCTCTTCTGGACCTTTAAACCGTTGCCACGTAGCAAATCTTTAGTTCTTGGGAATGTAAAGTAATCATTGAGGCTCAGGTCAGGGCTGTTAGTAGAGTCATTAAGCAGAATCACATTTTTCTACTGGATAAAACAAACCACTTTGTATAATTATTCCTTAGGTTAAAATAAGCCGATAAAGATCGGTAGCCCTCGAAAATATCCCCTCTGAACCAGAGGTGCTCCGAGGGTCAAAGAGGTGCTCCGCCCGGTGTTACTTCAAAAAAATTTACCACTCATTTGTAGCTACCAGGTTGAGTTTGTTATGGTTTTCGTATAAATCAATAACGAGGAATTCATTTCTGGTATTTATTTTACACACATGTGCAATGTTTTTTTAAATAATCGCAAAAATATAAAATTGTAATCACAAAAAAAAACCTTTCGCAGCCTATATTTTATTTTATTTTAGAGACATATAAGTGTTAAAAAAATACCATAATTTATCAGCAGTTCTCACTAAAATTAATTGATATATGCTCAGATAATAAAACAGTAATAATAAAAAATTCTTACCGTACTACATTAAAAAAACATAACTAAATCACAAATAACGCTGCACAAAAAATATTGTAAACAAAACCATGGAAAAACTGAACTTGAATGACGTATTTCTTTTTTTTTGCATAGAGAGGGAGGCAATGGTTGAGCGAGTAAACTCAACCTTAGGTCTTGTCTCTCAATGGGGTGGCATGAACTTGCACTGAGTGAAAATTATTGTCAATTAGACAAAAAAACATTAACCACACACAACCTTTTAAGTAACTTATTCAATGAGTCAGATTTTTGTTGCCGAATTAACTACATTCATCGACAACGTTATACTTGCTCAGAAGTACATAGTTTACAAACAATTTTTAACGTTGTCATAAAGTCACAGCGTAACATTGTCTCCTTTATGTTAAAACATTGACTTTGTAACAATGCAACCTTACCTATCCAACTCTTTATGACAACTCATAAATTGTTTCTTTGACAACTGAGTTTTGTCTTTGTGGCAATATAATGTAACCTTACCCACTCTCTGACTTTGTTAATCTAACAATCCCTATATTGTCCCTTTGACGACTGAGCGTTGTCTCTGTACGTAGTTACGTATTTTATGAGTCCACTGTAATACTGTAGGTAGAGTAGCATAAATAATTGTTCAGAAGGGTTTCAGTTCAGTAAAACGACCAAATGCAGTTTACGAATCGTTCCGATTATATTGTCCGAAATTTCACAGTTAACACCAAATTACATAATGTTACTAGGAATGTGATACAATATAAGTTAAGTTACGCCTTTTCTGTCCGGCCAGCGCCTAAGATCAGGCATGCCACACAAATACGATGCATGCATCACACATACGTCTACCACTACATTGATCAATTATCATATCATAGCATAGCAAATACTTAATACGTAATTTAAACACTCAGTTCAAACACCACCGCTGGCCAACAACTTTTATTAGAGGTAACGATCTAAGTAAGTAGGTACCTATATGAAATTCCTGGCTACATACACAAATAAGAATGCCCTCTCTTTATTGATCCTACTTTAAGGAAAAAAGAATAGAAATAATAATGGAAAACAATATACTTACATGCACACACAACACTATACTATATACACTATGCTATATACTTACATGCAAATGATACTGTACATGGTTATGGAGGAGCGTGGCCTTCTGGCACAAGTGTTCTCACACTTAAAAGAAGGCAACTATACAAAATGTAATATGTTTGTTGAAGCAATAAATATTTTCATTTTAATTTTTTTTTTTTACACACTAAAACAAAAGAGGTAAAACTTTATAAGAAACAACACAGAATAACATCGTTAATCTAGTAGGTTTAAAGAGGTGAACTTACCCGACATATTGTCTATGAGGTGGGCCAACCTGGCATTAGCCAGAAATTCCTCCATTTTAATTTAATGTCGCACTGTCACACAGGAATGAACGAACGATATACAATGTTTTGATTAAGCACAATACACATTGAGCCCGCCGAGCCGCCGACATATGTCGGCAACTTTTTGTCGGCGGTCTAGTCGGCGGCTTCACATATTACAAGTCGGAAAATTTGGTCGGCGGCATTGAGATGAGAAATTTATTTGGCAGTCAGTGATTGCCGCGTGTCGATAAAGGTTGTGTGGTTGTGTCTTATAATTTTGTTGGTGTATCTTCGATAACTCTGTTGATATCAGCTTGTGGAAGCTGTTGGGTTAGACCTAGTTTACTGAGTCGCAATTGTTATAGCAATTATGACAGATTAAGAGATTTGAAAGCATCTGCTTTTGTCGATGCTTTTGTCGGCGGTCTAGTCGGCGGCTTCACTTATTACAAGCCGGAAAATTTGGTCGGCGGCATGTCGGCGACTTGAGATCAGAAATTTATTTGGCAGTCAGTGATTGCCGCGTGTCGATAAAGGTTGTGTGGTTGTGTCTTATAATTTTGGTGGTGTATCTTCGATAATTCTGTTGATAGCAGCTTGTGGAATGTTTATTGCTGGATCGTTCCAAAGGAAACGAAGCTGTTGGGTTAGGCCTAGTTTACTGAGTCGCAATTGTTATAGCAATTATGACAGATTAAGAGATTTGAAAGCAGATTACTTGATTGTGCAAAATCCTATACATTTTAAAACATTCATGAAATTAACTAATACCGACTTTGAATATTTGTTGAATATTGTTGGGCCGAGAATAGTTAAAAAAGATACAAATTGCAGAATTGCAATTTCGCCACAAGACAGATTAGCAATAACATTAAAATACCTGAGTACGGGCGAATCATTCATTAGTCTTTGTGACGTGTTTAAAGTATCTCCTTAAATTATTTCATACATTATCCCAGAAGTATGCCAAGCTATAATCGATGGCCTTTCGGAGTATGTAAAGGTAAAATTAAATGTTTACCTTTTTTAAATAAATCTGAATGTTAACAAATATAAATGTAAATTTTAAATAGATGTATATTTTTTGTGCTGTTTGATTTAGTTCGAAGTATAATTTAGTTAATGTTCTTATTTTAGATTCCGAGAACTTCAAACGAATGGAAAAACGTTGCAGATAGATATCTGGATAGATGGAATGTTCCTAATTGCCTTGGATCAATGGACGGAAAACACGTAAAAATGCAATGTCCACCAAGAAGTGGAAGTGAATATTTTAACTATAAAACTTATTTCAGTATAGCTGGTGCCCGCGACTTCGTTCGCGTTGAAGTATTGAATAATACACTTTTAAAAATCAAAGAATGTCTCTATAAACTACATTAGTAGTTTTTCCCGTAGGGGCTAAAACAAACAACTGTTCAGCACTACTCACTCGTGAACATGCCACGTACAGCTGTCCATAAGAAAAGCAATTGGATCTTAGATCCACCCCAGCAGCCTTGAGAGTTTGACCTTGGGATTTATTGATGGTCATTGCGAAGCACAGACTGATGGGAAACTGAGTGCGCTTAAATTCGAAAGGGAAGTTGTTGGGAATGAGTGGAATCCTTGGTATGAAAACAGTTTCGCCCGCGCCACATCCAGTGAGAATCTCAGCATGGATTAAATTTCTCTGCAAAGCACTTACTTTAAGTCGGGTGCCATTACATAATTTGGGCGGAGTTAGATTTCTCAAAAGCATTATGGGCACTCCGACTTTCAGTGTGATTTTATGTGCAGGAAGACCACTCGCTGTTAGAGAGCTCAAAAACTCTATTGGGTAGTTCGTAGCATCGTCCTCATGTACAACGCTGTTATAGGACGTGTACACCACTTCATCTCCACCAATTTCTGCCAAAATTTTTGCATTTAACGCAGCAGCTTGTTCGTTTTTGGGTGTCAGTATGGCGCGTTCACATAACCAAGAATTATCATGTTGAATAATACTTGAAACGTCTCCAAACACTGAATTTATTAGTTCATCTTCAGACGACACAACTCTACCTAAAATGTCAGGAATGACAACTTGTCCTTCATCTTCAGGAAGAGTACCTTCTCCAATTTCTAAAAGAATATTCGAAAATGTTTGTGCCTGGGAATTTCCGCCTAGTTGTGCTCGCATGTTGATTGTTAGACGCATTCGTATTATTTGAGGCCATAGATATGAACGCTTCAAGGATGCATTAATTTCATCAGCTCTGGTTCCCCGAGTAACAACCGGAAGAGTTTGCCGGAAATCGCCAGAGAAAAGAACTTTCACGTTCCCCATTGGAATATCGTTTCGGCGAATGTCCCGCAGTGTTCTATCCACGGCTTCAACAGCTTTTTTATTTGCCATTGTGCATTCATCCCAAACGATAAGACAGCAATCCTGAAACACCTTTGCTTTATCGCAATTTCTTGTAACTGCACATGTTGGTGTTTCAGTGCTATCTAAATCGATTGGGATTTTGAACATTGTGTGGGCAGTTTTACCACCGGGAAGAAGTGTAGCTGCGATTCCAGAAGATGCTACGGCCAGTGCTATCTTACCTTGTCGCCTGAATTCAGCAAGAATCGCTTTTGTTAGGTAGGTCTTTCCAGTACCACCTGGAGCATCTAGGAAGAATATCTTCCCTTCATTATTAAGTACGCTTTGGACGACGATGTTAAATATTTCCCTTTGTTCTGGTGTAAAATTTTGTAAATTGTCATTTACTATATCGGTTAGATCAGTGGAGCTATAGTTTATCTCCGAGGCATACTCACGGTTGATACGCGGTTGATCGGGTAGAATTTGAGGAGAGGGAAGACTGAAGTCACTCAAAGATTTGCCACCAATTGATAAAAGGATCTCCTGAATAGAACAAAGGGAACTATTAATTACTCTTTCGTCATTTGGATCAATATCTTGATTTAAATTGCGCCTCAAAGAATGATGGAAGTCTTCAGAAAGATACGTCTTATACTTCTCCCACAAACTTAAAGGGTCTGAAATACCACAGAACACTAACATGACAGCAAATAGGTGACGTAAGCGTTTGGGACTGTCGCTGACACAGGCTTCTTCGAGAGTCGCATCCCAATGTTGATCACCTTCAAGCAGTTGAAGTGCTCGGCAAGCTGATTGAAATGTGGGATGCTCAACATCATGAACTGTTTTTAAAAATTGGAAAGAAGTTGGTCCTTGAACGTTGTGCAAAAGCAGCCGCAAGTAAAAGCATTCCCCGCTACTGGGGTGAACAGTGTACACTCGACCTAAAGCAGAGTCCTTGAAAACGCCAGGGAATCCTTCAACTGGCTGACCACGTCTACGTCTGTTAAATACTCCTCTTTGCTTATCAAAAGTGTAATAAGAGGGTACTTCATCGTAGGTTAACGTTTTAGCGAAATCGTCTTCTTGGCACAACCTGAAAAACGCTAAAAGTGTTGTCTGGCGTGGGTTTTCTACACGGTTTCGAGCGTTATCTGCGTCAAAGTATATTCTCTGACCATTCTCTAAGTGGACATCAAGATGCATTACTGTAGGATGCCTTTCATGAATGCCAAATCCCAATATGCGCCATATAGCTTCAGAAGTGCTAATGTATCGTCCGGTTTGGTACCTGGTAACTTCGTCTCGATCGGTTCCTTGCAAAGCGAACGTTGCTTGGTCGTTGCCTTTATTGACATATTTGCAAATATATTTTATTGCCTCCACACTATTGCACATCTCAACGTTTATGTGGGCGCCGAATATTTTGGACAATAAAGGTGAGTAGGGAACAACCCAACTATTATCAATTATTAGCTGCTGTCCGCGTAATCTAATTTCAGCTGTATATCCGCCCTGCTGCGGTGATCGACGTCGATATGAAGGGTACCCATTCTCACCTGTAACTGTCTGCTCTCCTAAAGCACGGGGATACCTTTTTGTACAATGGCCATCCTTCATGCAGGGAGAATTTCTATTCAGGATACCGCAGGGGCCATGTACCATATGTGTTTTTATTATTTCATACCGTGCAGGATCCTCTTCGGGGTTCGGAAGCTCAGCGCTTATTAAGGTGTCGACATCGTTGGGTCGTATTTTATTCTGCAGCCACAGCAAGATGTGCGCGTGAGGAAGGCCACGCTTTTGCCACTCAACGCTATACATAAAGCACAGAAAAGGACCAAAAACGCTTTCTTTCGTAAGAAGGTCGATCATTATTTTTAGTTTCAAGTGAAACACCCTTGCAACCACGTCATGTCGGTCATAAGATGCTTGACCTGCAAATAACTCTTGGGTGATCTCGTTCCATTTCGGGTTAGTAGTAAACGTGATAAATAAATCCGGTCTTCCATACTTTCGGACGTAGCAGAAAGCATCCTGCGTGCGTTCGTGCATATAGCGCGGTCCGCCGGTGAAACTGGATGGAAGAATGACTAAGCGGCCTAAGTTTTCAGAATCAGCATCCTGCTGCATAGCGTCACGTAAATGCACATATTCTTCAGCACGTAATCGTCTCTGGTTGGTCCGTACTAAGCGCTCAGTTTCAATTTTCGCGTACATATCAACAATAAACTGACTAAACAGGCCACGGAACCGTTGCAAATATGCAAAACGATCACGTCGTATTTGCAGAATGGCAGCATAAAACTGCTGGGCTGACACTTTTTTGTTTAAGTTAGGCTCTCTTGTGGTGGGGTTCACTTGATGGATCCCAAAGTTATAGCCATCTTCCCCTCGGCTGTAAATTAGGGGGTATTGTAAGGCGTCATATGAACGATGCGTTTCGTAGATACGCTGTAGCCGGTCATCTCGAGTGCGCAAGACTATATCTCGACGTTCACATTCTTGGTCAACTAAAACAGCGGCCACTTCATTTGCAACAGGTGTATTGTGCCTACCACGATGCTCAGCTGCGGGTCGTTTTTCTGCGTTAATGACAAATTTGTAATTATTGTTCTGACCTTGCGGAACAGATTCTATTGCGGCTTTGAAACTATGCACATAAGGGTTTACCTGGTGCAGCATACTTTGAAGTACCGTGATTAGATTGCCATTAAGCTGTGGATAAATTTGGTTTCTTATGTTTGCTTGCTCCTCATAATTGGACACAAAATAAATCTGAAGAAATTGGGGCTGATTTTCAGGCAACAGGGAACCAATTAGGTGGTAGACCTGACCCTGGATCTTAAATGTTGGCATGAATGGCCCTTCAGATATTTGTTTTGCACCGAAAGACGTCATTTGAAAGGCATTGTTATATGCTCGAACATTGTCCAAGAAATGTTTGGATTGAGGGTGGTCACCATTCAGCAATGATTTTAAAACTTCAGGTGGATTTTCAAAAAGATCAATACGCACTTTCCCACCGGAGCAACACATCCCATTTGCTTCTTTTTGCCATTTGAGAGCATCACAAAATGGACAAATTATAATCATTCCTCCATTGGAACTACATTCAGAATAATTTACCATAGGTGTATAATTAAACGCACTTCTTTCTTTATTAATCCATGGGAGGGTGTCATGCCCTACTTGTTGGGCTTCGTCTGAGTCTTCAGAGGAAATCGAAATTCTGTTGAGAGAGTGCCGCAGCCGATCAGCATCCAAGCGAGCTTGAAGTTGTTCTTCTGTCTCTTCACTACGCGTCACACCTACCCTCAGCCGCTCATTTTCTAAGAAAATTTCATTATTTCTGCGTAAACGCTCATAATTTTCTCTCGCTTCTTCCAATCTCTGTTGGTGCTGGTCATCGCTTTCTAGAGATCTCGCCCTGTTATGCCGGTCTCGATCATTTCTTAAGCGTTCTTCGTATTGAGATAAGGTTTCAGACGCGCGCGATAATGCATGCCGCTCACGATCAGTGGTCAATCTGGAGTCCCTTTCTGGAGAAGTTTCGGAGGCGCGAGACATTGCATGCCGCTCACTATCCGCTGTCAACCTAAGGGACCTCTCTGTAAAGGTTTCAGATGCGCGAGACGTTGCATGCCGCTCACTATCCGCTGTTAGCCTAAGGGACCTCTCTGTGAAGGTTTCAGATGCGCGAGATAATGTGTGACGCTCACGATCAGCTCTCAATCTAGAGTCCCTTTCTGGAGAAGTTTCGGAGGCGCGAGACGTTGCATGTCGCTCACTATCTGCTGTTAACCTCAAAGACCTCTGTGTAAAGGTTTCAGATGCGCGAGATAATGTGTGACGCTCACGATCAGCTGTCAATCTAGAGTCCCTTTCTGGAGAAGTTTCGGAGGCGCGAGACGTTGCATGTCGCTCACTATCTGCTGTTAACCTAAGAGACCTCTCTGTAAAGGTTTCAGATGCGCGCGACAATGCATGGCGCTCGCTGTCAGCCGTCAGCCTAAGGTTCCTTTCGGTAAGGGTTTCTGAAGCTCGAGATGACGATTGGCGTTCACGGTCATAGCTAAGGCGTGCATCACGATCGGAAGGAGATTCCAAAGAGCGCGCCATAGCTTGACGTTCTCGAGCAGCCTCAAGTCGGACCTGCCGTTCGTCATTTGATTCCTGTGATCTAGCTAATCTCTTTCTTTTGGCTTCTCTACTATTTTTAGAGAGATTGGGTCGTTTTCGAGGCATTGCTACAATAAAGTAACTTAGCCACTTAACGACAACAAAAAGCAACCAATAACCTAATCGCAAAGCAAAAACAAAAGTCCGTTTTACTAACCAAGTTAAATATAGTTTTAATAACTACAATAACAAAGCAACAAATAACCAAATCGCGAAGCAATAACAAAAGTCCGTTTTAGTAACCAAGTCAAATAATTCTATAAGTAGGTAAGTATTTTTTTCCAGAAACAATCAAAATCTGAAAGAAAGCGCTGTGGTTGCTCCTCTGCGTTACCGTCTGCACAACCACACAATGACCAAAATACACGACAACAATAACATAAGCCCGAAGGCATCTTTACATCACAATAATAATGGGAGTTTTAGCCAGTAATTTAACTGTTACCGCCTTCACCGCGTGGAGGTACTCCCAGCCTATGCTACTGTTTAACATGACCCAAATGCAGGCATACCTGCGACTCTATAACAGGTACACACAATGAGTTCCCTTAGTTAGGTAGGGTGATTAATTCATCCCAAGTTTAGGCCAGTTAACACTTAGTCACTTGGCGTGAGTTATTATATATTTCACTGTCTAGGTAAAACTCAATCAAATGAAAAAATCCCATCAAATTCAGTCCTGTAGTTTCTGATATTCAATTTCCTGCCTACCCTCTTAGTCTAATGGCGTGATTATTGCAAGTGATGCTGAAAGTCCCATTAAAATCGGCCCAGTAGTTTCCGAGATTCAATTTTCTGCCTACCCCCTTAGTCTATTGGCGTGATTATTTCTATCCTTCTTTACCTTCCAAGTAATGTTGAGTCAAATAAAAAAAAGTCCCATTAAAATCGGTTTAGTAGATTCTGAGATTCAATTTCCTGCCTGCCCCCTAAGTTCATCGGCGTGATTATTTATATCCCAGTTTACTCTCCAGGTGATACTGAGTCAAATAAAAAAAGTCCCGTCAAAATCGGTCCAGTAGATTCTGAGATTAGCCCGGACAAACAAACAGACAGACAGACAGACAGACAGACAGACAAAAATTTTAAAAATTGTTGTTTTGGCTTCTATTACGGTAATTAAGACCCCCTGTAACAATTTTTCATAAAAATCTTCAATGTACAGAAATCGATCTTTTACAGTCTTATTATATGTAAGATTGTACTATTTGCATTAGTGGATGCAGATTACAAGTTTTTATACGCTAATGTGGGATGTCAGGGTCGCATTTCAGATGGCGGTGTTTTTAATAACTCTGCGTTATGTAGAATGTTAAATAACAATTCTTTAAATTTGCCGGACAACAAACCTCTACCTGGGAGAAATGTACCAGTGCCATATTTTCTTTTTGGGTGATGATGCTTTTGCATTACAAACCCACATTATAAAACCTTACGATGGTGATCACACAAAAAGATCTCCCAAAAGAGTTTTCAATTATCGTATATGTCGAGGACGAAGAGTAGTTAAAAATGTGTTTGGGCAGTTAACCAGCAAATTTCAAATATTCAAGAGACCTAACCAGCTATGTCCACAAAAAACTGCTATTGTGACATTGGCCTGTGTACATTTGTTCAATTATATAAAAAAAAATATACAGCGAAACGAATATGATTCTGAAAATGATAACGGAGAAATCATACCAGGTGAATGGCGCACAGTAGCTCCTGAAAATGATTGTTTTGTTGCCTTGCCAAGAGAGGTCAATACAAATCTGTGTCCTGAAGATACAAGGAACGAGTTGGTTGAATATTTTCTGTCAGATGTCGGAAGCTTAGAATGGCAGTATCATCAATGATCAATTTAATCAAAATCTAAATTTGAAGATTTAATAAAAAACATAATAATGATAGTTATATTTTAATTTGTGTTTACAATTAGTGACTCTTACTAAATCATAACATATCAAAAGACAGATTTAGATTATTATTTAGATTACTTTTCTCATGCTAAGCTATATTTATTACAAATTATAACAATATAATAAAGATCTTAAAGAAAGAAAATTATTTTTCATTTAGGGATTTAAAAACGTTCTCTATATCTTGGCTGCTTATACGTTCACTATTAGAACTTTCATCAAGCGCTACTGTTACCGAAGATTCAACTCCAGGAAGTTGCGGATGAGGGCTGTTGTTGGGATATAGAGATGAAGGGTTTGTATTTGGCTGATTATCAGTATCTGTGGTGGTAGAAAGCTGATGATCCGGGTTCGTAATAGTAGAATATACAGATGATGAGCGGTTAGAAGGATATGCATTTGGCTGATCATTTGGAGAACCTGTATAGTAACCTGGATGACTATGGGAGCTAGAGGGTCTTGCGTAATCTGCATACATATCTGTCTGATATCCAATTTCGGTTTCAAAAGTAATGTTATTAATTCGATGTTTTAATATTGCATTTGTTGATTTATCCGTTTTTCTCAGTTTTACTGCAATATATTCTCCAAAAAGAGTGTCTTCATCTTTTTTTGTGTTTGATTTTGTCGATCGGAGACTGATTTCATAATATTCAGAGCTTGTGAAATCATTTCATTGTTTAGATTTTTTCTGGGACGCTTAAACGTGTCATCGGCAAATGAATGAGATGAATCATTTTGCTAGGGTTGTGCAACACTGCTCTCGTTTGATGTCTCCTGAAATTAAAATATTTTTAATCTGTTGTATTGTGTTACATAGAAAGTAAAGATAAATAGTTGAGTCAAGATTTAAATCGGATGTATACAGGGTTATTCTATGAACAGAGAGCATACGTAAGGAACATATGAAGCGAAAAAAAACATTATTTTTTCTATGATATTTTTATTGTATTCCCTTTAATAGTACATTATGATACAAGTGTGCTAAGTTTACCATTATATACAAGGCGATATTGTGTGCACACGAGCGAAAGCGAGTGCGCCATAAGAAAGCCGCGTATATTATGGTCACAGGCACACGTGTTTCATACCCCTGTTTTCTCGTGGTCCCACTAATTTGACCCACTAGTGGGACCACGAGGGAATCTTATTTCTCGTGGACCCACTAAGTGATTTCCGACTCATGGTACTAATTCATTAATTTACTTTTGTAGTACTATGCACATAATGTACCTAAGTAATAAACAAACATAAAACCATAAACTAGATTGTATCACAATTTGGATCAAGCCGCACTAAAAAGTCATTATCCACATTATTCATGCCTGTGCCTGCTCATGGGCTTAATTAATACCTACCTATAGCTGTAAACTGTTTACCAATAGAAGTTTGGATCAGAAAGTAAATAAAATGTAAGGGCAAGCCACACAAACTTCCTCACGTAACGAATAAATATTACTTTTTTAAAAACAAATGCAACTTAATAATAGTTAATAAAAAATGTTGAGTCAACGCAATTTTTCAAGAAAATGACCTAATGAAATATCTCCGTGAATTAGTTGGAGTTGATATTTCATTATATCATTATCTTGCTCTATATATTCTTGGCGGCGAGGCGATGCTTCCGATATATCATCTTCTTTCTCGCGTAGGATGTTCAATAAACGTAATAACGATTTTGGATATCGCTTCTTCACTTCTTTGTTCAGTTGAGAGTGCCAGCTCTCTACTACGTTATTCGTCCTGTGTCTTTCCCCATACACATTCCACTGTGATATGTACTCATCATTTTTTAACCAAGTACTTTTTATGTATCTTGTAAAACGATCCATTTTATCTGTTTTGGGTTTTTCATCATTAATATACGCAACGCCATCCGATACCAGGACCATAGGCAATAATGGCAACGCTGTGAAGAGCCCAATGATTCTCCTTTCTTTTTTTGATTTTATTTTCATTTCTTTTGCTTTCTTCCATAATGATTTCGTGAAATGATAATAGCATTTTTTTAGCATGATTTCCGGAAAAATGTCTAACACCGCATTTGCGGCTGCTGTTTCGAAGTCTAAATGTACTTTTTTAGGGTTCCAGGAAGTCTGAGATTTAATCATTTGGAATAGAGCATAATATGATTTCTGGTCTTTATGGGTCATTAAAGCGTGTACTAGAGGTATCACGTGTGTTTCAGAAGCACATTTAGAAATATCACCATGTATACTATAAAGCTGCTTAAAAAGGACCTGGACAGCTCTGGAATGTGCCGTATATAAAAAAATCTTCAATTTCAGTTAAATATTTTCTATTGGCCAATGAGCAAAATATTATAATGCGGCAATTTTCGAAATAATAATCGGAAAGAATAAATTCAGAATGCGTGGACGGGATGGTCACTTTGTCAATCTCTTTAAAATTAGTGCGATTGCGATGTGAATACAAACTGGTTTGAATATTTTTTAAATCAGGTATTTTTGATACAAAATGTATACCGTCACATTTTAATGCATTTATTGCTTGTTTGTATATTTGTGGGACTGGAGTATCACTAAGGCGAGTTTCACTTTCATTTTAGCAATAGATTCATCCACTGCATTCTTACCAAAGTCCCCACCGTACAGCCGTGGCTATTTCTTTTAATAATCTGTGTACCCTGTATCAAAGTAAAATCACATATATGAATATACTTAATGGCAAAGTAAAAAAGTAATCCCTAAGTTTCGAAAACATTTTGTAAAATTATCCTACCTACTTATAAATAAATGCGTATACATAATACCTTGATAGTAATTGAACCACGGCACTTATCTTTTTTTGCTTTACTGTATTTCCATATAGAATTTCCACTTTTATAGTCTCGGTGTTTGTTGATGAATATGTAGTGTTTCTGCTTAGGGGACGTTTTAAACTGTTTGTAATAGAAACCCCGCACTATTTATGATGAATTTTATTTAATTGATGCAACACGAGTACACTGTACGAACGAGGGTTTAAAAGACAGCGAGAGGGGGTGAGGATGCGTTCCCAAACCAGTTGAAACATTAGTTTTAGGTTGCGTTCTCCATTTAGTAATTTATTTTAATTATAATATTAAACATTCTCGCCCCTCCTTACGAAGTTAACATTATCACTGTAAAATATTTTATAATTACAAGTAACCTATTACTATTTTTAAACAATAGCAAAAGTTTTAAAATATTAACTTATTTAATTGTAAATATATTGTAGCTTATAACTTACTCTATTTGTTGTCTCTTAGGCTTAACGAAATAACACCTTATTACTTTAAATGTAATGAACTTAAACTTTATTCTTCTGTAAACAAACTTGAACATAAATTAAACTTTCTTCTTCTGAACTTGACTTTTTTTCTATAACTATATTTAAACAAACTCAATGAACTTATATTAACTCTTTTTATGAATCATAGGTTCTAAACTGAAATCTAATAAATTAAAAAATTAAGTGTAAATAAATTGCAAAATACAGGTTGATACTTAGTGAATTTATTCACAGGGTAACAGAATGAGCTTGTTAATCGGTCTTGTGTACTCTCCTTTTGAGGTTTTGACTACAACGGATCTTACCAATCCATCCTTTGTGTTTTTATATACAATAATAACTTTTCCCAACGGCCAACAAGAAGGTGGTGTGCTTTCATCTTTTAAAATAACTATATCATTAACTTTTACGTTTTCTTTTATCTGCAACCACTTGCTCCTTGGCTGAAGTTCAGACAAGTAATTCTGATAAAATTGATACCAAAACCTTTGCTTGATTTTAACAATCTTTTGATAAATATTTAATCTATTCTCTGGCTTATCTAACAAATTAGGTTCTGGAATATCCGTTATAGGGACTCCTATCAAAAAATGTGCTGGTGTTAGACACACAATTTCATTATCTGGTACATCTTTCAATGGACAAAGAGGCCTTGAGTTTAGTATTGATTCTATTTGAACCAATGTTGTATACAAACATTCATAAGTAAGTCTAGTAGTATGTAAATGCCTCATATAGTCCTCCCATGTGACTTGCTAGAGGGGTGGTGAACTTCCACTTTATAGAGTTACTATTGCAGAAGTTTATGACTTGACTATGTGAAGCATCATTCTTAAACATCAAAAATAAGTCCTTTAATTCACTGTGAGCACCCCTAAAATTAGTTGCATTATCTGAGTATAAGCATTGACAAACTCCTCTTCGGCCAATAAACCTTTTTAATGCCCATATAAATGCCTGAAGTGACAGATCATTTACCAATTCAAGGTGGAGTGCTTTTGTGGATAAGCATACGAATAAACATATGTATCCTTTTACATATTTACAATTTCTACCCATAGAGCTACGAATGTAGATAGCTCCACTAAAATCGACTCCCACATGTAGGAATGGTCGTACTAAAGAGACTCTAGGGGAGGGGAGGCCAGTCATTTGCTGCTCACAGACACGCGCACTAAACCTGATACAGCGAACACACCTGTGTATAGTATTTTTTAGTTCATTGCGCCCATCGATTGGCCAATATTTCAGTCTTAAGTTGCATAGTGTGTTTTGTATGCCTGAGTGTAATAAGTTTCTATGGTATTGTTCTATGATGATGGTTGTGATGTGTTCTTTCTGTGGTAGAATGATCGGATGTGCGTGGTTGTATGGGATGTCTGAGTTGTGTATACGACCTCCTAGTCTTAGTAGTCCATACTGATCTAAAATTGGATTTAGTTTACGTAATGGGCTCATCTTTAAAATTGATGAATTATCTTTAGTTTTATTCTTATTAGCATCTGTGTTTCTATTTTGAAGTTCTTTTATTTCTTTAGAATAGTGTTTCAATTGAATTTCTTTTATAATAAAATCATGAGCATGTTTTAATTCTGATGTAGTTAAATATGAACTTAAAGGCGTATTATTTTTTACCTTGTTAATGAATTTAAAGATGTAAGCTATTATCCTAGTCAACCCGTTAAAATTTAAAAATTTTTGGAAGTATGTGTAAACGTATGAATTTTGGTTCTGCGTGAGGTGTCCGGAAACTGAGTGTGTGTGTTCCTCTATAGAAATGAGATCTGAGCAGTCAGGCAGTGGAACAGGCCAGGTGTCTGGACTGTCCGTGAGCCACTCAGGTCCATGCCACCACAATGACAGCTGCTGTAAATTATCAACAAGTCCGCTGGGTTAGTTTTTGTGTTAATGTAATTCCACATTTCTGACCTTGTCAGTTCTATGATCTCCATAAGTCTATGACTAGCATATGTGTGCAGTTTTTTGTAAGGTGATTTGATCCAATGAAGGACAATGAGTGAGTCTGTAAAGAGATGAGTGTTATTAGTTTTGAACTTGTCCTGAAAAGCCTGAAAAAATCTTTGAACAAGTCTTGCTAGCAATAGACCACCGCACAACTCTAAGCGTGGTAGTGATTGTGTCTTGATTGGTGCTACTTTAGTCTTTGCGGTAACAAGTGAACAACTTGGTTGCTTGTTAGGGTAGGTGGCTCTGAGATAGAGACATGCACCATACGCCTTCTGTGAAGCGTCACAGAATCCTATTAGGGAAATGTCTGAAGGTAAGTCTGTGAAATAATATCTAGGAATATTAATTTCTTTTAAGTGTGATAGTTTATTGTAAAAATCTTTCCATGTTTTTTGTAAGTCTCTAGGTAAAATATAATCCCAATCTAACTGTAGTTTCCAGATATCTTGCATAAAAATTTTTGCTTGTATAGTGGTAGGTGAAAGAATGCCTAATGGATCATATATTTGGGCTATTATTGATAAAACTGCTCTTTTTGTGTACTTAATATCTTTGGGATTTGGTACTGAAATACTAAGTATATCTGTATGCGGTAACCATCTGATACCTAAAGTTTTGACTTCATTATTTGATTCAAATTCATATGATGAACTTCCTGTTTCCTTTGTGTCCAGAATTTTTGGTTCATTTGTGGTCCACTTGTGTAATTTGAAATTACCTTTGTGTAACAATTGTGTAAGTTCGTTGCGTGCGCATATAGTAGAGTCCACAGTGTCTCCTCCAGACAGAAAGTCATCCATGTAAGACTCATATTCTATTATTTGTGCTGCTAATGGGAAATTCTGTTTGTTGTGTGCTGCTATGTGTTTCAGACTTCGGCAAGCTAAATAAGGCGCACATTTAGTTCCGTATGTAACTGTTTTTAGTTGTAAACACTTGAGAGGAGAAGAAGATTTTGAGTCTCTCCATAGAATTCTGAGGTAAGAACGTTGTTCTTCAGCCACCAAAATAGTTCTGAACATTTTTACTATGTCGCATGAAAATGCATATTTATAACTTCTAAATCTAAGTAAAATGTCATATACATCATTATATATGTTGGGCCCTTCTAATAAGGCGTCATTGAGGGAAAATCCTGATGAAGTTTTACTACTGGCATTGACTACTGTTCGAAGTTTAGCGGTTTTAAAACTCCAATGTGAGGTAAGTAGCAGTGTGGTTTTGAATTTTGTTGTTGAAAATCATAGATATATTCTGCATGTCCTAATTCAATGAATTCGTCTATGAATGCTTTGTACTGTTGATATAGTTCAGGGTTTTTACTGAATTTTGATTCTAATATGAGTAGACTTCTATAGGCTGAGTTGGAAGACTCTCCAATCTGACAAATTTTATCTTGTTTCATCGGCATAACCACTTTAAAATGATCGGTCTCTGTATGTACTGTTGTGTCTAAAAAAAGTTTTTCACAATACTGTTGCTCTGGAGTAAGTAAACTTTTAGGTTGTATCTCTTCCTGTTGCCAAAATTTTTGTATTAAGTCATGTGTTGTATGCTGATTTATAAGGTGTAAACTGATTGAATGATGCTCATGTGTGTTTGTGTCTATAGCATGTGATGGTATCGAACCTGATACTATCCAGCCTAAAACTGATTCTATAAGGTAAGGTTTATTAGGACCTAGACTGATTCTGTTCTCAAGTAAGAGTGAGTAGAACAATTGAGCTCCTTTAAGCATATCTATATCCCCTGGAATATAGAATGTAGGATCTGCCAGTGTTCTCTGTTGTTGTATAGGAATGTTCAGCATATTAATGTTAATGTGGTTGTGTGGAATTGGAACAGTAATTTTATCCATTACAATAAGCTTTAAGTTGGCACTAAAATTGGACAATCGTGAGGCAATATTTGTATGAATACACAACTGTGTTTGCTTACCAGATTCTCCTATTCCTTGTATGATATAGTTATCATAGTAAAATCTGCTGTTGAGTTGAGTCGCTAGTCTGTGAGTCACAATGCTAACCTCACTTCCCGAGTCCAGAAGAGCTCTTGCATTTGTGCCAGTTACCACTTGAATCTTGTATTTGTACAATTGCTGTGGACAATAATATTTGGTTGACATTTGTGTTGGACATGCAAACTGTGGAAGGAGTAGTATGTGTATGCTGTGTGTGTGGAATGTAGTCGTTAGTTGTATTTTTTAACTGTTGTTGCTGTTGTTGATGTATGTTTGAGGTTATGTTATTGTTTGGTATGTTATTTATGCTGTATGTATGTTGATTTTGGATGTGTGGCTGTTGATTTATATTAGCATGTAAGTTTATGTTAGCGTTAGGGTTCAGTGAACTCGGCACCATTTGTGGGGTATGTTGTATGGACTTGGGTGACTGTTCTGTATATATTGTTTGTGTAGGTTCAATAGTATTAGAAGCATGTACTGTATATGTTGAATGTGTGGGCTGAGTAATGGACTGTAGTTGAGAATTAATATTATTAGTAATTACCTTTTTAGGGGGAGGGTTAGTAAGATGTATCAAGCTGTGATGTTTTCCATGGCATGCATTACACGTTCTTTTTGAGCACTTGTGCTTGGCATAATATGGCTGTAAACAATTATAACACAATTTATTTGATTTGATAAATTCAATACGGTTTTCAACTGTCATTTCAAGGAAGTTAGGGCATTTATTCAAAAAATGTGAAGCTTTACATAGTGCGCATTCCAATGTATCAAGGCTATTTGCAGATGAAACATAAGCCAATTTTGTGTTTGGCTTTTGATTATTTCGTTCACCATTCTTATCATTAATTAATTCTAAAGCAGTAGCTCTAAAGTTAAGGAATTCTTCCAGCTCCTTCATATGCGGTATACCACTATCTTTTCTGTTCAATTCCCAGGATGCTCTCAGAGAATTATCGAGCTTTTGTGTAATTATGTATACTAATAAGATGTCCCAAGACTTTACATCTATTTCTAAAGCTTCTAATGAATCCAGACTCTGTTGTAAAACATTAAGAAAATTTCTTAAATTTAATTTTGTAACAGTAGGAAAGTTCATAATTTTTTTTTAAATGATAGTTAACTACCGGGTGGCGCAAAAGTAAAGACCCTATTTGGTTCAGCTATAACATTTTTTCTAAATTAGAAAACTAGATTTAGGTTTTTTTAAATGTATATTTGTGCCATTAAATTTCGTACCATTAGGATTTAAAGATGATGTCTTTTAAATGGTGACCTCCAGAGTTGATACACATTTGAGCCCTATTTATGACATTTTGCATAACTTGCCGTAACACTTTCTGCGATATGTTCGTTATTTCTTGACGAATGTTTTCTTTTAGAGCTGCGAGAGTCTGTGGCTTGTTCACATACACCCGAGATTTCAAAAAACCCCAAAGACACAATTTTCAACAACAAAATGACAGAAAATGTCATATAAAAAAAATAAAAGTATTTTCTTTAGTGCCAGTACTTTTGCGCCACCCAGTATTATGTTTTGATTTTCATACCTGGTTGTTAATATTTCTAAAGCCTTTTCATAATTGTCCTCAGTTATCAGCAGCGAACCAATTAAAGCGGCTGCTTCGCCCTTTAAGGACGATTTTAAGTATTGAAGACGTTGAAAGGCAGGAACCTTGGAGGCTTCCATTGCGCACATGAATATGTTCTTGAATGTTGGCCACTCCTGTAAATTTCCTGAAAAAGAAGGAAGTTCCAGCTTCGGGAGTTTGACCGTAGCACTATTGTTGATTATTGGTTTTTCCTGATTAGAGTAGCAACTGTTTAGAAGTCTTTTTATAGTGGCTTTAGTATTGTAATATCGTGACTCCATCGCTGCTCTTAATGCTTCTTGTTCAGCTAATTTTTCTGCTGTTTCACCTTCCAGAGCTTCTATCTCGGATTGTATGGTGTCAAATTTGTCCATCAGTTTGTCTAGCTCTTCAACACTCACGCAAATGTCAGCTTTATCCAGTTCTTTTGGCTTCGAAGGGTCTAGATCTTCTATATAATTCACAAGTCGAGTGATTTTTCCTTTTATCACGCTACGCGCGACACTCAACTCTTTGATGGACATTTTTCAATCGTAAAGTATAAACAATGGTGAAGTTAGGTGCAATGGATCTGTCACTGTCACTTTCCCGCTAAAGTAGTTCAAGATGGATTCCAAAGATAATTTTATGATCTGTACGAAGTTCACTACGACGCCTGTTGAGTCGGATGATTTTTGATGAATATTTACGGTAATCCGGCTCGAAGTACCAAAATGTTGATGAATATGTAGTGTTTCTGCTTAGGGGACGTTTTAAACTGTTTGTAATAGAAACCCCGCACTATTTATGATGAATTTTATTTAATTGATGCAACACGAGTACACTGTACGAACGAGGGTTTAAAAGACAGCGAGAGGGGGTGAGGATGCGTTCCCAAACCAGTTGAAACATTAGTTTTAGGTTGCGTTCTCCATTTAGTAATTTATTTTAATTATAATATTAAACAGTGTTTATAAAATTGTCGCCCCTCGAATAATAAAACTCTTCCACATTTTCTTTCCACAAAAATTAAATCATCCACTTTCCTGACTTAAGTATGCTCAATCAATTAATTTCCTTCAATGGCTTTTCTTTTCAGAAAAACGTGCAAATGATTTGCAATTCAGATGACAAACATAAACAGTCATTTTCATTTGTTTCTCATCTGTCACGTTGCAATAAAATAGATAAGAAGTTCCTATGTCAATGACTAATTATAAATATTACATACAACCAAAGAGAATCTATCCCAGGAAATGTTGCACAATCTTGTATGCATTATGCTTAGTCCTACAAAACTTAAGTGATTTTTTTTTTGTTTAAAAAAAAAAATGCTCTATGTGGATTGTACCCGCATCAATTGTGATACAATCTAGTTTATGGTTTTATGTTTGTTTATTACTTTGGTACATTATGTGCATAGTACTACAAAAGTAAATTAATGAATTAGTACCATGAGTCGGAAATCACTTAGTGGGTCCACGAGAAATAAGCCTCCCTCGTGGTCCCACTAGTGGGTCAAATTAGTGGGACCACGAGAAAACAGCGTTTCATACGACGTTTTTCAACACACTTGCGAGGAAAAAAAAGACTTCATTTAGTAAGTTTTTAATTATTAAAACAGTTAGTAAAAGTACAATTTTTCGCATAAATACTTTTACTGTGCTAGTAGTGTAGTTGGCTACTGTCACAAGACTACTAAAATAAAAGTTATAACCCGACTAAATTATATCGCTTATTTTTCGTACTTACGACTGGTACTAGGGTACAAATGTAAATTGGTCGGGTTAATAAACTAAAGGCACTAGTGCAATAATATACTGAAAAAGCACGTGTGTTTAATATCTAGGATTATGAGCCAAAATCGGTGGTAAAAAAAACGTCGTTTTGAGCAAGTGTGTTGCAAAATATCTTAAAGCACGGTGACCTTGTGGAGCTTAGCTAAGGGATGGGGGGGGGGGACCTAAAAAAATGTTTTGTCTTGAATTCGATGAACAATATGTACATATTGTTCATCGAATTGAACAATATGTGTTGTGGCGTTCTTTAATGGAGGCATAGTTAAACTACTTAGCGCGTTGCAATAGGGACTATGTTCCTATGAACATAGTTCAAACGATTTCTCACGCACACAAGCTTGTAGCCTCCTCTAAGAACATAATTTTGCTAAGCGACATCTCTTGGCTCCTCGGTGAAGTTTTTGTAGGACGCATTCACCCGACATTGCACTGTCCTCCACTCAGAGCTGCTGTTGAGTCATATCAAACAATCGGTAATGTAAACATGATGTAGTGTATCTTTATTTTGTCGATCTCACTAGCGTTATGTATGGTCCAGCGGATAAGCACTGTCCTAGCAGGGAGAAAGGTTCACGGGTTCTAATCCCAGCCGAGTAATTTCTTTTTGTAATTTATTTTTGTTTATTAAAGCATTAACAACTATTTTCACACATAATATGACATTAATAATAATAATGTTACATTATTGCATCAGTGATAAAGTATTTGAATAAAACAAATACATATGAAATTCGACTAGGTAATTTTATTTCCTACTAACAAAATCACATTTTTTTTCTGCAACTTGATCACTTAGCTAACCTAACCTAACCTAACCTACTAACAAACCTACTTGTCGCAGTTCTAAGTGAGACATTCAACCAATCAGCGAACTCCTCGAGTTTTCAACCAATGAGCGTACACATCGCGTTCGTCGGATCATTTTACCGGGAGACGCCGTAAATTGATCAATCACCGGAAATATATACATTAAATAATACATTTCAACTGCCATGTATGATTTTATGAAAGTTGATAAACTACCTCGAAAGTTGATCAACTTACGATTCTTATTATTTTCCGGTGACAGATACATAACTCGTATATTCTACCTTGTCCTAAAACAATTTTTCTGGTTTTTAAGCTTAGTATCCGAATTTATCGGCGTGAACGCGACCTAGCTGGACGAGGCATGGAGCAGACGACAGGCGTAGGTGCTCCGTATACCATATATCATACGATAGGTTAATTAAAACAGAATACCTGCATACAGAAAAATTACAGCTGACTTATCCTACAATTAGTTAAACTTGCGTAAATAATAATAGCGAAGGATGGTGTCGGCTACCTTCCTAGAAAAAAAATCCCAGCGGTCAATTAGGTCTGGTATTCTCTAGTGTATATCAAAGTATCCACCTTGTAAAGACTTACGAAAAGCAACCAAAAGTACCGAAGTTACTTTTAGGTTTGAGGTTTTTTATACCAAAGTTACAAAGGTTCTGACCATGGGCTCTACTTCTGCATCTGTCCCTGTAACAGCTGTTGGTAAAGTTGTTAATGAATCTTTGTTATACGAACAAAAACGTGCATTCATATGCAATCTGCATATGAATGCACGTTTTTAGTTGTTCTTTTACAAAGATGTTAAACTTCACTAAAAAGACATAGTTGTCTCGACTTTTTTTTTTGCTTTAAGCGCAGTCTATTGGCCAAGAAACTCATTCAACGCTTAGGGATACACTGATTTGATACAGAATATAATTGCAATGTTCTTCTTGAAACTAAATAGCTTGTAGAATAATACAATTTCTAATGTATGGCAGAACTGACCTTTTGCAGCTGTAAAGCGAGCCGAGCAAGATATTTAATATGAGTCTAGAGGCTGTGAGTCCTACTCTAGTAAGGCGATAATAATAAAAAAACATCGTTATCTCGCTATTTATTCTCGCTTTAAGCGCTGTCCATTTGCCAAGAAACTCATTCAGCTCATAGGGGTAACACTAATATGATAAATAATATAATTGCTATGTTCTTCATGAATTTGAATAGCTTGTAGAATAATCCAATTTCTTATGTATGGAACCCAATACAACCAAACCGGACACGGTGACTAAAATTTCAGAAACAAAATAATCGACTGGTTACAGGGTCGTAACTGTTACTACATTTTGTGTCTGCGTGAGGTTTAGCCTCAAAATGTGGCAACAGATTATAACGATACACTTCGCGACTACAATGTGTCCGACTAACATTGTTTCGAAAATGTATCCACACTGTTACTACGTTATGATAGAACAAAACAATCCAAAACTGCTTACACTGTGTTTACATTTTTGGTTTCGGGGAGTAATGACCAAGATGCTAAAATGACCAAGGTGCTGAAATTTCCATAGTACTGAAATGACGAATATCTAAAAGACCAACTATACATATCGTCCATGTCAGCAAAGTGTTAAAATGCCCATGGTGGTGAAATGTCTATAGTTCTAAAATTACCAATATCTAAATGACGAATTATTCTAATTTTTCGTCTTACGTCATCATGACACCCACATTTCGAGTGACAGCTGTCAAACTTAAAAGCGAAATTACTTGGAAATTAGACGAACTACGCCATCGGTGTCTTCGGCGAAATGAAAGCGCTCGAGGGAATCTACCTGCCTGAGCTGTCGAAAACTCAAAACTTTGCGATGTTTTTTTTGTTTGCGACAATATTATTGTTAGGAATAATATGATAATATCCGGTACGGTCTAGTGTGAACGGTGTCATACTTTTCAAAACAAATTTTATTTATTTGCCTGACACGTTCCTAGCACGGTCATGGTATGATACGGTGTAATGGGAAGATAACGTATATCAAGAACTTTGAAAAGACATGTTATGGTTTGTATGGACTATTTTTATTTGACGTTAGATTTTCTTGAAACTCTGTCTTGATATTTAATCTCAGGAAATTCGGCAGAAACAAGCAACAATGTGTCAACCCACAAAATTGAATCGGTTAAAGAAATTTTTCATTAATAGATTAGATTAGATTAGATAATTTTATTTCATAACAAAGCATACAATGTCACATTAAATTAATTAGTCAGTTCAGCTTAAGTTATGATCGTCACAAAAAACAATAATAATAATAAAACGTATTTAAAATTAAATAAATTAAATTAAATGTCAACAGTAAACGATAAAGCAATGTCAAAAGAAATAAATTAAAATATAAATTGTATACATAAGTACACTACCTCAATTACTAATTAAAATTAAACAATTTTATAAGCGATATAAACATGCATTTTGAGATATTTCAAAAAATTATCAATGTCAAAATTTAATGTCCATATATTCTTTTAATGTATAAAATTCATTTTCCAATAAAAAGTTTTTCAGTCGGCGTGTAAACGTTTCTTCGTTACTTTCCTTTCTTATGTCAGTAGGCAGGTGCTCATAGTAAGTGGGTCCAATCACACGCGGGTTTTTCGTAGCCATTTTTGCACGGCGTGGAACACACGCTAATCGGCCAGTACTTCTGAGTTTCATACTTCCACCTTTTCGGCAATCAAAGGAAGTTACGTTTCGCCTAACAAACATTATTATTTCAAAAAGATACTGAGACTGTAAGGTCATAATGCCGTTCTTGTAGAACAAAGACCTACACGAATCTCGGGGTTTTTTGTTTTCCAAAATTCTGATCGCTCTTTTTTGGAGAACAAAGACTCGGTGATAGTGAGTAGAATCACCCAAAGAATCAAACCGTATGAAGCAAGTGAGTGAAAGTACGCGAAATAACTTTGTCGTAGCATGGAATCTGTTACAAGAGGCCTAAGTTTTCGAAGGGCGAAAGTCGCACTACGGAGTCTCACACAAAGTGAATCTACGTGTAACTTCCAATCTAAATGTGAGTCGATCGTGAAACCTAAGAACTTGCAACTCTCACACATTGGGATAGTACCTACTTCGTCAACTGGTTTTTGGGCCGTTTTCCCAGTAAATAATATGATGTGTGACTTAGACTCATTTAGTAAAAGTCCATTTGATGTAAACCATTTTTTTAACTGCTTACAAACATTAGTCACTTTTACGTTCAAACTATCATAAGAACGATCGCAAATAATCACCGTTGTGTCATCAGCAAATAATATTGTTAATCCATTTGTGATAGAGGACGGAAGGTCGTTAACAAATGTTAAAAACATGGTGTTCCCTAACGATGATCCCTGAGGAATGCCTATTGTGACTGAACCTGCCTCAGACCTAAGTTTCCGACCGTTTACTGATACTTCCACAGTTTGCTGTCGTGTTGAGAGGAAGGATTCAAACAAGTCATGTGATTTTCCCTTGATTCCATAGTGTTTTAACTTTTCCAATAGAAGATCATGTTTTATGACATCGAATGCTTTTGAGAGATCACAGAAAATGCCAGCTACCTTGTATCCATCATCGATCCCTGTAAGAATACAGTCTACCACTTGTTGAGCTGCGGTGGTAGTGGAAAGATTTTTTCTATAAGCGTATTGGTTACCGGATAATAATTCATTTCTTTCTAAATGTCCCATAATGCTTGATGAGAGCAGAGACTCAATGATTTTTGACAACATCGGTACGATAGTTAAAGGTCTGTATGCTACTTAGACATCCCTTTTCTTAATAGGGTTAACATGATTTAAACGATTCGATTATTACCTTCGGTAGGTTAAGTTCCTTAACGTACCTGTTAAATCTCTCACCGCAATATTTTTTTAACAGTAACTCATAACTCGTAACACACTATAGAAAAATGTTAATCAAGTATGTGTTTTGTTTTTAATAGCATACTGGTTACTTATAAAGCGGATTTTTAAATAAAAACAACAACAAACAACAACTTCCTTTGTTAAGTGCATTTTCGCTTTATTAAACATTATCAGGTAAGTATGTTTAACGAAGAAAAACATTTTTCATCCTCATACCTAGTTACAATGTTGAGAGGGTCAGACTGGCGTCTGAAAATGGATTAAATGACCTGTGATTCACAACGACACAAAATACGAATATGCACGGGAATCACCGAATCGATTTATAACTAATGTTTAATGAGTTATAAAATAGTTTTTTACCATAATAAAAGTTATTGCGTTACATAAAATGTTTTTCCTTTTACACTTAACGATTACATCATATAAAAATATACTACGTTATCGTCTTGAAAACTAAATGTCCCGTTATTTGTAACAATAAGGCACATTTAATTTTAGTCACAATTATCAAAATCTATAAATTTAGCAATAGTTCAGTCTAGATGTAAATCCGTGCTTGCAAAAGGTCGGGTCATTCTGAATTTTTTATATGTTGTTAAGACCTAAACCAATATTAAAAAACCAGATTTGCAATTTCCAAAGTGCTGTGCGAGCGGCGGTGTGATCAAAAAACCATGAAATTTTCGGATTTTTTTCAGTTTTTGCTCAATATCTTAGTGAAGGAAGGGTCTGATCAGTATAGTCACTATAAATACCTTTAAAGTATAGTAAATTTGCTACAATTTGAGATCAAGGCGAGTTCTCTACAGCTTTTGGTTCCCAAGTTACAGTTCTTCGAAAACATGATTTTTTTGCAAAAAGTGATTTTTTTTCGGAACCTTCACTTATTTTGTGAAATATCTTGTAAAATATGCATCCCACATCAAATGTTAAGTTTTAGTAAATTTAATTAGCTTTCATTTGTGATCAAACTAGTATCTGTATACCCAGCGGTTTTAAAACAACAACTACCTAAAGTAACATAATCTGACAGTACCTCTAAGAAAAGTATATATATCATGTAGGTAATGTGTTTTGATTGCCAAATTATGCCTTTCTTTTCATCTTTGATGACCCAGGTTTGGGTTCGTATGAAGATGGTTCCTCGTCGACAGTGATGGACGCTGGGAGAGGCGCCCAGTCTGTATTCGGGTCATCTTCATCATCCGAGCATTTCAGCTCCACTTCCGGGACGTAAGTGCGCAATTTGCCACCGCATGACTGGCAAAGAACTGAGCAGCGGAGCCCAGCCTTTCTGCACGAGCAGTTCCCAGAGCACCCTTTCTTGCATTTACAGGAAATTTTTCGCAGAAGGGCAGGAGGTGCGGGATCCATGGTGGTGGGGATGGGGATGAGTCCCTGAGAAGACATCTTCCACCCCCAATCAGTGGGATTCAAGTTGACTCCCCGCCACTTCTGCACTTGGAGGTAGCACCTTGCTGCATGGTGGCCTGTGGCATCTTCTGTCGATGGCAAACGGGCTAGGTTTGTGCTCATTGAAGTGACAAACGTCTTATACCTGAGGAAATTCAAAGTGTCCCTCGCGATGTCACCCCCATATAGAGCCACAAAGCACTTGATACCGGCTTCTTTCACGGCTTGTGGGGTGGAGTCTGGCCGAAGGAAGACCTCCACTTGCTCAGCAAGTGGTTCATTCTTACTCAGGAGTGTGGTGATTTTGGTCTTTCCTTGGCCAAACGGTGCTGAGGTGGTATCGCACCCGGTAAAGGCGTGGGTGAACAGTAACGTCCCGGTTTGTTTTTGAAGAACTGTATCTTGGGAATCAATAGCTGTAGAGAGCTCGGCTTGGTCTCACATTGTAGCAAATTTACTATACTTTAAAAGTATCTGTAGTGACTATACTGATCAGACCTTTCCTTCACTAAGATATTGAGCAAAAACTGAAAAAAATCCGAAAATTTCATGGTTTTTTGGTCACATCGCCGCTCGCACAGCACTTTGGAAATTGCAAATCTGGTTTTTTAATATTGGTTCAGGTCTTAACAACATATAAAAAATTCAGAATGACCCGACCTTTTGCAAGCACGACCCCCTAATAATATTTAACTTGACTGAGCGAGAGATACGAGTACAGCAGCATAGGCAACACCTACAATAATCACAAATTTAAATCTCATTAATTCGCTATTTGGAATAGTAATCGTGATTTATTGTGGCACGACCGATGCTAGTGACGCAGCTTTTTGGCCTGTGACGTATCTCTTGGATACGAAGGAACAATAGACGTGGAGACATCTGTTTCTGGAACCACATAAAATTAATTAAATAAGTATTGCCTTTCTTTAGATCAAAAACTGCTCAGAGTTGACAAGAGAATTTTCTTACCATACAAACTTGGCAAAGACCACACAACTTCTTCTGGGATAAACTCACTTGGCGTAGAAACACAAGAAGTGGAAACATCGGATTCTTGAATAACATTAAATTAACTAGTCAACCATTGCCTTTTTACCCGACAGCGCGACGCAAAGGAGGGTAATGTGTTTATCAGCCTATGTATGTACGAGTATGTATGTATGTTTGTACCTTTGTGGCACTATTTAGACCAAACGCGTGGCCCTATTTTGATGAATGATACGTCGTTGGAATTGTCATGATGGCGCGAGTGTCATAGAAAATGTAAAAAATTTGAAATATCAAATTGCCGATTTTGGACGCCATAATGTGAAAAAGAAAAATAATGAAAATCGACGAACTATGCCAAGTGGGGTATCGTTGAATAGGTATTTAAAAATCATGTTAGGTTTCTCATATCGTTTTTCAACCAAAATTACCGATTAGGATCTATGACGATTTAAAGTTGGTTAGTAACGATTTTTTACATAAATTATTATTTTTTTTATTTTTTATTTATTGTTTATTAATCATATAAATGAACAATTGATATACATAGCCCCACAAAACCATATATACGGTTTGACTGTGGGATCAAGATTCTCGCGTTCTAAACAATTCCAACTTAATGATAATAATGGAATACGCTAATAAATTTTGAATAGGTACAGATGCCAGCGCATCAGTTCACTCCATTTTCAATGCAAGATAATTTTCAATGTATCACAACAGCACACAGTGCACGCGTGTGGTAACCTGAGTTGCGGCCGTCCGTACAATCGGAAATATTTAGAGATACAATTATAAACTGTCCAAATAATAATGTTTTAGTTTGTTTTTAAATTTATTTTTGTTGGGTTCTCGACGAATAACCTCGGGCAAACTGTTTAATAAGTAAGGAATTCTTTTCTTTAAGGTTCTGTCACTAAAGTAGTTTGTTACATGAGGTATGACGTATTTACCCGACGTCATCGATCTTGTACCCTGCTTGTAGACCACATTGATCAGCAGTGAGTCACGCTCAGGATTGCCACGGCTATTTACTGCAAGTAGATACTTATGTTTTAGTCCGGCTGGAAGAATTTTGCATATTTTAAATAATTTCCTATAATTGTTTCTAAATTTATTCCGCGTTTTTTTACTAACTAATAACTTCAGAAACCTAATTTGCATATTTTCAAGTTTATCAATATTAGTTTTAGTTGTGAGCCCATAGCAATCAAGAGCATAACTCACCACTGAGTCAACAAGCGACAAATAAATACATTTCAAAGTACTTCTAGGCACTTTATAACTTAAGTGAAAAAATTTCCCTAATAAAATTCTCAACTTATTACATATAGTATCTATATGCGGAGACCAGGAAAAATGTTCATCTACTTTCATTCCAAGATAAGTGATACATTTAACCCTTTCTATGGGCTTACAATGACAGCTTGACATATTATTATGTATACAATCATATGTGTGAGTAAATATTGGAGTCGGAGAATGTTTTAAAGGTAAGTATGGAGAGTGGATGATAAGCAAATTGGTTTTATCGTTATTCAGTACTATGCCATTATCGTGGGACCATTTAACAACCGCATCCACGTCCTGTTGCACTAGTCTACACGTCTTAGCGAGGTCGGTACCAGCGCGCAGGGCGCACAGGTCGTCGGCGAACATGTATGGCGAACAATGACGCAGCACGCTGCACAAGCTGTTGACGAGCAGCAGATAGCACACCGGGCCGCACCCCGACCCCTGCGGCACCCCGCACGCCACCCCTCTCTTTTCGCTGTACGTGTCTCCTACTCTCACGCGGTAGGAGCGCGACGTGAGATAGTCGCGGAACCATGAGTACAGCGGCTTCCTCACCCCGCACTCCCCCATCGCGTTTAATAGTGTATCAATTTGGAGCGTGTCGAAGGCTTTTTTATAGTCAAAAAATATTGCCACCACGAATTTTTTATCACCTAAGTAGGAGTTTATCTCATCAGTAAAATTATTCAGTAAAGACGTGGTACTTCTACCTTTTTGAAATCCGTGCTGGTAGCTGTTTAATATATTATTTTTACGCAAGAAATTTCCCAACTGGTCAACTATAATTTTTTCCATGATTTTATCTACGCTAGACAATATGGCTATTGGCCTATAATTGGAGTAATCCTTCCGACTCCCTTTTTTATAAATAGGACGTATAATTGCCTCCTTTAGTTTATCAGGAAATTTATTACTATATACTGATAGATTTATTAACTGGGCAATCACTGGACTTACTTTTCCAGCCACATCCTTTAGGTCGGACATGCGTATGAGATCGCTACCTGGCGATTTTTTTGAATTCATACTTTTAATTACTCTGATCACCTGAGCATTGGTTACCGGTTGCCATCTCATACTCACGCTCGACTCAACTACATATGTATTTCTGTTAAGCCAAGTATCATTACACACATGTTTAATTTTTTCTATTTCCTCTGAAAAAGTAGTCGCAAACATGTTACAAATAAACTTCTCCTGACTTTTACCTCGCATATTTGACAAAATAACAGTATCCAAATTCTGTCTATCCTTGCCTAACAATAAATTTATCCTGTCCCATAACTTCTTAATATTATTATTAAAATCTATTATACATTGTTTATCATAATTATTACTACATTTATTTATAATTTTAGTACACTTATTTCGGTATCTAGTATAGTTAATTCGCTTCAACATATTTTTGGGATCATTATACCATATTTGGAACAGCCTATCTCTTTCTTTTAACATATTTTTTAGGTTATCGTTTATCCAGCCCTTACTGTTACGAGTACTGTGTTTAGAATTAACCTCTTTATAACATTGATTGTAGATGTTTGAGAATAATCCTCTCAGTGCATCGTACAATTTTATAGGACAGTCTATACACAACAAAGAATTGAAATCGGTCGCAAGTAATTTTTCTCGAACCATACGGCGATCAAGAACGCGAGTTGGAGCGGCCGCCTTGCACTCCCGCTCCCCAGTATTCCGTAATGAAGTACATGAAGGAGCGCGTTTCCACTGCACCGCTGCTATAACTAGATCGTGGTCTGACATTTTATGTTGCACTACAGCTGTACTTATTAATGATAGTGGCGCTCGTATATATATATGATCCAGACAAGATTCTACAGTTTTGCCATTAAGAATTTCCCTGCGTGTAACCTTATTTATACATTGCACTAAGCCAAACTCAGATAGTAGGTCTTGATAATCTGAGACATGATGGTCATCCATTTTTAAGAGATTAATATTTATATCTCCACATAATATTATTTTGGCATTGGGTGGTATTTCACTTAGTAGGTTACGTAGCTCAATCAAAAACTGGGAAACAAGATTTTGTTTATTAATTTTCGGGGGTCTATAGATGGAAATTACATAAACTGGCTTTTTACTATGTTCGAATGCAATGGAAACGCACTCGGCACTGGTCATCTGAGCGACGCGTGATATTTCGCACACATGCGCAGCCAGCCCCGTCCGGGAGTACACCAATACACCGCCACCACTACGACCCGTTCGTGTGTAACAATTTACATCAAAACCATCAATTTTGTACAAATTAATCAATGAAAAATTAATGTTAGGTTCAGTAATAACTAACAAATCGATATCCTTAAGGCTAGAACTTAAAGTAACAAACAGCTGTGCAAAGTTTTTCTTTAGAGATCGTATATTTATATGAGCTATGCACAAGTCTTTCTTATATTTTAGCGAGCCATACCAATGTGTTAAACTTTGAGTGATTACGCAATCAATCGTATCACCGGTTATAGCCTCAATGCTATCTAAGGGCGAGAATTTAGAAATTAAAATTTAAGTACAACATACACATAATTTAAAAATAAAGTCACTTGATTTTCGCTATATTAATAATATCATCTTCCGATCTCACACGCACTGTTTTCCCTCCGTCCTCCTTCTTAGCTAGTATTTTACCATCGACCACCCATACGTACTTATACACTCCATTCAGTTGTTTTTTAGCTTTCCACAATAATGTACGGGTAGGTTTGGTAAGATCCTCGTTAATGAAGATGTTATAGGCACATGTACCTCCAGTTATCTTGTCGCTTGTCATCTCTGCCAGCTGACGGCGTTGGGCGAGCCAGGAGTCCCTCGACCCCATTCCAGTGGGCTTGAATCCCACAATAATAGGGCCCGGTAGGCCCTGTTTACGTTGGCGTTCCCTCCTTGCGAACTCGATGTCCTTAGTATTCACTTTCATTATGTTACCGATTTTGATGACAAGGTCATATACGTTCTCACCTGGCAACTGTTCTACGCCTGCTATTTCAATGTTGAGTTTACGAGATGATTGGTCGTATTCCTGCAGTTTTTGCTCCAGAGCAGTGTTGAATTTTTCTAGATGAGTACACTTATTGGTAATGTTCACAACCACTTTCTCTAATTTCTGTATTTTCTCCTTCGACTGCTCTTGTTCAAGCAATAACGAATCATATTTATCTGACAATACACTCATGCTCTGCTTAATTGAATCCAGCTGTTTCTTGAACCCCGGGATAGCACTTACTTTTTTCTGTATATCCTTGAGTATTTTTCCAATATCCTGGTCCTCCTCTTCCGGTCCTTCCCCCTCTGTATCGTCCTCTTCACAGTTATTACAGAAAATACGTGTTTTTCCAGCCTTCATGTCTGCTGCTAATCCTTTCACACAACCCCTGTGGAACGTTCCTTGACATGGACCTTGACACATAAAGTGTGATCCTTTTTTAGGTAACCCTTTTTTACATTTTTGGCACTCCATTTTTCGCCACTCAAATGTAGGCTTTTAATTCGGAAATTGTTCAGTTTTCATGTAAGTGAGATACATATGTATATACAGCTATTGAGGAGATCAATAAACAAATATAAATATCTGACTTAACTAAAAAGTGTAAAATAAAATAATTTAATAAAAAAAATAAAAAAACCCGACTGCGTGATGAAAACTGAAAAGAAAAAAACAAGTAAGCCCAGCAGTCGAGACTTTTATTATTGAAGACGGGCACCCCACGACCACTTTTTCCTCTAACAACAACTCTTTTAAATTTCTTCACAAGTATTCGCTCAGAAGCGGTGAGTGCACGCTCAAATTCTTCATAGTTTGAAGCATCATTATGATTTTCCAAGTAGTCATGCACAAAAATTATTTGTAATTCTCCTGGCCTACGTCGGTTTAGTAACAAGACTCTGCAATAGCTGTATGTATGTTTCAACATTATATTAACCTTCTTTGATTTTATTAGCAACTTCTTCAGGTTTCTTTTTTTAGAAATTCTTTGAGGATTTTCTAATCATTTGCCAACGGGATTATAATAACTTTGTTCAATTTCTTTTTGTTTAGGTCAGTTGAAGCCTGGCTAAAAATATCGAATTTCCATTGGCTGTCCTTTAGCTGTATTAAAGTTTTCAAGCCTGCTTCAATTTCGGCCGTGTTCACTTCTGTGTAAGGTCCTTTTTTTCTTCAATGCCATTGTGATTGCTATGTGACAACATTGCTTGATGCTGGTAGATATGTTCATTGCAAATGTTGGTGAGTCAAACCTGTCTTTCTCCATGTCAAATTTACCCACAACTTTGGTAGCTGCCACTATTTCATCATAGTTTTCAGGGCTAAGTGCATCAAAAAAATTATTTACTGACAGCTTATTCTTTTTTATTTCGATGAGTAATTTTGCCAATTCTCGCATTTTTCGTCAAACGACGTTGACGAAGTGGTTTTCTCTATGAGTTCTTAACACGTTCCCTGCGTCAACGTTTTTAAAGAACTTTCAGCTGGTGCGTTGGAGACCTAAAATACCCCAAAACTAAACTATCATTTGGTGCGTTTGAGACCTAATCAGCCCCCTAAAATTACAGTTTTGAAAAAAAAAAATATCTTCCAAAAAACAAATGACATATATTTGAAATTTTTGTGGGTCAAAGATAGCCTATTGCTCTATATTTTGCTAGGTTCGCACGCAGTTATGACATAAGAGTAAGCTACAAATACAAAAAGAAAATTAGGCATCGATTGTATCTCGTACCGCAACAGAAGAAAGTTCAATTTCTGTAGTAACTAGTGATGGGAATAAAATGAAATCGCAGTTGTCGATAAACTCAGTTTTATTTAAAATGTTTAAGTATTTGTAAATTATGGAAAGTGTTTTTCATTGAAACATGGTAAGCACATTGATTGTTGACATTGCACGCAAATCGAAAGATTTTTTTTTAAGTTTTTTTAGAAGCGTCTATGCTGTTCATTGTACGTCGTAATTTTTCATAACAACCCACGCAACGTCTCTTTTTGTCGCCACGTTGGAGAACGTGATCTGTACACCTTCCTTCTGGGAATTCTGGAATAAAATACATTATATATAAATAAACAGCATGCAACCACGTTAGTGATGTAAATGCAATGGAATCTAATTTTGTTAGTTTTAGAACTAAGAAATAGTTATTCATATTTTTGTTCTTATGCTGTTGTTGCTTTGAAAAAATATATGGTGGAATTAAATTAATGTTCTTTTTTTAATGAGAAGTCTGAATTATATTTAAAGTCAAAATTAATAGTTAAATTTTTATACTTTTGTATGGCGGCATAGGGCTGAACAGTAGAATAACAGACTAACAAGTACAATAATTTTTTTTTAAAATGTTGTAAATATATTAATTTATAAATGATATAATATTCTGAATGTGTTTCAAAAATGGACGTTAATTTAATTCTACCCATATACATATATACATCGCCACGGGACATCCAGTGTAGCTCACACGTTAAAGGTGGATTTTACTAGTTTCTTGTACCTTGCCTTGCTGACATAAGCATAACACTCTGGCTTAAAATATAAGTAGCAAAGCCCACTAGAAATGCTATTAAACTTCGACAATCTTAAAACACCGAAAATCTTTCAGGCAATCAATAGAAAAGAACATCAACCCGTTTCAAACATAAATAATAAAAACCACCTAAAAGTCGAAGAAAAAAAGAACCCAAAATTTGTTATTCTTAATTGAAATAAGAATAAATGAAAGAAGAGGTTAGAAATAAAGCCTCTTTAACGAATAAATGAATTGTACGCAAGAAAATTTTTGTACATAAATTCGAATGATTAAAGTGTGCTCAGTTTCATGCGAAGCGTGCTGCAGTTGGTTGACGATGCCAAGCTTACGCGTTGTCTGGAACCGTTACTAAGTTCCAGGAGATATTTTAGCTACCTTTATGAGTAAGAACTGTTTGTTTCCGAAGAACTGTTTTGTATGTTGGCCACAGCAATTTGATGACACCAACACGCTTGCCATCGGATTGAAGGTCATCCACATACCCTTGAACCTAAATTTATATTTAGAACAAATTGCTTAATTATTTCTATTTCCTTTCGAAAATGGCGGACTACAACATTACATGATACTCTTCAAAAATGCTGTGAAAACCTACATCAGTAAGTGTCTGGTATTTTGAACGTCCATAGGCTTAGAGGACTGACATAGTGTATCTAATCTACCTTCTATTAGATGTCATGTCACATTAAACGTGCAGGTTCTATGCACGCTTGTTGTCACATGAGTTGTATTAAAAATAGTAATTTGTGCAATAGTAAGTTTAGATTACCTGGTTCAGAAATTCTTCGGCCTGAAAATGCTACGATTATTGATTCAGTGAATTCTTTTTTTGTCATTTTCTTGTCTGTATTTAAGTTATATAGTATCCAGGCATTTATGAGCGAGGTACCAAATAACAATTCTGTCACCACTTTTCGATACCACTTTAGACCACGTCGTAAGGTGGTATATAGTATGCCGACATTTGATCTGATAAAAATAAAGTGGAACGTTGAACAGCGCACGGCAACCGTTTGAGCAGGACTAGAAATAAAAGTACGAGACGGCAACATAATGCCAAATAACGGTAATAATTTATTGATAAAATAAACGTTAAATCGATCTTAACATTACTTCCTTAAACAGTAAAATTGCTTGGTGTAACGTTAAATAAAATATCGTTATTATTTTTTTAACGTTAGCGCTCTTTAGCAGTGGTAACGATACCAATGTTTTACCGGTATTTAAAGCCCTGCCTAGCAGGGAGAAAGGTTCACGGGTTCTAATCCCAGCCGAGTAATTTATTTTTGTTTATTAAACCATTAACAACTATTTTCACACATAATATTACATAAATAATAATAATGTTACATTATTGTATCAGTGATAAAGTATTTGAATAAAACAAATATGAAATTCGACTAGGTAATTTTATTTCCTACTAACTTTTTTTTCTGCAACTTGATCACTTAAAAGTTTTATTAAGGTTATAGCTTAAGAATTCGTTTTCGTGAAGAAAAGAGTATTGAAGCTAAACCTCAACAAAAAATAATATTCAACTTGCACTACAAGTAGGGTGGCTCGCGGTTGTATGGAGAAAAAAAATTTCTTCGTGTAGATTTCTAATAGTGCGGAAAAGTTGCATAATGATAAGTACATAAAGCACGATTTTTTTCGTTTTTTTATCAATGCATTAAGTGCCTCCGCATCGCCATTGAAATTTTGAAAAATCTATAAAAAATCCTTATTTTTAAAAGTAGCTGTTGTTGAAAGTAATGTGCTTCATTAAAATAATAGGGACATGAAAACACAGATAAAGCATGAAATATTTATTGGAATACAAAAAAATAACAATTAGTTACACAAATTTCTGAAAAAGGATACCGTATTTCACCCTTAAAATCTTTTTTGGACTTGAATTTTGGCATTATTTTCCTCGACGACAACTTAACTCGAATCAAACCTTCTCTTGCTTTTTTTGTGCAAAGTGTCGCCGAAGCCTCAGTTGTGATCTTTACAGACCGTTCAACTGCCTGTGTGTGATTAGGCAAGAGTAAAAATTGAGTATTATTCGTACTTTTGCCATCAAAATATAGGAATGACTGAATTTCTTCATCTGAAAGATTTTGTAAAATCGGGGGTGGCGTTACTTCAGTTTTGTTCCAGTCAATTAAATCTATGTATGAAAAGGCATCCATGTTAAGTTTTTTACCTCAAACATTCTTGGTGGTTGCACTGCTGAAGCTGTAGCACGTGCGTTTAGAATTCTTTTCACTGCTACTTTACGTACGTTCTCCTGCTCGTCGGTCAACATAGACAATAAAAGATTTTCCGGATAAACGGCGTAACTGTTTCGTTGCAAAACTGGATTCACAACTTTGAAAACTTTTAATTGCGAACCATACTGGGGCATAAACTTTGACAACAAAAGTAGCCAAAATGATTAAATTTTCTGATGGAGCTTCTTAATATTAAAATTAACGGAGTTTTATGTTTACACTCTAATTTTAGTAACTTTTTATGTTCTTACGGTTGATTAGCCGAATGTACTTATCCTTATTGATTCACCTTAATTTTGAATTTTGAATAAAATTACTTTCTAATTATAACATTACTCGCCTGCTTTTAGTAAGGCGCCGGATGGTTCTTAATTTTCCTGGCCCTGCGTCCCCCTCGTCGCTGGCGGTGGCTTCGGGTGGTCGGGTCGTCGGGTCGTCAGGTGTCGGGCTGACTGGAGCGGGCTTCACTCCCAGCAGCTGCAACCAGTCCCGCCGCTCCAAGTCCTCCTCCTGGTACTCTGGTTCGGCGTGGGCTGGTGGTGTGTAGGCCGGCCTCGGAGACGGGGCCGCGGTGGTCGGCTCCGGTGGCGGTGTTCCTCGTGGTGGCGGCGTGTTGCCGCGGCGCACGAGTTGACCTGCTGCGGTTATTACGATGGTTTGGGCGCACCCGCTGATTACGTGCGCGCTTTGGTTAGTGCGGCTATGGCCGGTTGGTGGCAGTCGCGGTGCCGTGTGTGATCTTTCCATTATCTTCTCCAGTGTACATATGCGTGTCACGGAGATAAGTTTTATTTGTGACATGTTTTTTTTAAGTACCCGCTGGCGGTTTTGTTGTGCCGATCTATGGTTCTTCTTTTTTTTTTTTTTTGGCATCGGTCGGTTGTCTTCCGGTTTTGTTATTCCTTAAATGGTTTTATATCTTTTATATGACAAACTATTTTTTTCTTCTTGTTTTTAGGGTCTTGTAATTCGTATATTACCGGTGAATTTTTTTGTTTGATGACGTATGGTCCTATGTACTTCGGTGCTAATTTCGCGCAAAATTGTTTGCTCGCGTTTGATAGTAGTGATTTTGTTTCATTACTTTCTCCCCGGGTTTCGGTGTCCAGACTCTTTTGTTTTGGTCGTAATATTTTTTTTTGTTGTTCGGATGCGTTTTTTTTGGTGTTCTCTGACAATGCTATATATTTCCTCGAGCTTTTGTCCTTGTTTCAGGTGCGGTGTTGGCTGGTCGTTTTGGTCCCCAGGTGCTCTTAGTTCTTTCCCGAATAATAAGAACGCCGGTGTGTATTTTGTTGTTTCGTGTACTGACGTGTTTATCGCGAAGTTTAGTTCTGGTAGGTATTCATCCCATTTTTTGTGATTACCGTTTAGATATGCCGCGATCATCGTTTCTATGGTTCTATTTACATCCGTTGTTTTCGCTTGCGGGGAGTACGGGGCGGTGAGTCGGTGGTTAATATTGTATCTTCGTAATTCTTCCTGGAATTCTTTGCTTGTGAATTGTCTGCCGTTGTCAGTTATTAGGGTTTCTGGGCATCCGTAGCTTATTATTACGCATTCCTTTAGTGCTTTTGTTACTGTTTTTGCTGTGGCTGTTCTTAGTGGTCTTATCTCGTTCCACTTTGTGAACTTGTCGTGGAATACAATTATCCAGTTGTGTCCATTCGACGAACGCGGTAATGGACCTATCAGGTCTGTGGTTATGATACTCCATGGTTTGGTTGCGTTGTGTATGTGCATTAGGCCTGGTTGTTTTTGTTGTGGTTTTTTGTGTTCTTTTCTTGCACTCCTCTTCCAATTGTTGCTTTTTTAGACTATAGAGCCAACTGGTCATGACCTACTTCCCAACCGTACCCCACGTATGTTTTTTAATATTTACCGGTAACGAATGTGATCGCTTAGTTCAGGGAGTGAGGGTTGGTTATGAGCTGGAAGGGCCGTGTGCAACAGCGCCCAAAGGGCGGTGCACCACTGCACCCAGGAAGGAAGCCGGAAGTGCCGTGTGCAGAGTCCATCACCACAGCTGGGCCACAATCGAAATTTTAATGTTTGACTATGCCAAGAATTTCTCAAAATTTGTCGTATACGATTGGCAAAGAAAACAGAATTTCTCGGGGCCGCGTTTTAAAGTTATCGGGGGTTGTTTGGGGCCCAGCTGCAGTGACGTCACTACAGCTGAGCCACACCTGTATCTCGAAGATGGAACCATGTAGCGGAGATCTGACTACGTAGAAAATTTCTCGTGAATTTCTCGAGACAAACGCCAAAATAAGAAAACTATCCGGTCTCGCGTTCAAAAGATATAAGACATTCGTTGGGGCCCAGCTGCAGTGACGCGTCACTACAGCTGGGCCACCTGGATCTCGAAAACGGGATGACGTAGGGGAAATCTGCTTGCGTAGATAATTTCTCGAGAATTTCTCGAGTATAATCATCGAAAAATCTGAGTTTCTCGGTGTCCCGTTCTAGAGAAAAAAAATATTCTTTTTTATCGTGAATAGTCTAGGAGCCAGATGCCCAAAGTGCGCACAGAACTGTTATTTTTAATATTTGGCGTGATTTTCTTTGGTCAGAGTATAACGTTACTAGTTTTACAGTATTTAGTGAGAGAAAAGTCAATAATTTCAATGGTAATTCTTCGGTTCTATCACTAATTTTGAAACCTAATCTATCTAAGTCGGGGTTGGACGATTCGGTTCTGTCACTAATTTTGAAACCTAATCTATCTAATTCGAGGTTGGCCGATTCGGTTCTGTCACTAATTTTGAAACCCAATCTATCTGATTCAGGGTAGGCAGATTTATAGAAATAAAACAAAGAAATAAATAATAATATGTATTGTTTATTGTAAACAATAAATATTATTATATATATTATATTTATTGTACTTAACAACTTTAACTAACTCCATAAATCGGTCTTTCTTGTACTTTTGATTGTTTCTATGCCACATATATTCCACAATTACATCTCTGAAATCCTGAGGGTGGTTTTAATTATCTTTATAAAAAAAACGCTTAACCACCCTCCACTGGGACTCGATACGTTGCGTATGAGTCCCATCATCAGCCACAAATGGATGGTCCGGATCACTTGGTTCACTTTTTTATGGATGTAACCATACTGATCCACACAATCGTAGGCCCTCCAGTAATCCGTATGGATCGTTGTGCCCACCTTAACATGCTTTTGTATTAGCGGTATAAGAACCTCCGCCGATCTCACATTATCGGGGCACACTTCCAGTCTGAGGTCCTCGCTTCCATCCTCTATCATTCCGAGGACCCAGTGCCCCTCTACTCGGCGTCCTTTATTTTATTTTCTTCTTCCAAACTTACTTTCGTCAATTTGCACCACTTTTCCAGGGCCACCTATCTTCCCTTTATCTTGTTCCTGGTCCAGCTGGTATATTATGACTGCCTCTCTACAATATGAATACCAATCAGTAACAGTGTTTGGTGAGAGGCAGTGAGTTCTTTAGTGAGTTCTTTATCGTTTCGCAACGGGTCTTCTTGAATAACCATGTCGTGGGTCCACCGATGGGCAAAGCAGTACATCAACTGTATTTTTACATTGTCGAACCATGTTCCAGTAATGCGGGACTTCCTGGTTTTGCCCCGACAGCTGCCCCTGGAGCACCTAAATTGCCCGACCGTGTTGTTTGCCGAATAGTCGATTTGCCGAAAAATCGATTTGCAGTGTAGAGTGCGATGGACTCTACACTCCAATGAATTGTAATCACCTCTATCGTACTGCACTCGATAATTTATAACAGAATTTTGATGTCAGTTTAATTTTTAACCGTGTAAGTCACACACACGTAAAAATAAAAACAAGAAAATGTATTTTATTTTCTTTCCATTGTATTGTAAAACGTGTTTTGCTTTTCGGCTGTTGGCCATGGAAGGAGACAAAGCGACTGACTACTAAACTACAAGAGTCTATTGCAAATACCTAGTATCCATCCTGCACATTTTCTGACTGAAAACTATCGGCAACGAGGACTTATGGAAGCGATGCTACTGGTAGAGCACGTAGTTCTGAGTGATTAGAGATAGGAATTCACGTAACTTAGGCTAGTGCTGAATGATTAGGGATAGGAATTCACGTAACTTAGGCTAGTGCTGAATGATGAGGGATAGGAATTCACGTAACTTAGGCTAGTGCTGAATGATTAGTGATAGGAATTCACGTAACTTAGGCTAGTGCTTAATGATGAGGGATTGGAATTCACGTAACTTAGGCTAGTGCTGAATGATTAGTGATAGGAATTCACGTAACTTAGGCTAGTGCTGAATGATTAGGGATAGGAATTCACGTAACTTAGGTTAGTGCTGAATGATAAGGAATAGGAATTCACGTAACTTAGGCTAGTGCTAGTGCTTGGGTCCTCCCAAGCGTCTGCACGCCTCCTCCCAAGTTTCTACTGAATTCACCAAGTGACACTTCTCCGGGAGAATTCTGACGAAAACATTTTTGTTCAGTTTGTTCTATATTTCGTTGGTGTGACCGCCAGAGACAAGTTTCTGTTTTGTAAGATTTCGAATGTGCATCCGCTAGCATGTACACTTTTACCGGATTCTTTTTGTGAGATAGGTTTTTTGACCGACTCACGCTTAGCTTTTATTGGAGTAAAAATGCCCAGATGGCTATCACTGTCGTTATAGACTGCAGGCTATAAGAGGTAATCTTCTAAAATAGTAATCTTTTTATTTTAATTTATATGTATTTGAAATACTAACCTGACTTTTAATACAAGAAGTGTCTCATTACCTATTTTCAAAAAATATTTTTCGATACTTTGGCTTCTTTGTCTCCCTCAAAAACTAGTTTTTTCTGCTTCGTTTCGGCATATCCAATACTTAATCTCACTATTAATTATAATCAATGTAAACGCTCGACAACGTAAGTGCGAAATAATTTTTTGAAGGACGCAACATCTTCCTTATCGATCGCGTGGCACAACACTAACTACAAAAAATGGCGTCCGCGCATCGTTCAGTGCGGGTGTGAGGTGCGGGAAGCGGTAGGTCATATGGACCACACAACGCACTAGAATGAAATATTATTCTTTAGATGCGGGTGAGGCAAATTTGTCTCACAAGTATTTGAAAATGCTAAATAGTTCATAATGAAGTGGCGATTACAATGATATATTCATCTCTTTCCTACGATAAATACACACAAAGTTATGGCTTACGCACCAGGGGAATAAACGCTATTTTGCTCTCCGCACCGTACGAAAGTTCACTATGACCCAATATTGCCTCACAACGCAGTGAAGGTGTTAAGTGAGCAACACCTGTGTGTAAGGTTATCTAGTTTTTTATGAAGTGATTTGCTTGTACTTCCGTATGGTATTTACATGTAAAATTTTCAGAAAAATCTATATGGACGACCATCTCATTTTCTTTTAAATTATTTATACTGCTTATATTGGTAGTAGAAATTGTTTATATGCGTTTTGAACTTTTTTACTTCAGAATTAAATATATTTAGCAAACCTTGTAATGTTCCTTCCTTTTTTATCTTAATCATCTTTTTAACTTTTTTCTTTTCATCTTTTTTTTCATATTCATCCTCTTTTAGAACCCAGGCAAACCAGTTTGCTTTTGTCAATAAATCTTTATGACCAGGCTTCAGTTCGTTTGCCGAGCACGTGTCACAATAATTGTACATATGTCACCGGAAAATAATAAGAATCGTAAGTTGATCAACTTTCGAGATAGTTTATCAACAACCGGAAAATCATACACGGCAGTTGAAATGTATTATTTAACGCATACATTTCCAGTAATTGATCAATTTACGGCGTCGCAGGAAAAAATAATCCGACGAACGCGAGGTGTACGCTGATTGGTTGAATGTCTTACTTGCTTTCGCCTCGCTCGCCCCGCTCCCCGCCAGCCGCCTCCATTCGAAGTAAACAACTTCCCCAAGGAACATAGGTCAAAATACGAAAAAAAATAATTTTGATCTTCCGTACAAAATGCGCTATATGCTGATGAAGTTTGTATGGAAACTCATTTTTTTTTTGTTTTTTGACCTATGTTTCTTGGGAAAGTTGTCCAGTTTCATGGACTGATTAACCACCCGAGAGGTTGAAAGAGAGATACCTAAAGCCCTGTATATCGGATGATTTTGAAATAGTCCACGATAGCAAAAGATATGCATGTACTCGTAATTACAAACAACTTTTACTATGAGACCGACAATGAATTCGCGAAAAAAAGTCTGCTGTTCCATAGAAGTTTAAACAGAATGTATGAAATAGCTGATTTCTTTTTCGCGATTTCAGAGTCGGTCCCATAGTAAAAGTTGTTTGTAATCACGAGTACATTGCATATCTTTTGCTATCATGGACTTATTAAAAATCATCATATAAATTAGTTTTCATGTTATTGAACTAATGTATCGATATTAAATTGTCAGGTCTAGGTGTTGTTAACTATGAATAATCACTTGCCACAGCTTGCCACCAATGCTATCGACCAATCAGAGAACAGTGTATTATATTACGGATGTCAGATTAACGTAAAAATGTACACTGAGCAGCGGTTGGTCCATTCGTGTATAATCAAATTATACATGGTAAAATCGTAAGTTGATAAACTTACAACCAGGTACCGTTAGTTGATCAATTAGCTGAAATTTATTGCGTTAAATAATACATTTCAAATATGTACCGTGTATGATTTTCCGATAGTTGATAAACTACCTCGAAAATTTATCAACTTACGATTGTTTTGATTCAAAGTTACAGACTAAATTTGATGTCACCGCATTTAAATTGTCTGTCTCAAGAACATTGAGCGATTTTAGCTCGTTAACCAGAAACTGCATGTTAGAATGTTTGATACATGCGCAGGTTTTCTTTGACCTTGGGAGGGACAATGTAGAAAGGCCGATTCTTTTTAAAAGTGCACGGAGAAAAAACTTTATTAGCTACAAGTAAATTATAGTAATAACTACACTGGGCGTCAAAAATAAGTAGTACACTTTTCAAATTGCAATTACTCCTAAACTATAGTAGTTACACTTATGAAATAAAAAGCAGTTTATAGTAAACTTAACGAAGTTTATTAAAGTTATATTTTATTTGGCATGAATAAAGTTTCAAACTTAAAATTAAGATAAATACTAAAAAGTATCAATTTTTAACGATATGTCAACCACTTAATTTTCACGTTTTGGAACTTTTTCACAATTTAATAACTTGTGTTGCCGCCTCGGGCTCTAATTACAGCTTGGATCCGGTTTGGCATGCTGAACACTAAGTTTCGGAGGCGGTGTTGGGGAATATTTTCCCATTCTTCTATCAGCGCATGTTTTAGAGCCCTGAGTGTGGCAGGAGGTGGACTGCGCCTTCTGACTAGCCTCCCAAGCTCATCCCAGGCGTGTTCAATCGGGTTGAGATCTGGGCTTCTCGATGGCCAAGCCATCAAGTTGATGCCAACCTCCTGAATGTACTCTTGTACGTGGTGAGCAGTGTGTGGCCGGGCGTTATCATGCATTAGGATGGCTCCATCACCCATATTTATTAAATATGGCCCTGCATACTCGTTGAGGATCTCCGAGGCATATCTTTCACCAGTCAAAGTCCCATTTTCTATTACCACAAGCTCTGTGCGACTCTCTGAAGAGATACCAGCCCATACGTGTACAGAGCCCCCGCCATATTGGACTCTTTCCGAGATACAAGCTTGAATGTATCGCTCACCGGGTCGTCTGTAGACTCTCCGCCGTCCATCTGAAGTGTATAAAGAGAATCGAGACTCATCTGTGAATAAAACTCTAGCCCATTCTTCTTCGCCCCATTGTACGTGTTGACGGGCGTAGCGTAGTCTTGCTACGCGATGCTCTGTCTCAAGTTTGGGGCCATTTGCTGGTCTTAGAGGCTTCAGGTTAGCTTCAGCAAGTCTTCTTCTCACTGTACTCTCACTGATGTAGTCTGTTCGGGTCCGAAGAAGCTGTTGCTGAACCTCAACTGCATTAAGGTGTCGATTTCTTAACACAGTGGAAACAATAAAGCGATCTTCTCGGGTACTTGTGCACCTGGGTCTGCCATTACCTCGTCTCCTTAGATGGTTTCCAGTCTCTTCGTACCTTTGCTTTACTCGCTGAACCGTTCTTAAAGTTACACCCACCCTCCTTGCAGTACGACGCATACTGATGCCCACTTCGAGAAAAGCTAAGATTCTTGCACATTCTTCTGGTGAAAGAGGCATGATTAGTCAAATTTACTCTCTGAAGATACCTATGCTTTTCAATTACAATTGCTTTATCAGCAGCGAATGTGTCAAACACAAAAATCCTAAGTAAGACAACACCTTTCAACAGTTTAAAAAAAGTGTTTTTATTTATTCGTTTTTTTTAAAGTCAAGCATTATAAGTTCTTATAATGCATGAAGTTTTTATTGAATAAGATTAAATTTTCTTTTTAACCTTTTTTGTTTCAAAGGTCTAAGTTTTATAGTTTGGGAGAAATCGCAATTTTAAAACTGTACTACTTATTTTTGACGCCCAGTGTAGTAAAATATTAGTGATTCCCAAGACAATTAAGTTACACTAACGGTTATAAACGAGTTTTACTTATTGTATTTACTAACAGCAAGAAAACTAGTTTAGTTAGAATAAAAATCTTGTTTACTAAAAACTAGTAAAAGTTATATGAATGCAAATAGTGTAACATACTTACTATAAGTATGTTTTCACTTATGCCAATAACATGTAATAGTCCTGACTACTGTTCATTTTTTTATATCTAGTTCTTTACTTTGTAGATTTTACTACTCTGGTTACTAGTGTTAAGAGAAAATCGATCAACGACACAATTGGTACAACACTACCAGTCCACGCGGTGTGGCGCAACACTACACGGCACTTTTGACAGATCGGTTTTCGCGCGTAGATCGGTGTTAAGTGTTCTTGCATTGTAATCTGTTGAATATCGAATTAAAAGGACTGTTTAATGAGTAAAAGGTGTTTAGTTTAACAAATTCAGAAGTGAAATGAACCTGTAAATACAATAGTCCAAAAAGAACTTTGATAAAAAAAGAAAATGTCAATGTTAAACTGAATGCTAAACTTCAACAAAAAAGTTACAAATAATGGTTTCAAACACCTTGTGTAGAGCCGGTTTAATTGTGTAACAATGATAGTGGTCGGCGTGTCGGAAAAGGGGCAGCCGCTTCCCCATTTTTACACTATTTGCGCTGTAGCATGGTGCGGGTGACAGTTTCTGTAACGTTTCGTTTCACTCTTGAAAGTTGCCATGATTTACAAATTATGAGATAGTTTTTCAGTTGTACCACATTCGTAACTGTAGTAAATTAAATTAAACAATCAGAATGTTCTATTCTACAAATAAAATGTATTGGAAAGAAAAATTAAAGTGTTTTGCGTATTATGTAACGCCATACATGTATTTAGTGATGGGATGCAGTGCTACGATCGATAGTCGATGTTTTTATAATTAAAAACGTATATTGTGCGTAATTATATTTTTATTGTTAAGAAGTCTTTCATTATTTGAAACAACAGAACTCATATCAGACTCAGGAACATCTGAATTGTCACTAAATTCATCATCTGAATCTGTGACGGCAATTATTAACGATGACTCCATTATGTTGTCAATATGGATGTCACGATCCCAATCAGACGTAATGTCCCTTTTTGTTTTATTCACGACCTTCGACCCGTCTTCAGGTTGAACATGGTTGATGGCCTCTTGTAATAGGGCCAACATCTTATTTGCTGAAAATGGCGGCGAAGTATTATTTCTTGCGGCGTGACCTAAAAATAAACAGTTATGAAAAAAAAGTCTCGAATCACTCAGGGGGAGGATGAAATTAAGGCGCTCTGCTAAATGTTTTTATACTAATTGCCTTAAATTGAAAGGGAATTGAAATAAAAAGCGTACCTTTTATTTGTGCCCAAATCAGTTCCATAGCTATATTTTTTTTTTTTTTATGACTACGCTGTTGGCCGCTGATGGCCTTGACAGCTTCACCGAGCAAGTGGCGAGCGCAGATGGCTCTCAACCCAAAATTTTAAGTAACAGGCCTAAGGGTGCCCCCTGTGGGGCTCGAACCTCGGCTTAGGGCGTTACTGCGAGGGAATCGTCGGACATACGTTTGTGGAGAGAAGCGGCCGGGTACGTACCGGTACCGCGAATCGGGGCGGAGGTGAGGGAGTATACGCGACGAAGGTCCTCGCCGGCGAGGACGGTATCTCGGTCTGTTTGGTGTACGGGACTCTGCGCGTTGTTGGTCGGCCTGAATTGCAAGGGTGATGGGATCGTCCGGGTCGTTGAGGACGTTCCTCGGACGGCGTTTGCGGGGGTTGTTGAGGACGGGGTCGTAAGTGGCCGCAGCCGCCACCAGGGGATTGGGGTGGTGCGGGGCAGAATCAAAGAAACGGGTGGAGGATTGCTTAAGGTACTGCGAGATGGTCGGCAGTCCTAAGTCTATATGCAAGTTCTCATTGCGTACAAACCACGGGGAACCCGTAGCCTTGCGCATGAACTTGTTCTGGATTATTTGAAGGAGATGGATATGACTAGGTGCCGCATGTGCGAAGACAACGCCGGCATACGTCATGATACAAGCTGTGTAAATCCTCACCTTATTTCTAAGGGACAATTTACTGTGCTTGTTGAGGAGACAGTGAAGACGGCCGAGCGCGAACGCAGCTCTGCTCCGCACTGTTTTGATGTGAGGGTAGAACGTGATTGTCTTGTCAAGGGTGACGCCCAGATAGCGGACTTTCCTTTCCCAAGGGATGGGTTGACCAAACATGGTGATGTGAATGGTTGGCATGGGTTGTTGCCTGCCAAAGAGCACCGCGGCGCTCTTAGTAGGGTTTACCTCAATACGCCATTTCCTGAACCACTCACCGATAGTATCGGCTGCGCGCTGCAGGATTCGGACGATTTGGCGGAGGCTGCGAGACGAACAGTACACTGCTGTGTCGTCCGCGAATAGAGCCGTTTGAGGTGAGTACTCAAACTTAGGAAAGTCGCTAGTGAAAAGGGTATATAAGAGAGGAGAGAGGATAGAGCCCTGCGGGACTCGGCTCTGATGGGGTGGGAGGACGAGAGACACCCCTCGATGCGGTAACGAAAGCTTCGACAAGAAAGGAAGTCTCGTATGATGAGCACGAGACGGTCTGGCACTTCTGCTGAGTAGAGCTTGTATAACAAGCCGTTATGCCAGACCCTGTCAAAGGCCTTCGCCACATCAAAGAACAGTGTTCCCGTTTTGTGACGCCTATTGGCGCGTTCGAGCAAGTGCTCGACGAGGCGATGCACTTGCTGAACGCATGAGTGTTTGGCTCGAAAACCAAACTGCTCATTTGGGATGAGACTCCTGGACTCTGCAAAGTCTCTGAGTCGGGTGTAAATGATTCGCTCATATATCTTCCCCATTGTATTGAGGAGGCTTATAGGGCGATAGCTGGTAGGCTCAGACTTAGGTTTCCCGGGCTTGGGAATACCTATGACTATGGCTTCTTTCCAGGTTTGCGGAAAGATGCAATTACTCATGGCCGCGTTGAAAATAGCGGTGAGTAAGAGAATGAACCGGGCGGGGAAGTATTTAATCACTTTGTTCGTGATGCCGTCTGAGCCTGGGGCTTTACGGGGGTGGAGATTTTTGACAATACCCGCGACCTCATCAGGGGTCGCGGGGGCCAGAGGAGGATCGGACGGTGGTAGCGAGGTTCGGCGCTCGACCTCCTCGTTCACGTGGGCAAGGTGGACCGGGTCAACCGGGAAGGAGCTAGGGGAACATTGCGCCTCTAGACTGTCTGCCAGGCATTCAGATTTCTCCTCGTCTTCAAAGGCGGGAGGAAGGTTCGGACGGTTGAGAGGGGGCGTCGCGGAGACGGTGTCGGACTTAAGCTTTCTGGCCAGTTGTCAGAAAGCAAGATGGGTCGGTTCGAGACTACCTACAAACTCACCCCACTGCGTGTCCCGAAGCTCTTTCATGCGAGACTTTACATCCCGCTGCAAAGCCCGCATGTGAGCTCGGTTCGCTTCAGTGGGGTAGGAGTCGTAGGCGCGGATGGCCGCGTTCTTCTCCGTCAACAAGGCGCGCACATCCGAGGGCAGGTGCCAACGTCGATCGTTCGTCGTTGGCACCTGTCTCGAACAGTCGCTAACGACATTCTGTACGTGCTTTGTGAGGGAGTCGATGGCGTTTATAGTATCCTGAGGGGAGACTATAACGTCGGGGATAGAGTCCAATAAAGGAGAGGACACAGACTCGAGTTGATCTCTGAGCCTGTCCCAGTCCACTATTGTCCTGGTGGGAGGGGGTTAACTAGGGTCAGAAGGACCCAGCCTCGGGGCAAATTCGACCACAACTGGTCGGTGATCAGAGTCAAGCTCGTGATGTACCTCTATAGAACACAGGCGCAAGCCTATGTTCTTTAGAAGCACAATATCGAGGACGTCGGGACGTTGGTCTAGGACTCTGGGATAGTGAGTGGGTCGCATTGGGGCGATGATGTCGAAGGCTAGGGAGTTGGAAAGTCTCTCTAGCTCTTTGCCTCGTTGATTCGTAGCTACACTACACCAAGCTGGGCTCTTGGCATTTAGGTCTCCCGCCACAATGACGGATCCACCTAAATCCAAGAGGGCTTGCATGTCTCTACGAGTCAAGAATCTGGGGTTGTCGCCCGTAACGACGGGAGAGAGGTATGCCGACACGAGGGTGATGGGCTGATGGCCCGTCATGCCTAGCCGACAGACCGAGGCTTCAATGTATTCTAGTTCTGGGTGGTCTAAAGGTATGCAGTATAGTGACCTTTTGAAGTAAATGAGTGTACCTCCCTTAGCAGAGGGCCGATCATTACGAACTACATTGTAGTTCGCAATTTTGGGGTCTCTCTGACTGGGTTTAAGGAAGGTCTCTTGGATGAGAAGAACATCCAGCTGGTGGGTGCTGATGAAATGCGCGATTTCCTGTCGTTGTTTCGACATTCCATCGGCATTGAAGTAGCCTAGCCTTAGGGATCTGGGTTTGATTCTGCTCTTACCAGGGCTTTAATCCATTACGGATTTACATTAAAAAGAGCGAGGGACTGGTCGAGCTTAGCGACCGCAAAGCAGGCCTCAAGCCTTGCCTGGGGGTTTGATTCCCCTTGGCGAATGAGGTTCGCGACCCTGCTGACCTCTCTCAGGTCAATATGTTGGGCGAAGCGCGACACTAGCTCGAAATCGGCTAGAGCGGCGCTTTGGGACGGCGTTGAGGGAGCGGCTGGCCGAGAAGGCTTAGGCGCTTTAGGAGGCGTGGGCCTCGGGGCGGCGGGAGCCGGGGGAGGGCCAGGTTTGGGGCCTTGGGGGCTCCCTTGAAGGGGAGCGGCTCGCTTCGTCCAAGGCGCGGGCCATTGGGGAGCGAGGCGGACGGGGGATGCCTGAGGGGCGGGAGAGGGGCGAGGCTGAGCAGGGCTCGCCTGAGGGGCAGGAGAGGGGCGAGGCCGAGCAACGCTCGCCTTGGGAGCCGCTCTTGAGCGCGGGGCCTCTCTGCGGCTGTGGCCGGCTTTGGGGGCCCTTGGGCACCCGCGGTAATTCGCGGGGTGTCCTGTTTCCCCGCACAGCACACAGCTCGGAGGCTCCGTGCACAGTGTACGGTCCTTCGGACGATGGCACTCAGCTGTCGAGTGGTCATCTAGACACTTAACGCATCTAGGTTTCGCGTGACAGTTACGGGCGGCGTGCCCGTATAGCTGACAGCGGTGACACTGTCCGGGGGGCCCCTTGCGGAGAGGGGGTTCTACTGTTATGCCAGATAGGTGGCACACAGTTTTGATCTTGAAGATCTCCTTTCCCTCCTTGGTATTGTCAAGAATTACCAATACCATGTCATAAGGGCGTAGCCCCCGCGCCTGATGCATGCGGTGGGCTTCGTGGGCTGGAAGGCCTTGGGACTTGAGGTCCTCAAGGACGTCAGAGCATGAAAGCTCCTTGGGGATTCCGCGTATGACTACGCGGAGGGGACGTTCCTCCTTAAGGGAGTACGGATGGAAGGAGACCCCCATAGACCTCATTAAAGAGGTCAATTGACGGAAATCCGTCGAAGTGGGGGTCTTGACGGCTATGCCCGTCGAGGTGGAGGTGGCGGAAAGGAAGTTAATCTTCCTTGCCGCGCAGAGACGTGAAACTTCGTTCCACTTAGCCTTATCCTGTAAGTATACAGGAGGCGGCTTCGCGGAACGAAGGGAGGTCTCGGGGTTCGAGAGAGGGGGCGGGGGTGGGGGGGGCGTCGGGCGCGCCGCGGGGGACGCGGGCGACACGAGAGGGTCAGGGGAAGCGGCGGCGGCGGCGCGCTCTTCCGCGATCCTGATTGCCTTTGCAGGCGTGGGGGCAGAGGCCTTGCGGCCTCGGGCTCGCTTGCCCTTCCTCGAGACGACCTCGTAGTCGTCCGAGGAAGAGTGGGCGGACTCGTAGCTGTCTTGCGCTACGTCCATATCGCTCTCGCTCTCGGCCCTCGAGCCGTGCGAGTCGCAAGACCCGGTCGGCGATCGAGAGCGAGAGCGAGTGCGCGAGCGAGAGCGCGAGCGCTCGGAAGACGGCGCGAGATAACTTTTCGCGACTGGAGAAGTTGTTTTTAAAAAAAAACTTAAATTTTAAAATTACGATTTAATTAAACGTCTACATGCTACAACTTACTCTAACAGAATGTCCCTTAAAACTAGTTACAATGGCTTTTATACTCTCGTCTAATTTAGCTGCAATGGTGCAGGATTTGAATAAGTAAATACGGCGGAGGCACGTAGCCCGTCTCGAGGGTGGCATTGCTATAAAAGAGACTTAATTATTACGGATACAATATTTGTATAATATCCTTAATTGTCCCTTTGAAGAATCTCTGTGTTTTGTACAGGATATTATAATAACTTAAAAATACGTGTCTCAAGATATGGGGTTGGCTTAACTACCTATTGTTAAATAAACACCTATGTCAATATTATTATTCGTTACGACTGCTTAACTCGCGCGAGGCGCAGAAGGGGCTCCGCGGGTCGCTTGGGCCGCCAGGAAGGCGGCAATGACAGGCGGGGGGGCTGGGGCGGTTGACGCCGCCGGGGTGGGGGGGGAAACTGCCTCGGGCTCCGGGAGGAACCCCCTGAGGCTCGGGCGCCGCTCCAGGAGCTGAGACAGTGCTCCGCACCGCTCAAACTCCGAGAACAGAACCCGGATAATACCTATCAAGTCTGGCTCGGCCATGGCGGCCGACCCAACAATTCCTAATCTAACGTTGTCTCTATGTTGGTTCAAACGCGTCGCGTTCCACTCAGAAGAACCAACAAGAAACTGAGTGGCAGTCGCGCCTGATCTAACGGGAGAACCGACCCCGGGTTGGACGGGCCCGGGGTTAAAACGGTGTATCCCTCCCTACCTGGTGTAAGTAGGAAGGATGTGTGCCTAAGGTGAGCCCTAAACTTGTAAATCTTAATGTGCAGTGGGCCCTACTACTCGTGCAATGGGTGCAGTTGCACCCGTGAGTAGAAAAACGGGGAGGGGAAATCTAGGGTCCGACTAGGGAAGCCCCCAAGGCTGGATGATCCTAAACTCTTCCGATCTTACTGCGTCGTCCTGAAGGGACTCCGCGAGTGTGTCGGGGCTGCACTCCGTTCAGCTTAGTTAGCACCGCTAGGTATCCACTGAACGACCTTAACTTGAGAGTTAAGGTTTTCGCAACGCGATCCTTGAAATAAGAATTTGCTCACGCGCCTTGAAAAAGGCACGAAAGCAACAGAATAACGGTCGGGCGACCGTTAGAAGCGCGCGCGGCAGGGCGCGGCGGTCGGGCGGCGGCGCAGGTACAGGTACCTGCGGCCGAGCGGGCGAGCACTCTGAAAACAGAATAGATCCGTTAGAGCGATCGTGGCTGAGCGCGAGAAAATCGAGCTTTTAGTTCAATAGCATTGTACTGGCAATGGTAGGGTGGTAGTCGAAGGACCTGGTGGCCTTTTTGTTTTGCCATCTCGTCCAGAGCATAGGTAGGAGTTGTTGGTTTATGACGCCGGACTAAGGCAATAATTCAACATCTTTATATCTGCTGTAACTCCGTTTTCTGTAAGTCACTTCACCAACTCGCTTTTGCGGTTGGATTGGTTTGGGGGTTTATTAAGTTGTACCGAATGGTAGGGTGCGTTGTCCATTATTATGGTCATAGGCTCCTTTAAATTATTAAGTAGACCAATGAACCAATCTTTACATTTTTCGTAGTTCATCTCCTCTTGATACGCCGTAGTTTTTTTCGACTTAAAAGCCAACAAACAATTAGGGACGAATCCACTTGCTGTGCCTGCGTGACATATAATAAGGCGTTCACCTTTGCCCTCCAGTACTTTGGTACTCGAGTGTGCCGTGTCGTCGGTCCAACATTTACCCACTGTGTGGTTGGCGTTTAGCCATGTTTCATCCAAAAAGACAACTTTGCTCCAATCACTTATGATTTTGGCCTTTCTTAAAAATGTACATCTTGCTAGGGCAATGTCAGTCCTCTCCATAATTATCTTTCTTTTGTTAACTTTCTTGTAAACAAAGCCAATATCTTTTATTACTTGCCGCAACGAAGTTATACCTCCTTTGAATAAGTCAGCTTCTTTTAATGATTTTAGAAGCTTGAGCAATGTGGGTAGCTCCATTCTTCTATAATAATCATAAATATGATTTCTTATAGCGTCCTTAGCAAAATCATCTATATCTGTGATTGGCTTCACCTTGGTCCGCTTTTTGTTAGGTGTCGATAATTTATTTTCAGATGTACAATCTGGACCATATTTCTCACGCGTTATACGCGAAACAGTATTGCGGCCAATATCAAGAGCTTCAGCTACCCGTTCTACTATTTTATTCAATGGTAACAACGGTCCATTATTTTGTTGTTCTCTTTCAAAATAGTCTCGGAGGCGAACAGCAAGCTCCCTGGCCTGACCACCCAAAACAGTTTTTTTTGTGTGTTTAGGCATGGTAATAACTACACAAACTCAACAAACTTTAACAAATAAAACAACAAACTCAACAATTATAGCAATTTAACAAAAATGAGAACATTAAATGAAATAGAACGAAATACGTGTCACATACAAGGACTCGTACTGACTGACAGCATCACACGGGTAAACAAAATGGCCGCCGCGCCGATGCGCATTTTTTTTCGAAGTTTTACGGCTCTGGCTGCTATGACCTTTGAGCCGGTCGTTGAAAAGTACAAAATTCTGTCACTTTTTATCGTTCACTCAAAAAATCACAAATGGAGGTCAATGACAAAAATGTAGAAGATTATAGAACAAAAATGGTGTCAGGAAAAAAAAAACCAAAAACACGATTTTAATTATTTTATCGAAAAAATAATAATTTATTGCACAACGTGCATCCCTAGTCATGTAGTACTGACAGAAGTCAACGTCATACAGGCAACTGTCACCCGCACCATGCTACAGCGCAAATATTGTAGTTTTTTCTTTCAGTTTTCAAGGTTATCGATTAATTGAAAACTCAATGAAGAAATGCAATTAAAACTTGAGAAAAGGCATGGCCAAGACAGCATGAGTGATGTTTCGCATCTGCAATCACACAAACTTATGGTTGCACACTAAATCAGGATGGTACAGCTAGATAAGTATAACATAATGTGCAAATACCTAACATTGTGTTTAGGTAAGAATGTTCAGTTATTTACTGTCACTCAGTACATTTAATTTTATGTAAGTGCCACATACATAATATTGATGATAATGTTTTGTTAGTTCTGTGAAGATTAGGAAGTGACAAGATTGAGTTACTCGGTGAACTCACTGAGGTTACTTACCTGTGATGTTATTTTATTCTGATATCCACAAAGGATAAAACCATAACTTCATATGTGAAAGTGTGTATGTTGTCAACATGTTATAACAGTAGTGATCAATATAAATTGTTATCAGTATAACAATCATTTGAGTTTCACCTATAAAGACCTATTGGGGTTGAATAAATTAATTATTTCATTAAGTATTCAATATGAGGGTTCACTAAACAAGGATGTTGTGAATGTTTCAATAGCTTACTTGAGACATTCTGAAGGAATAATATCTAATTGAGAGAGGTACAAACTGTGGCAAAATTAGGTATGCAAGTTTGTTCTAATTTCAACTTTATTGCAAATGGTTAGTAATATGGGAGAAAACCTTACTGAACTAACACCTGAACTTTTGTGTGTGTTGTTTGTTTATTATATCAAGTATAAAGGTTAATAATAAACCCCTTACTGCATGGAACCTCCGATTTGTCTGAAATTTGGATATGTTGTAGCCTTGACCATCTAAAGTCCCAAAAAAATTTTGAAAAAAATCTTTCTTCAGGATTTTCGGAGATATTTTGAAAAAACTGTATTTCCACAAATGGCATCATATGCAGTAATAAGGGTTGTATACCTGATATGGCACTATATGCAGTAGTGAATAGAAACGGTAATATCTATTTATTTATTATCTATTTTTTAATAGGAGTAATAATAGAAAATAAAAATTAAAGCAATATGGGATTGAAAATAACACATACAATATTTTTATGAACCGTATTTATTTACTACTAATTAATAATTATTTATTATTGTTTTTATTTCTTTATTACACACTTTTCTGTAAAGTTATTTTACTTGTAGTTTTAACCAAAGCATTAGCCAGTTATTTCGCTTTTATATTAGTTATCAATTATTATAATTTTTACTTATATTCTAATAATTCATATGACAGTCTTTTAATCACAGCACTTGTTGATTATAACAAAAAGGTAAAAAAGATAGTAGTTAAACTTGTCGGCATTTTACTCAACATGAAATTCCATGAAACAATTTCTGTTTTTATTCAGGCAAAAATGTGCTTTGCATTTCAAACACCAAATGTACGATTTACCTTTACATTCGTCATTTTTGCAAACTTGACGTTCGTCTGTCCAGTCAGGGAAGTGGTGATAGCCATCAACTGCTACTTCTTTAGATGGCATATCTAATCGTCGTTTACATTTCTTCGGTCTTGATGACTCTTCTTCAATAGGGGCAAGGCGCGCTCTAGTCGATCCCAATTGAGTAAGCACTTCTGCTATTAGTAATTTGAAGTCTAGAAGTGGGAGATACTCATCGAGTCTTGTTTGGCAAGCGGTCGAGGGCGGACGTCCCTGCACGTGCTCTCCTGTTATCCCAAACGTTGTCGAAGTTTACGACACCCGCGCCCGCGCCTTTGTTCCCAAGTTCGGTCGGCTATTGTTATACTGCGTACCGTTTGCATTTTAATACTGTGACTTAAGCGATAGATCATATTGAAAAGTTCTTAGATTTATCTAGCCTCTATAGAATAACTCGTGACTCACTAAACTATATCGCGACTAGTGCCTTTTGTACCCCATATAATAATATCAGTGCATTCCGGTTCCACTCGGTAATACCAACGTCGCGCATCGCGTGCGTCATCCACACATCCAGTGTAGTTGACAGTGGAACTTATTAACGACGACCTAGACACAGAAACTTGAGCTAAGAACAGTGCGTTACACGCGCAACATCTTGAGGAAGGCGGAGAACCTGGTGAGCTCGTTCGATTGTAAAAAAATTCTAGCCAAAAGGTATAATTTTTTTTCCAGCATCAACTCACAAGGCGATCCGTTCCAGCAGCCTTTTGGATATAATTTTTTTTTCAGCATCAACTCACAAGGCGCCGATCTAACCGACATAATTATTATTGCAACTTGTAGGACCCGCAGCATACCGTTTAGTGTTCCTGACCGGCGCACCATATTCTTAAACCGAGCTTAACAATCCGGATAGGTGGTTACCTCTTAACTTACCCTATCTACACCTTACTCCAGCTTGAAAATCTAGGGTACTAGGGAAATACGTAGAACGGCAGCTAGTGATTCACTCAATTAACGCCTAAATAAAGGAGCTCGCCATAGAGAACTTATTAAGAATAAAATTTGAATACACTTTCATTTGCAATTTCACGCGCGTTGGACAGCACGACACCTAAATTAATTGAATATACACAGTAACACAAAATGACCCGTTGCGTCTCGCGATACAAGTTTAGGTCTCTTACGAAACGCTAAAACTAGGAATCCATTAGCAGTATTGTGTGCTTCAAAGACATTACTACAATAAGCCACCTGACACACTTATAACATAATATATTATTCGCATAATGAATTTATCATATCTTACTGATATACCATACGAATCACTAATCACTTAGCCAATCGTAAAACACATCGCATAGGAATCGCTCAACTTGGGAATAATACCAATCTTATTTTACTATGTAAGTGCGTTTTTTTTTAATTTAAAATAATACCGACTAAAAGCAAGCAAACGACCGAAGAACCATTAGTTTGCCTAAGTTTTACAATAGGGTACAGAGAAAAGGATAATAAAACAATAATACTATATCGGAGCCTGGGAAACGAAAGCTCATAAAGTTACATCCTGCTGTCTTTCAACTTAATGCGCCCGACAACTTTATAATTTTTAAAACTGCTAAACAAAAGACTCCACAGTCATTCGGTCAACATCTGGCTGACAGCAACCACCCGAAAACTATGGCAAGCCAGAACAATACAACCCTTTTTTTTTAAATGCATCGAAAAAGACGGCAACTGCTTATACAGATCCATCTGTAACCAAATAAATATTACGTTTTAACGTTTGACCACGCAATGATTAGGAAGGATCTAGCAACCTACGTGTCTGAAAACCGGCACGACCCACAAATAGAACTAGCACTACTTAATAACCTCACGGACACAACGCTTAGCATGGAACAATATATTAACCAACAATTCCAGGATGGATTCTGGGGAGGGGAAGATATATTAATAGCAGCTTCGGAATATTATAGGGCTAACGTACATGTTTAAAACGAAACATCTATTTACACTTCGGAAACAACCATTACAAAAGCTTGATACCCACCGATCAAGGAGCTTTATCCAACTACGAAGATGAGAATGTTTATGATAAATGTAGTCCTGCAACAAACTCACATTTCCAAAAAGAAAACGATGGAAAACTCTTTTTGCAATCCAATGAAACAATACCCGCCACGTTTGATAATCAATGTCACATTTCTACAGATTGCACCGGCCAGCGTCTAATTAGGTCATCACGGCAAACACAACGCGATGTGCCTACCCCCTGTACAAATTTAAGAACCGGCACATGGAATGTAAGAGGCTGTTCTAAGCTAAAAGATAGACACCATATCGATCAAGAACTGTCTAATCGACAGATAATAATAGCGGGACTTCAAGAGACACACATGGCATCAGGAACTTTTTAATCAAATAACTACCACTGGATTCTTGGGGGCGGTAAACGCCCAAGGGAAAAATTATAGGAATCGCCATTCTTATATCAAAAACGACTCAATATAAAATAATTTCAACCCATTGTAAAGGATGTAACACTCTAGCAGTGCACTTAAAGATCAAAATCGCTACAACCGACAGTCCAGTAGAACTTTCCATTAGTACCACCTACGTCCCTTCATCATCAAGCTCGTGTTTGTCTCAAATTGGAATTTTGATTCACCAAAAACCTAAAAAAGCATATCCGGTTATAATGGGTGACTTCAACGCACATATAGGCAAAAACGACTCTAAACAATGCACCTCTAAAAGAACCGGAGAAAACTTATCCCACAAGCATAGCAACTTTAACGGCAACTTACTTTTAAGTTTTGTTGAACAACACGAGTTAAAACTTAGCAAGTTTGGATGTAACACCTTTAGCAGTTCACCTAAAAATACAAAATGCTACAATTAACAATCCAATAAAACTTTTATCGTCACTTCTCACGTCCCAACATCATCAAGCACATGTCTATTCCAGATTGCTACTTTACTACGCCGGAGACCTAAAAAAGCCTATCTTTAACGCACACATATAGGCATTAACTTTACAAAATAATGTAAAAGGACCGGGAACAACCTCTATCACAAAACCGCAATTTAAACGGTTATTTGCTTCTAAGCTTCTTACAACAGCACAATTAAAAACTAAGTAATACTTGGAGAAGGCCCTCGTGCTGGACTACTTGGTTTCGTGGAAACCAACATTCGCAAATTGATCATATTCTAACAAGTGTTAAGAAACCCGTATTTTTCAACTACGTTGTAGGAGAAAAAGGAAAACTAATAAACACAGATCACAAATTACTTTGGGGATCGATAGAAACCGCAGCTTTCTTACTTCAAACACCAAGATACTGCAATTTATATGGCATTTAACTACAAGAATTGCCACTAGGTATATGAACATTTACAAAGGGAATTCGTACAACACAAATTCCAAGGACTAATAACCAATAAGATGAAAATCTTACAAGAATCAAATACTTCCGCTCACACCCATTTAGACAAATTAGAAGTTTCCAATTGGAATGCTAGCTGGACTGATATCTACAACATACTCAAAGAAGCAGTTCAAGAACTACTGATGAAACCAACTCCGAGATCCCGAGAAAATTGCAGTCTTATTTATAAGATGCCTACAATGACTTATGGGCTCTATGTGGCAACATTAACCAAGTGTAACCGATCGAGATTAAGAAAATACGAAAGACAAAATTTTTAAGGAAATGCTCAATGTATCAAAAGATTTCCACGAAATACAACAAAGCAAAACAATAACGAAAACATAAAAGTACGTAGAATTTTATACTACGGTCACAAAGGCAGACGCCGGAAACCACATCTTCTACGCTTATAATTATAAGGAATATAGGAGAAAAGTTGGACGTCCGATCTTCACTTGTAGGGACCCCCTAAACCGAAATCGTATTGGAAAACGATTGCTGCAGATCGACAAAAAATAAAATAAGAAGCCGAGAATATATACAATGTTACAGAGACTAACATTGAAACGTAACCCGAAGACTTAGGTATTTTACTTCCAACCACATAATCAAGAATAAGAACAGTAAAATAGAAGATAAAACGAAGACACGTCGGTCGAAAGAAGAAACAATCCAGGACCATCAGTTACAGCAGCTCTATTCCCGCCCATTTATATATAACACACCAAGTATAGAATCTATCCTCCTTACGTTGGCTCGATGCTGGTATTCTTGTCGACTCACCTTTCCTATCCACTCCACATCCTGCTGCAACAGCCCCATACAGTCACAGACTCTATCTTATGGTGCCCCGTCGACCATTGACCGCGGCGATAGACAGATCGACTGTACTAGTTGGTACGAATGTCGGATCACTCAACGTTCCATTACATTTTTGAAATGTAGCATGAATAGTGGGATTTGTGCATTCGTGCCACAGTGGCCAGACCGAGGTGATTATCGTCGTTGAGTCTTTGTGGCAGAACTGCTGGGCGGGGTGGCCATTGTAACGGTAACGGTAACGGTAGAAGTGGGAGATACTCATCTGGATTTAGACGCCTCCAAAGGAGCCACGAGTTTACCGTGACTAGATCGATAAAATGAAAGTAAACTCTCATGTACCATTTTTTGGACCGTACTTTAATTCGATAATATCCCAACATTGAATCAAGGGTGTCAACACCACCCATACACACATCAAAAAAAGTTTGCGATCACTTGGAAAAGTGCTAATATTTTTTATTGTAGAAGAATAAAACTTAATCACTTTTTATCTTTTGATTCCTTATTTAAAAATATGAAATTTAAATATAAAATAATTTCGTAATTCAAATGTTTTTTCATTTAAAAAGACAATCAACCCTTGCTTGCTTTCATTCAGAAATCTGACATAGTCGCAACTTATCAATATTTTCAATTTATTCAAAAAAAATTAAGTTGGTAACGATGCCGAGAGGATTAACTGCAGTTTTACGAGCCAGAATTCTAACTTTAAGTGGAGAAGGCTATTCCACGAGGGAAATATCACGCAGAGTTCATGTATCCCAATCCTGCGTGGTGACCACGTTGGAGAGGTATCAGGGCATGGAAGATTTAGCTGATCGACCTCGCAGTGGTCGCCCAACTGTTCTTACTGCAATTCAGAAGCGATATATCAGATTACTGGCTGCCCGTGACCCAACAATGAACGCTACTAAAATGAAAGCAGAGCTGCGAGCTGCCACCGGCCGCGAAGTTAGCACCCAAACGATTAGAAATTGCTTACACCAAGCTGGATTACGAGCAAGGAGATCCTGGCGAGCACCTCTGAACTCACAGCAACGGAAGCGGCGCAGATTGCAATGGGCTAGGCTCCGTCAAAATGAAGAAATTGAGGACGAAAGCATCTGGCAGAACTGCCTCTTCGTTGACGAAACGCGGATCAGTACACATCCAGATAACCGACGTGTCCGTGTCTGGAGAAGACCTGGCGACTCTGAAAGGCAGAGAACTGCCACTGGAACCGTTCAGCAGGGCGGAAAATCAGTGTCCTTTTGGGCCGGGATAATGATTGGGGCTAGGACGCCCTTAATCCCGTATCAAGGCACCATGACCGGAGCCATGTACAAAACGATTGCAATCGATGGATACGTCAGACCATTCCGCATCAACCACGGGAGCCAATTCATAATGGTAGATGATAATGCGCCCGCACATCGAAACGGACGTGTTGATGCTGCTCTCCAGCAATACGACATCACCAGGTTAGACTGGCCTGCCGGCTCGCCTGACTTAAACCCGATCGAGCATGCGTGGGATGCTCTTAAGCGAGCTGTTTGGAACCGTCAGCCACCTCCGCGAACAGTGTCAGAAATCAGGGCAGCTGCTATTGAAGAGTGGGACAGGTTACCACAAGAAATGCTAGATAACTTAATTCTTAGCATGCCCAGAAGGGTTTCCGCATGTGTGCGAGCCAGGGGAGGAGTCATTTTATACTAACTATTAATTTTTTCGTAATAAATTTTGTTTGTTTTTTCATTAATTCAAATTTTTCATTACATTACATTTAAGCCAAAATTGCATTTCCTAGCTTTTGTTAATAAAAAGTAAATAATTAATAATGATTCTTTTATTTACTTAGTGCATTTTCATTATAAAATCATAAAACGTAAACAGTTTCTTTAAATAATTTATATTTTAAAGAATACACCTGATTTTGCTACTGATTGTAAACTTTTTTTGATGTGTGTATGACGATTGTACAATAAAATCGCCCTTGGACAGGGTATCTCCTCATAAATTTTCTTTTTTCGGTTATATCTCCTCACAATGCCCGTGGGTTGCACGCCGACATATGTAGAGCACATGTTCACAACTTTATTGTCAAGCCAGCTTACCACGGTAATCCTTTTATCGTCAACCGTTGTCTCTAATTCGATTGAACCTCCTCTTCCCTCTTTGGAAAGCTCCGTTTTACTTGGTATCCTTGCTCCTGGCAGTCTATTGGCTCTAACTGTTCCCAACGGCAATATTCCTTTTTTTTCCATTTCCACCATCAAGTCCACACTGATAAACCAATTATCGAAGAAAACTTTGTAATTGAGGTGTTCTGGAACTGATTGTGTAAGTCTTAATACCACGTTGCTACTGGTGCCAATATTACGCTCACCGTCTGGTATGACATCAGATTGTTTTCCAGCATAAATATCAAAGTCGTATTAGAATCCAGACACACCACTTAGTACATGTACTTTTATTAGAAGAAACCGAATAGTGTTACAAACTTCTTCTTTTCGAACTGCTTTTATTAATCGTTTCTTCTGCTTTCTAGGTCCTTACCTATATAGTTCCCTACACAAAACTCTCAACATATTCCACCAAAATTCACAAATCTGTAAAAAAGTTGTAAACCAGCACCTACTTACTCTAACATATACTTAAACTGAAAACCTGCTTCATCCAGTCAGCTAAATCTGAAATTAATATTTAACATATATATATATATCAGGCAAGGAAACACCTACACACACTCAATGACACGCACACACACATATACATACACTCATACACACACACACACACACACACACACACACACACAGCAAGTAATAAAATATATATTTTTTTTGATTTGGTCAAAATAACATCACAGACCAGTAACTTGTAATTCATCATTACGTAACTAAAAATCATGTCTGTACTGCACCATGTGCCCCAATATATTGTACTAGCTGACTCTTATAGCACAGGTTTAACCTATTTTAAGTGTCAGCTGTCCTCTTTGTTTCCCAACAGCCGTATTGTATAATGTAACTATTTCTAAAGATACTTGTATGGTCTGGCTTTTTTGAAATAAATATATTTGTATATCCCCATTTATGGGTTTTTTTAGGATTTTACTGCTTCAAGCTACTTTGACGCGTCTTCGTCGGGATAATTTGTTCGTCCACTGCAAGATATTCTTCTTTAGGTATCGTTAGTAGACGGTCTCTGATTCGGGATAAAAAACGTCTGATCTTTTGTAGTTTGTCATACTGAGGATCGTCCTGACGTCGCATGGTAGAATTATCTACAAAATGTGTGAACCTTTTAATCTCCTCAAACCTATTGACGCTCATTATTTTGGCAATTGGTTCAAATTCCATTCCTGTCTTCCAGTAATGTCGTGTCGTAGGATAACTAACCACAGACATGTAAATAAGTCTGCCGATAAATTGTCGAATTTCTGTCTCTGTAATGTCGACGCGGTCTTTTCCCAAAGATTCTGCATATCGATTAGATTCGGTCGCAATTAGCGATATCAAATCAGAAGTGAAGAAGTATTCAAAAATTTTAGATGGTGTCTTTAAATTTAAGATAGTTTCTTCGCTGAGAGTCGCATCTCCAAGAAAAGCATTATCATTTTCGTTGAAATTACGATTTTCTGTGATCCAGTCGTATATTTTTTTCCCTTGGCTCGTCGATGGTTGGTCATCAGTTGGGAATTCTCTGTCACTGTTTGAATGCGAATCTCCATCTGAATCACTGTCAGACTCTTCCTCGCAGCTTGGTCTCCATTCATCGTCGTTGTCGTCGCCCGAAAAATCTTCGTCTTCACTTTCATTAGGAATGTCTACAATACGTACCCTTCGATTACTTTGTCTCGACATGGTTGCATGCAGAAGCTGTTGAACCAAAGAAGTTTTGAGGATAGGTGAAATAAATAAAAAGAGGATATTTAACGTCGGCTTAAGGTTTGCATATAACTCGTAAAATGATTTGATAAATAGAATTTTCGCAAAAAGAAAATAGGGATTATGCGAAAACACGGATAAATAAGACAACGGTGATAAATAAGACATTTTCCAGTCTCACTGACAAAAAGTGGGTAGGTAACATATTGTATAGCTTTCCTGATTGGCCTTGTTTTTGCTTGCTAACGGTCTAATTACAAAGTTTGCGCAAAATAAAGGGAGTTTTTGCTAAAATTCCATTTATGAAATCATTCTATGATAGGTACACATCAATAGATTTATGAAAACATTCTACGATACAAAAAAATCTTTAAAAAATTAGATAATGTGTGCACTGCATAACATGCTAAATATGCTAAATGGTGTTTTTTCCGCATACTGCATGAAATGTCATATGTGGCTCAACATTTTTTCCACAACTGCATGAAATCCCATATTTGTAACCTCGGGTTTACGAGTCACATCTTCACAGTCCTCAAAAAAAATAAAGTCATCAGTATGCAGTCTTCAAATGTATGTCAAAATTTATTTACTTATCACAACGTCAAAAGACTAATCTTCAATTTCTAATACTCTGACTACAAATATATCGTAATCTAGGCTTAATTCACCAACAAAACGGAGCAACTTACCTCTTCTCGAATGTAGACAAACAAAGTGACATTACTTTTTTTTACTGGTGCTGTGCCTGATTCTGGTATACAGATATCATGTCAAGTTATCGGTTTTTAATTTTTGGGTGACCAAAGTAAAAAAAATAAAACAAAATTCAAATGACAATAAAAAAACCAAACACGGCCGATATCATCATATGCGGTAAGGGGTGAATATTCAGAAATTGATTATTTTGTGTCTGTGCCTTCGCTTGACCCTTACGAGATTACCCTTGCTTACCACACCAATTGAGACGTGCTATCTGCTCCCTTTAGCGCGCAGCGGCGAGGTACGGTCGTCTCGCTCTCGCATATGACTGCGCGCCGCTCTCTCCACACGCGCCGGCTAGACGAGCTCACTCGCTTATGCAGTACGCTTTTGTTGCTACACGCAACGGGCGTGCTATGCTCCCGCTCTCCGCACGCATTATCTACGTAGTAAATAATTACCTACTCGTAAATTCGGAAATTTCTTATTGAAGTGGTTTTTATGATCATTGTTATGGATAAAGATATCCAGGTGAGTTCTAACTATTACTTTGTAATTGCTTAAACAGTATTTTAGTTCATTATTCCTTTTAATTACTTTACCTACTAGTTTCTTGTAGATAGGTAAAGTCCTGTGTTTTTTTGTGTATAATTTTATTTCAGCGTACGATATTACGCACCTTAGTAGGTATTTATTGTTTTAGTGATTCGAGTGCTCATTGCCTTAAATCACAATCTAACATAATACCTACCTACTGGTTCGCTACTGCCCTTGTGCATAGCTTTCCGAGTTGTTGGCATGGCCTAACAATACATGCGGAATGCTAAGCCCTCGAGTTTCATGGCTCAGGGCTGAGCTTTTTAAGCCGTATTGGTTACTAATATCTGCCTTCTGCGCAGATGGCAGCTTCATCGGTATTTAAGACCCTGCGGGAACTGTATGACGAACCATCAGAAGATGAATTCTTGGCAAGGTTGAAAGTCGCGGCGGCTGAATTTCTACCTGAAGGATGGGAAGAGTGGAGACGGGCTCGATGACGCCGGCGCGCAGCATGGCGTCGAGCTCGGCGTCCACGCGCTCCCACAGCGCGTAGGGCAGCGGCCGCGCGCGACAGAACACCGGCACCGCCCCCTCGCGTACCCGCAGTATCGCCTTACCGCCTCTGAACCGACCCAGCCCCTCCGTGAATAGCTCCTTATACCTGGAAAGTAGTGTGGGCAAACTGTTACATCCAGCTGATTTTGTATCTATCGCCGGCTCGGCGTGAAACAGAGGAACTTTAATTTCTAATTCGGAAAGCCACTGCCTACCTAATAATGATGTAGTGCCACTCTCAATTATAAATAAATCTAGTTCTTTTGTTAACAACCTATAATTAACTTGCGGTTTTATGACACCTAACGGCTTTATTTTCGTGCCATCGTAAAATCTTAATATTAAGTTTGTCTTTACAATAGGTCTAGCACGGAAAAAACGATCATAGGTATTTTTACTTATGCATGATACTACCGAGCCTGTATCTACCTCCATAGTCATTTGTACATTATGATTAATAATGATAAGCTTACCGGTTTATACCCGTTCAAACACAGCTGATGTAGATTTTCTTCTATCTCTTCAGTACTCGAACTCAAGTCTTCCATGCCTGGGGGCTTGTCGTCTCCTGACAGACTCCCGGATGCCAGTAGTTGGTTCCCGTCGTGCCCTGCTGCCTCCTGTAGGTGCACTCGCGCCGACTGCCTTCCTTTGGAATGCGTCATGCCCCCTCGCGATGGGCATACGCGCCGAAGATGTCCCCTTTGTCAACATTTTCCGCAAATGTGTTTACGGAAACGACAGTTAGTCGCCGGATGACCCGTGGCCCCGCAGACTTTACAATTATTTGAGTTGTCATTGTCTATCCTCGATGACCTTGCTTGCCCTTGTCGGCCGCGCGCCCGCGTGCTAATGACGTGGAGCGCGGTGCCACCGGCGCCGCCCGCGCCGCTGTCCGCCTCGCCAGGGTGGATCTCCACCGCCGCAAAGTCCCGCTCCGCTGCCTCCGCAAAAGCTAATTTTACCGCCTTAGTGTAAGATAGGTTATCTTCCGCGAACAATTTTTGCCTGATGACGTCACTACGCAGTCCACAGACCAATTGATCCCTCAGATTGTCTTCTAATGTAGATTTAAATTCGCAGTACTTCGCCAGCCGCTTTAACTCAGATATGTATTGAGATATTGTTTCCGCCGCTTGCTGCCGCCTCTGCCGGAACCGGAATCTTTCCGCCATAAAAGATGGTTTTGGTTCTAAGTGTTCTCTCAAGGTTTTGATGATCTCGTCATAAGTTTTGTCTTTTGGCATCGTTGGGCTTCTTAAATTGCTTAGTAACTCATAAGCTTCGTCCCCCATTGCCGCAATCAACGTAGGTAGCCACATTTATTTTTTTACTTCGTTCACGGCGAAATACATCTCTGCCCTCTCCACATATAACGTCCAATTACCATTTTTAACATTAAACTCTGTTAACTTCCCAATCGTCATCTTGACTCCGTATAATTTTTTTAAAGCACATGTTTAATAGCGCGAACACTATCCTCGTCAGCCATTAAAGGATCGGCGACTAAATGAAACGCAAGTTAAGCTAAGAACGGTATAATGACAACTGAGCACACGTCACAGCGATCTATCTTTTATAGGCCTACGCACACATACATAATTAACATACATTGCACTTTCATCAATAGCAATTCTTTCTGATGGCTCGTAATTTTGTTGAAAATTATTTAGCAGAATGTCAAGTAAAGGTCTAATTTTATAAAGTTTGTCAAAGTCTGGGATAGTTCTGTTGGGAATTACACTATTGTCATTTACGTGCAATTTATTCAAAAGCCATTTGAATCGATTGAAGCTCATGAACTTCGAAACATAGCTGTCATGTTAATCAGGTGCTGAAGACCAGTAATCTCTGTAGCTCGGCAATTTTTTTATACCCATCACCAAGTTCAAGGCAATGAAAACATCAAGCTCTTCAGTTGTGGTAGGTGTAAAAGGCTTTCGGGATTGAGTAACGTAAAGGTTACTTTGAAAACATAAAAGGTCTTGTAAATGCTCTGTCCAAGAAAGGTGAAAGAGGCGTAACATTCTCCATGCTTAGTATTTGATCTGTTATTCCCACGCTTTCAGAAAACTCACCGGGTATGTCCATCGTATAATTCTTCTTCCACTTTGGAGCTACTGTAGTTGGCCTATTCGAATGTTCGATGTTGGGCTCTGTAGAATCAGGATTCCGGGATACTAATCTCGATAAAGGGAGGTCATCATCGGAATCGAAGTTGTCATTATCGTTTTCTTGATTTTCTCCAATGAAATCACCTAACACCAGCGGATTTGGCTAATCTCCTCCATCTTCTTCGTCATCCTCATCGCCACAGACACTCTCGTTATCTGAAGAAATATTTTCGAATAGGTATTCTGCAATTTCTCTATCGTTTAGCCGGCGCGAGTGACGCGACATGTTGTAAACAATACGAAAAAGACATTAGTAATAACATCCAAAAGTTTCATTTAGATAACCTGCAACAAACACGGTGGTTAGTTAGCTAACCACAATATTTTCGTTGTCATTGTACATAAAAAAACACATAACTCATTGTATTTTTATGTAAATACGTATAATATAGATATATAGGGATACATTTATAAAAAAACAAAGGAACGTACTTACCTGTTTTACAGATTTTTCTATCAAAGAGGCGAATAAAAGTCCGTTAGCACAATGTCATTCATTCAATATAACGCCTATCGGTCGCAACTTGTCAAGCATAGTCCGAACGCTCATAACGATTCACCCCTTCGTCACTAGATGGCGTAGATTTTATTTGAAAAAAATCAGAAAGAGGTGGTTACAGACTTTGTTTGAATTCGTTTTATAGTAGCACATCGTTTGAAAGATTCAAGTTCCGAGAAATTATTTCTTGACGACTTATATGATCCCACCCTAAATGTCTAGGTACAAAGCCAGCTAAGAGACAATTACGAGCCTGACTCAGTTTTTTCTCGAATGATCGACGGCTCATTCCCAGGCGTGCAGCTAATCTTTCGTTAGGTTCCCCAGACCATATCTTCATCAACCATCCGTGCATTGTCTTGAACGTAATCAATGTGCGGGAAATATGTTACAGGATACACTACGCGCAAAGTAGGTAGCATCACTTCTTCCTAAAGCGACACATAATAAATCGCATTAGCCTTTTTTCTTACGACGCCAGTTCTCCGACGCCGCGCCGTTGAGACTCATTCACTCCCATAGGTTGATTGTTATGCGACCTTACATCCAATATTTTCTGATGATGTGTTGACATTTCACACCTATTGCCTATAGTAGGCGTGTCTGCCTCTTTTTGTGCATTAGTGTCCTCAGTCCAATCCTCTCCTCTTAGCTCATAGGTCGTGTCAGGGTCGTCTATGAATGCCATGTCATTCCATTTCCGCATCCTGGAAAAAACCGACTCCCAGTAATGTATGGTTATTTTTCGATTCAGGCAGCACTATGAAGTAAATGGGAATAATCTGGTTTCGAAATCAAAACTTTTTCGATGGCAATTAACTAGTTAAAAATGTTTTATTCGAATTCTACTTAATTACTAATCAGAAATTATTTGAACTAAAGATGCTTGAAGTTATTGCATGTGCATTGGTGTCAGATAATAATGAACTTCGTGTTTATTATCGCTTCAAAATTTGGTCCGAATTATGTGTGTTGAGCGATATTGTATAAGTACATTTATTTCATATAAAAATTGGAATTTTTCAACTTTAATTCAAAATAATCTATTTACTTCAATTTAATGAGTAATTGTATAATTTCTGGTGATTATACCCCTAAATCAGTTTTAAATTAATCTGCTAATTATCACAGATAAAGTTATTAGGTAATTAATATGTGACCTAGTTGATTAAGACGGAAATATTTAGTTACTGTTGACAACTCAAACTACACAAGATATTTATTTTAAAATTTATCACAATTCAACAACATTTTTGATTTCCTGGGAGGTATTTGAGGTGGTTGGGGCCTCCCAAAATACAAATACATATGCGTTGACTCAGTCGTTCTTGGAGGAAGGCGCTGTGACGTACCGAACATTATTTTTTGAATCTCTGCGCCTTCGGCGGGAGAAAAGGCGCGTACCATCGTTCCATGTCAGACCTGAAAGTGATGCAAGTATTGAAATTTAGTTAAATCAGATTTAACTAATCTGTAATCGTGAGACTAAATTCAGCGGGAAAGATTGACACATATCAAACACATACAATAAAAGTCTTTTGCCGAATCTCAATGAGTTTCTTGATGAGTCCACGTTAAGACTTAATGAATCATCATATCCAAGCAAATACAATATGGATCATTCTCAGTTAAGAGTTTAAATCGCCAGCTGCAACTGCCACTTTCACTATATTCTTTTCTTCTTCCACCGTAAGTCGCGTTGGAGGTCCTATTTTTTTTAATGTCGATCTTTTAACTTTGTTTAAAAGGGTGCGTCTCGGTATACCAAAACGATTTTCAGGCTCGTAAAATCACCTTTTCTGGGAACAACTCGTGTAATGCAGCTAAAGAGTTGTTAATTGTGTGCGATGTGGTCCCATCCTGTTGGAACCATGTCAGCCGGTTATAATGCTCACATTGTTGCAGTTGTGGCCCGAAAAAATTGCGTATCGTGTCCACATAGCGTGCAGAAGTTACAGTCACTGCATATCCTCTATTATCTTCATAAAAGTAGGGCCCAATGATGCATTTCGCCGACATAGCGACCCACACGGTGACTTTTGGGCTATGCAACGGGCGTTTATGTAAGGTCTGTGGATTGTTTTCTCCCCAAAAACGACAATTTTGGCGATTTACGTATCCATCTAAATGAAAATGTGCCTCATCGCTGAAGAACATGTTTTTGAAATTGTTAAACCTCTCTAACATTGCATTCACAAAATTCAATCTTTTAACGTAAACATTTTCATGTAGAGCTTGCACTATCTGAATTTTATAGGCCTTTAAATGTAAATCAGATCGCAATATGCGGTGAATTGTCGCTCTTGATAATTCCAGTTGAGACTCACGCTTTCTGATGCTGAATCGAGACTGTCGGCTTGCAGAATCTGCTACTGACTAAATGTTTCCAGGCGTTCTTACTATCCTTGGACGGCCGTGATTAATTTTGCTAAAAGTGTTTCCAGTAGTATTGAATGTCTGGATCCAAGCTAAAATTGTTGCATTGCTTGGAGCTTCCGTAATGTTGCGCAGTCGATAATGTAACCGATACAACCGTCGAACTCGAATAAGTGATCGATTGTTCTCGAAATACGCGCGCACGCAAAACGAGCCTTGCTCTCCCGTGTACGTCATAGTGGCAACTAAAAATTTAAGGAACGCGCTAATAAAACAACCCCTGCTCCTTGTATGCTTCTCACTCACTCTTGAAATAGTTGGGTCGTTATGAGACACCCTGTACTTTTTGTCACAGTTTCGCTATATTGTTTTTAAGTAGCCTTGTCACATCTACATGCTAGTCGAATGAAACGGGTGGTAATTTCTGCAAGTCCTTTGCAACGATAAACAATATTTCTGTTGGATTTCATTCTTTCAGGAGGCAGATAATATCGTCTTTATAGTTTTTTTCTGGTTATTTTGTGCTTGGTTTTAGGCACAGATTCGAACAAAAGATTTTTTTCAGTCAAAATATCACTTTCCTCAAACGCACTAATGCATATTCGACTGATACTTTCTTCATCCATCACGTCAATCTTGTTATTAACAAAAGCTAGCATTTCATTGATCATAATTACTATGTTGCAATGAGCTTATTTTACTATTTCGAGGACGAGAAAACAATGCACGTCAGAGCAGAACGGCTGCGCGGGCGCGACTGTCAAATATAAAATTGCTTACAACATTTCCCACACAAATTTATCGCTCACTAAGACAAGTGTAAGAATGAGGCTCTGATTAAAAACAGAAATAATTAATGCCCTATTTGTAAAAAAATAACTAATTTTACTTGTGCAGCGTTTCTTCGCAATGCATCGTGATGGTGTTTACAGGAACGACAGTCCCAAAACCAGCAAATGTAATACCTACCATTCCAGTGTGTGACAGCTGCAAATTTCTTGGTTTTACAAATGACTCGCATTTAGATTGGAAATCACACATTAATTCCCTCTGTGCAAGACTTAGTAGTGCGACTTTTGCACTAAGAAAACTTAAGCCTCTTGTTACAGCAACAATGTTAAGACAAAGTTACTTTGCGTATATCCACTCTCTTATCTCTTATGGTATAATTCTTTGGGGAGACTCCACTGACTATAACCGAGTCTTTGTTCTTCAAAAAAGAGCAATAAGGATTTTGGAGAACAAAAAGCCAAGGGAGTCGTGTAGATCGTCTTTTCAGAAGCAAGGTGTTATGACCTTACAGTCGTTGTATCTGTTTGAAATTATAATGTTCGTTAGGCGAAACATCTCTTCATTCGATCGTCTGGAACACAGTAGAATGAAACTCAGAAACACTGGCCGATTAGCGCGTGTACCACGCCGCACTAAAATGGCTACTAAGAACCCGCGTGTGATTGGGCCGACTTATTATGAACACCTACCCGCTGACTTGAGAAATCAAAGACATGACGAAACATTTACTTGCCAACTGAGAAACTTTTTATTGGAAAATGAATTCTATTCAATTAAAGAATATTTGGACATCAAATTTTGATGACAATTTTTTAATAATTTCAAATTGATAAATTTTGACATATTTTTTATTTTATTTTTGACATTTTTGATAGTATACTTTTGTATATTAATTTATTTTCTTATTTTTATTTGACATTGTTTAAATTATTAATTGTAATTTTAATAATTTATATTTTTGACGATCATATTATGGGCTGAAATGACTAACATATTTTATTATAAACTTGACATTTGTAGCTATATTATGAGATAAATAAATCTAATCTAATCTAATCTAATTAGTGGTGCAGAATAATGTATTCTGCACCACCAATGCAACTTTGACAGTTGCTGACAGATGTCTGAATGAAGTTAGCTACGATTGTAGTAGTCAATGATGCAAAACAGATAATCTAGTTTTCCCTAGACACCACTCTAAGATGCCATTTGTTAAAATAAAAATTCTAACGGTAGTTTTAGTTAATTTCCGTGTTTGGGCAAAGATGTCTCCTCAAGGGCAAAGTAGTCAGGTTTCACGGTAATTCCAATGTACACACAGCAGCACATCAGGTTATACATGTTGACCTTGACGTCACCCTTATCTAGCTTGTAATAGCGGCGGCTTTCGTATTGCAAATGGTTAACCTGACGTTCTGCTGTCTGTACCTAAAATATAGCCATATTATAAGGTAACTCTTATAAAATATGCATTGACTGTAGCTACAATTTCTAACTCGATTAAGGAAAAGGGGTTAGCGAAAACAATTAAACGATTATTTATATTCTGAAAAGCTGACAGAGTTAAAATTCAGGTTGCTTTCTACCTTTTCAACAAAATTAATTGCTTCAATATTCGTTTTCAAGTTGAGATACTCTCAAGTTGATACAATATATAAAACGAAATATCGCTTAGCTTACGAGATAACCAAATTGTAAAGAACAATGTTTAGGGCCTTAGTCAGACTGTGTAACCAGGACAGGCTCTGAAAAAATCAGGGTAGGCTGAAAGCTTAAATTACATTAAATAAATGAAAATCGTTGCATAATGTAACTTTTATTTTAACATATATTTTAATGATTAACCGCTCTAGGACCAGCTACTAGAAAGAAAGTAAATACAAGTCATTAGCCGCCTTAACACAGAAATGGTGGGTCACATGCAATAATGAATAAAAGTATGTATATTTATTTTAAAAACTTGTTTTATTGTTTCACAAGATTGCCAAATATACATCTTAAAATATTTATTATAATATCTGTCATAGTATCTTAAATTCCCCTCGAGGATTAATAATAATAATAATAGTTTGTCACTATTTAAAGTTATACAGAGAAAGAAAAAAATTAAAAACTTAACTTACAATCAGCTTTATATGTATGTTGTATGTGTGTGTATGTGTGTTTATGTATGTATGTGTGTGTGTTTATGTAATTGTGGGGGTGTGTGTGTATGTATGTGTGGGGTGTATGTTGTGTATCGTGACAGAAAGAGGAACCGCTGGTTGCATAGCCCTACGACATCGTCTTGGGATCGGTAACATGTAAAGTTCCACTATGTATCCAGCAGTTCCTCTATCTCCATGTATTTATGGTGAGTTCTTAAGATAGGTTGGAGCGCAAATAGCTGTCTCACCGTCGATTATAGTAACATGATTTATGTTATGCAATATTAAATTAAAATTCACGAGAAACAGGAGAAATTAAGAAATTAAGTCTGCTTTTTCCGTTATACTAATAAACAAACAACATCAATAATTAAAAAAATAAATCACATGTATAAAATAATTAAGAAACAATCAAACAAATACTAGGGCTTTACCTATGGAATTGCCGTTTTCCTACTATATTTTTGGAAAACTGAATTTTACTTAACGTTTTTGGATTTTTCTCGGGAATGCGAAATCCAAATTTAACAAAATTTTGTGGGAAGATTTGGACAACATTAGGTTAATATTCATCATACTTCGTTTATTGAAAGTTGACATTTTAACAAAGGTACAACAAAAATAAGCAATGCAACGGGTAACGGATGAAACGGGATATATTTGAGCTTCGTTTTCAGTAAATAAATCCAAAGTAAATATGTATTAATTTTACTCAAAATTTCCGTTATATGAGCAAGATTTAAAATACAAAACCATTTTAGTAACAGCTGTTCCATCATATCAATTATGAACAAAATAAAGTTTGAGAAAAAATCGGCAATTTCATAGGTAAAGACCTAACATTATGTTAAGATGTGTCGCCACATTGACAAAAAAGAAGAAAATCTAAGGTGTAGCAAATGCAAGAAGGTCATTGACATTTTTAGCACTTTTGCAATACCCAGTTAAGTGGTGCCGTCAACAATAAAAAAAAATATTAGGTGAGTACCTGCTCTGCGAGTACATATTTTTAAATGAATTATAAACAATGAAAAAAAACTAGTTTATTTAGAAGCTATCAACTCTTAAATACTGGTTGTTAGTTTAGTCACTATGCACAATTTCACATGTTATTCTATTACTCAAAACAAACAACTTTTACAATGGGACTAATTCCAAAATAGCGAAAAATAATAAGCTGTTCCATACATTTTTTTCCGAATAGGTACTGCACTTTTGTATGGCGTAGCAGTTTTTTTCGCGATATCAGAGTTGGTGCCATAGTTGTCGGTTTTCATAAGTAGAATAACAGGTGAAATTGTCCAGCGACTAAACTAACACCTTAATATAGATTAAAAAATGCGAAAAACGATCACGTTTAGCACTTTGTATCTATAAATACAACGACCTGTATATTATTATTATAGTTGATAGTATGTAAATAAACTTCAATTCTATTGTTTTCAATTTTTGTAAAAATATGTACTCAGGAGTACATATTATAATAATAATCTTCATGGGATTAGTCCAAAATAATTATAAACAAACTCTTTGTGTCAGATAATTCTTACCATTATTAGAAATATTTATATGATTCGGCATTAAATCATATAAATATGATTCGGAAATTAAATTGTGCTGAAACATGTAAATTACTCTTTCATTTTCTGGTACCTTTACCTCAAAGCAATGATAATGTTCATCAAAATCTTCAGTTGACAACAAAACACATTCAAATATAATTCGGTCGAAGTTATATGCAAATATGTTTTTGACTTTAATAAAACTAACTTCGTTTATATCACAAATGAGAATTGTTCCAGGTTTATACAACGTCATTTTAAATTTAGCCCATGTAACACATGTAAGAGACTGGTCTGAATCCAAATTCAAATAATTTATGATTTCGTCCCGCTTACTTTTAGAAATTCTTTTTGTAGGTCCAAATGTCACAGAATTATTTAAAAAACTTTTAACAAACATTTCATTAAGCTGTAGTTGATGTTTAGTGGCTAGAGTTAACGTAAGGTTTCGACGGTTAAATGAAGCTCGAGCAGCAATTTTAGATAGCCTGTGTTTGGCTTCGTACCGCATAGACCAAATGTTAATGAGAGGTCCAAATTTCATCATCATTGTGTGATAATGAACTAGAAAATGAAATTTTGGTTTTAATTTTTCGGAAGATAATGTAACGTATTGTTCATTCAGTTCAGATACCAAAAATTTTAACACATCACACTTATCTTTCGTGACAGTGGGGCACATAAGTATGTCTAAGATTTTTCGTAGGGTTATGTACATGAGCCAATATGGATCCTCATTTGGTACAAAATGGCCAATAAGCAATCCAAAATAACGAATGAAAGTTAACATTTCAGAAGCGGAAAGACGAATGACACCTTTTGTAATATGTTCCATGCTCAAAGGACAAGGTTTACTACCAATATCTGGACCATAATCGAAGTTAATTATTCTATCGTTTAAAAGTTGTATAGAAAAGTATTTTAAGTCTTGTGTAATATATTTCCCTACTCCCTCCAAAATATCACGCATGATATCCACGCCAACCTGGTCAAATAAACTAAAATTCTTAACTTGAAGCCAAACACTTTTTCTTTTATTCCGGTAATATTTGGACAGTTTTGAAGTAGTTGTTCATTATAATTTTCAGCATTTCTAAGCAAATTTTCATCTTCAAAACATGCTTTTTTTAAATCTTCTTTATTAATAGTACAAATTCTACAGGGGTAATTGGATGAGAAAGTTTCATTGAATCCTATAATTGAATGAATTCCGAGATTATCTCCAATAATAAGACCCAAAGAAAAATACAACTGTCCATTATATAAAGGTACATCCAAATGAATTCCAGTTTCTGATAAAAATGATAATTCCTCTATTAGTGGTTGGAAAATTATGTTATTTCCAAATGCTGTTCGGTCTGCAGAATGAGAGTAAGGCTAGAAATATATTTTCTAATGAGGAAGCGCGATCTGGAGGAAGGCACGCTACAGTTACGTAAGCTGCTCCTAACTTATGTATACCAGAATGGCTTCCTAACACATTTCCGCTTTCGTAATCGTCAAAAAATAAATATAAAGGAAAAACTACCTTGTCCTTCGCGAATCGCTTACTTTCATTAACCCGAAAGGTTCCTTGCATAAAATGATTTATGCAGTTGCTTGAATTTGTCAAACTGTTGATATAGTCTAACGTGTCTTTCATTACATTATTAAGTGAAAAGAATTTTTGTAATACAAAACGAAGAGGAATAATTTTCTCAGTACACTCTATTGAAGTAGACCTAGTAACACCGCGTTTCGTAATTGTAGTATTTCTTTGACCTATGACTATTTGTTTTGGAGGTACATATGTTCCTTTCATTCGAAAATACTCAAGTCTCTTATGTTCTGTATTATTTTGTTGAAGTGGACCTTTTATATTATCTAAAACTCGATTTTTATAAAGTGTTATATCCTTGCCTTGTTGTGCCGCCTGAAGTATATCTGAGATAACTTTATCTATATTGGGAGCTAAAGTTTTTGTAAGGTATTGTGTCATCCCAACCATAACATCTTGAACCACCTTCCTTGGAATTAATGGATTCGCATAAAGGGACGATATAAAGGCTTCTAGCGAGTAAAGTGATTCAGAATTTGTTGCAGTACTAGCAATATTTGAAATAGAAGAGTTTGAGAATGTAGTACTCAAAGGGACTATAACAGATTTGTCGATTCGTGGCGATAATACATCAGAGTTAATAGACTGAGTAATTCCACAAGAAATTGAACTATTTGCGGAAGAGTCATTCGTTATGTTAGAGTGTTCTCTTAAAAAATGCTTACGAAAAGTATTTCTCAAATGAAAAGAGCGCATACAGCCACCTTCTATTCAATGATATATAGAAAAGCTATGTCTTTCATGAGCTAAATTAAAGTGCTTAAGAAGGTTTAAAATACTATACAGTTCTCTTAAACACAAAAAACACTTCGGCATTATTAAGTACTATCATAAAATACGAAATCTAGTTTTTAGTCTTGTTGAATGTTGAGATCCGTTATTAAAGTATTGACAGTAGTATATACTTTGTCATATTTGGTATCGAGTTTGAACAACACCTTTTGTATAAATTGCCACACATGCTTGCATTCACAAATATAACCTTAAAGCATGCATCAACTGCTTCTAGTACAGTTGTTACTTCATACCTGACATTATTGAGGATTATGTATCTACCACAAATTTCTTTTAGCGACGTTCCTACTACCACGATAAACGGTTGCAAGTTAAGTCCTATTTCTCGTAGTTTCTCTCGTCTCTTCGTGATACAAGCATCAATTTCGGCTGAAGTTTACACATGGGTGATGAAAGCATCGAGTACTTCCTGTTTAGATGGCCGCCATTGTTGTCCTTTATTTTTTTTTGGTTTTACAATTGTGTTTGTGGTCATTAGATAAGGTAAGGCCATAAAAGCCAACAAGTCGGTCGAGTCCTCGTTGTCCTCTGAAATTTTATAATTTATTTTATAATAATATAATTTATTTAATAATCATCTGATTTTACACATATGCCCAATTTATAACACATATAAAGAAATATAAAGTAGGTTCAATACATCTAACACATACCATTGCAGCTTCTTAATAGGTTCTTTAATACACCATCAGCTTTTTTCTTTGCATATTCGATAATTTTGGGTTTTATTAAATTCCAATTGTTGTTTAATTGGTTTTCAGTTTCCGGGTACAAAATTTTGAAGTCATTCAATAGCTGAAAAATAATACACTAAATATAGATACAAAAAAAAATATATTTAGATCTGCTTTACATGGTTCCAGATGGAAGCTTGAGAAAGACAGATATGTGGTGGGTCTTCCATTTTCCATAAGCACCTTATTGATTACCAAATCTTAAGCAAGATTTTACATTAAATTAGTAAAATAATGCATTAATTTTATACCAGAAAGGTACGTACCAGATATAGACCTCCTGACTGATTAAGAGCCTTAAATTCTTGAAAATATTTGTCAATGGAAATACCACTTTCTGTCAAGAGGCTCAGTCTTTGCTTGGCGGTTACTTCCCAATATAACTGGACAGTTGACCATGGATCCATGCAGTTTTTAAGCCATAATAGTTTTTGTTCAACGTGGTCATCTTTTTCTTCCAAAAGTTTAATGGCTTCTTGTGTACTTGTACTTGTACTGGGCTGGGGTGATGTCGGAACACTTGAGGATGATGCCAAATGTTTTTCAGAAACAATGACGCCCGATTTTAAGTAATCGCGTCTTTTTTGTCTATAGCAATCGAGTAATTTCCCTTGTGCAGAAATTTTCTGGCGAGGGTTGAAGGATTTAAATGGTGTAAAATACACCGCAGAACTTTCTTTCTTAAAAACTTGGTTTACCTCAAATGCAAATTGATACAGTCTTGAACTGGAGACTTTTTTATTTGGGTTGTCTTTCAGTTCATGGGAAATAAGTATATGGCAAAGTTTTCTTCTTGCTGCATTATTGAGCAATCCACTTTCTTGATAGCGTAGAAGTAGCCCCTTTCCTTCGTTACAAGAACTCAAGGTTTTGTATACTTCCTGAAAATTATAAAAAACCAATAGAGTCAACCAACGAGAGTCATCATAAATAAAAAAATAAAATCTTTTTTTTTTAAATAGGGGTCCAATTTCAAAAAAGCGAAAAATAAATACAATATCATTTGATGTGCTATGTAGTACCTACCTACTGAGCTGTTAGAAGTCGGTGCGAAGGCGACCTATCAAACTTAATTTTCTTGGCACCGACTCCAAACAGCTCAGTAGGTAGGTATGTACACACGGCAGCACATCAGGGTATACGTGTTGACCTTGACGTCACCCTTATCTCGCTTGCAATAGCGGGGGCTTTCGAAGTGCAAATGGATAACCTGACGTGCTGTTGCATGTACTACATCAAATGATATTGTATTTATTTTTCGCTTTTTTGAAGTTGATTGTATTATAAAAAAAGTTTTTATTTTTCAATTTTTAGTGCAAAATTATACTCTTTCTTTTTTTTTGAAGGCGGTTAACAAAACGAAGTGTTAGCTTTGAAAAAGTTTAAGTTAATTATTATAATATTTTATTTTTTATTTTTAACCGACTTAGAAAAAAGGGGGGTTCTCAGTTTAAACTGTACGTATGTAAAATAAAAATCAAAAATATATATTATAATGATTCGCTTCAATTTTTTCAAAGCTAACACTGCGTTTTATTAACCGACTTCAAACAAAAAATGAAGAGGTTATAATTTATACTAAAAAAAGGAAAAATAAAAACTTAAACAAAATATAGAACAAAACCGAAAAATAAATACAATATCATTTGATGCGTGCTGTGTAGTACCTACCTACTGAGCTGTTTGAAGTCGGTGCCAAGAAAATTAAGTTTGATAGGCCGCCTTCGCACCGACTTCAAACAGATCAGTAAGTAGGTACTACACAGCACATCAAATGATATTGTATTTATTTTTCGGTTTTTTGAAGTTGGTTCTATTATTTTTTTTAAGTATTATTTTTCCATTTTAGTGGAAATTATAACCTCTTAATTTTTTTGTTTGAAGTCGGTTAATTATTCTACATATATAAGTACAGTTTAAACTGAGAATCCCCCCTTTTTTGAAGTCGGTTAATATACTAAAACCTTCTCCTAAATGTAAGAAATACTTTTTTGAAAACCGCATCAAAATCGGTTCAGCCAAAAGTGAGATAATCGCGGACAAACATACATACATACAGGTCAACCTGAGAACCTCCTTTTTTTTTGAAGTCGGTTAAAAAATGAAACCGACTTAAAAAACTATAAAGTGAAAAATAATCATTCTATGGCCAAGTCTTATGAAGTCAGTGCCAATGTGTTCTGAAGTCAATGGGACCAATCTGAATGTACCCTTTAAAATAAAACAAGTCGGGACCTGGTGTCGCCCATTTTGAGAGCTTGAGTAGCCTAAAGTAGCCGAATTTGAAATGAGATAGCCTAAAGTAGCCCAAACGCCGAAACTAAAATAAAAGACAGTTTTTTAACAATTTATTTATTTATATATGTCGCAGGGATTTAGTCAAAGACGTTATATTATAATTTCACTAGTGAAATTTTAATTACACTGATTATTGTCAATCGTTTGCATTTCTCACAATTTAACGGGCTAGTTTCAGTGACATTATGATTTCACTAGACCGATACAGTGAAATTGTAAGACGGTGATAAATTGACAATAGCACTGGTTTGAGAAAGCCGTGATATTGTCAGACCGATCGCTGATTGGTCCGCTTTCGTTACCAACTGAGCTACAAATATTAAGCATAGAGTTAGGAAATAAAAGACATGGTTTTGAAAATTATTTCTTTTTAAATTTTATTCGTAACTTTTTTATAGTTACTACTTAAACTGTAAAGTATAAGAATCAAAATATACTGAACATGTTACATGAACAAATATACTTACTAATCATTTAGTTGAATAATTATAAAATCTTAATAATAGTAGGTAATACTGGTCATAACAAATTGGTAACTAGCCTCAATTTATGGCCTAAAACTTACATAATAATAAAGAATTAAAATGTACTAATAATCAAAATAATATGTTACTTAAACATACATATATATGAATGTTTAAGTAACATATTATTTACTTAATTATATAATTAAGTAACTAAAATGACACAACAAAAACATAATAACAAATTAAACATTAATAATGTTAGGTAGTCAATGTTATGAAACTAGTAAGGTACATGAGCACTTGTCATACTTTATACTTAGGTATTAATATTAAAATATAGCAATGATAATAATAACGAATTAAACATGTACAATTTTAGGTACCAAATGTTTGGGAATTAGATAGCGCACTTTTCCAAACTTCAATACTTAGGTATTAATTCAAACAAAAAATCCCGTATGATTTTAATGACAATGGCTCTTAAAACAATAATTAAATTCACCGAAATGGTCTATTTTGTACTCTATCTGTACAGTTAAACTCAGTTCTGGTAAAACACTTGAAATGTCATTTTCAATTATCACATGAGAGCTTCACGTACTAACATAATTAATCTTAATTTCTTAATAATTTTTCATATTATTTATTTTTGCAATTTGATGCCTTGTGGCACTTAGAGGTGCATAAAAGGTTGCTTTTTTTACATGCACATCTATTACTTTTACATTGAACTTTAGACTTACTGCAGTTGCACATTTTAAATCCCTGGCCACCGAATGGTGAAGATTCAGACGATGCACCTCTCAATGATAAAATTTTGTCAGGAATGTCATCATTTAATTTTGGTCCTGGGGAAATTTGTAAAGCATTTCTTGGCAACCAGTCTTTAATAACTCCAGCTGAAGTACCGACGCGATAAAGACCATTTCGCTTCTCTATGACTTTTGCCACAATATTCTTGCTGTCTAATGGCCCACGGTCAACTTTAGGGACCTCAACTAATACAGTGGAATTAATGTCAATTTCTTTAAATTTTTTAGATGAAGTCTCAGTCATTTTTTCTGCTGCTCTTTTCAGATTATCATGAGATTTTATTCTTTGCTCAATAATTTTTTTTTCTTTTCCACATAAATTACACAATATCTGAGAGCCATAACCTTCTTCCTTGTCTGAAGTACCGCATATGACGTGTACATTTTTCTTGCATAGGTAGCATGTATGAGCCCCAGAAGTTTCTTCATTACAAATATGGCATATAATGTTGGATGCTTCTGTTGTAGTGGATGATGGAATACACTCATTCACAATAGCAATAGAATTAGAACTCTCACCCTGAAAAATAATATAATTGCCAGATGTCTCAAGATTTTCAACTTGAAGATTGTTCTCATTAGTAATACCCGTCAAGGGCATTGTGTTTTCAAGTGGAATGTAAATTAGCGATGTTCGTAGGTGAAACCAGTGTTCCTTCCAATATAAGACCAGAATTCAAACTTTGCATTTGGTCTTGAGTTAAGTTTATTTGTATAAGTTGATCTTGTTTCAAATCGACATTCTTTGAAGTCTGAATAACTTCAACAGCATAATTTTCTTGTTCCTGATGTTTTTCGTTATTCATGTTAGCATCTGTGAAAACAATTTGCATTTATAATATAACATCAAATATTAAACCCAACCAACAAAAAAGTTTCATTTGAAAACACCCTAAGTAAATAAAATGAAATACAAAAAAACTAGAACTTACCACCACTTTCATTTTTGTCGATCTCATTGTCTGACTGTTTACCTTCTAGACCCAAAGTTTTGTTATTAATCTTAGCACCTGAGAAAACAATTTGCATTAATTATATTGCATTAAAACAAACATTTTTTTTAAATTGAAAAACACTAGATGAATAAAATGAAAAACTAAAAAAACTATTACTTACCACCACTTTCATTATTGTTATTCACATTGCCTAATTGTAGAACTTCTTGACCCAAAGGTATGTCCTCTTTCTCCCCGTCTGCGATATCTTGATATGAAGTTACCGTGAGCTCTTTCTCTGCATCTACAAAAAGAGTTTAAAAAACAACAGTGGGTATGACATCATTGATAAACATCTACAAACTTGATCAAAAATCAGCATTACCATTGCCTTTCTCCGTAGCGTCATCCTCATGTCCACAAACTCTTACTAAATCTTCTTCGTTCTCTAGCTTCTGGATTATACTGTTTGGCAAATACGTGGAAGACAAGCCAACTATAGGTTCATTTCCAAACAACGCTTTATAGGGTGTTCTACCAATAGTACGATGTAAGGATGTGTTTTTTTGGAACTGCACAAAGTAGCACCCGACGGACCAATTTGTAGAACTATTGTCTTTCATCCACACACGCAACATGTTTTCAACATCTTGGTTGCAGCGTTCCACGCTTCCTTGACTTTGTGGATGGCGCGGCCGTCCATTTAGTATCTTGCAAGTAGGCCACAAACTCAACAATTCTTTGATAACAGCTGCAGTAAACTCACGACCATTGTCGCTTTGCAAGATTTGGGGACAACCTACTTCTAAAAATATTTTCAGTAATTCAAGAGCCACTTGATGCGCATGTTTGGACGAAGAAAACAAAACTTGGTCAAATGGTCCTGGTAATTTAAAATCCATTTGAAATCACCATCTGGCGCAGATTGGAGGTCAATGAGGTCCATTTGCCCTCTCTTGTTAAAATCGTTTGTCACCAATGGACGGATAACTATACCCGATTTAGGGAAACTCTTCTTCGTCATACAGGTTTTACATAAACTTGCAAAAATTTTAATTGCAAATTGCGGGACAATTTTTTTGTCTTTGAGGGCATGAATCATTTTATCTCGCCCACCATGGCCCGTTGCTAAATGCGTTTCGAGTAAAGTGTCATAATAATTTTCACTTGGAATTATTTGTGTGACAGGTGAAGAAACACTTTTTCGTTTTGTTATTAAAACTCTTTTCTTCCCCACATCTAGTACATCATATTTTGTTGCGTAATGGTACTGCTGATTAGTGGTAGAAAGCTTTTGTATTTTTCTTGCTTTAAATTCTTCAATTGCCTTTATTACCTGTTCTATTCTATCCGCACTCCATTCCGGTTTTTTCGTTTTATCAGATTGACCACTGTAGTACTTTCTTAACTCTGTGTCAAAATCTTTTCGCTCCACAACTTCACACTTATTTCCACTTGAATGTGGTAAATCTGACGATTGTAACACTTCCAAATGCTCACGATCACTCATTTTGAAGATATTGACTGGAATTATAAAGTAAATACCTCAAAAACACCAAAAATATTTAATAAACTGACATCAAAAAAAGCACGCTCCAATGTTTACAACAATAAATTTGCAAATGGCGACTGATTACTTCTATGGACCAATCAGATCACGCGGGACTCCCACCACAAACATAACTCATAATAAACCTAGGTTTATTATAATATCACTTATGCGGTCCAGTGACATTACAATATCACTGAAATAAGCCCGTGAAATTATGCGAATCTTTCGTTATTGACAATAATCAGTGTAATTAAAATTTCACTAGTGAAATTATAATATAACGTCTTTGACTAAATCCCTGCGACATATACACTCCGATTCTGCTTCATCTGCTGCGAGCAATAGCAAAGCATCTAGAATAACTTCGCCGTCGTCATTGTCGTCAACATTTACTGTGGATGCTGTGCTAGTGCTGGCGCAAGCTCTACTTGAATCGTACATTTTCCTTCCTGCATGTAAACTTATCATGTGATTACTTGGTTCAAAGTTGTTACAGCAAATACTTCTTACATTCATATGTGTACGAATTCTTAGAATAGCGATCAGCATGGGTAGTTGCATTCTATTTCTTAATTTTGTCTTTATCGTACCCATCACACTGAAAATTCTTTCAACGACTGCATTACTTAAAGGTAATGAAAGACAGCGCAAGGAAAACTCCGCCAAATCTTTGAATATGGGATTGCCTCCAGCATTCTGCATTTTCGATACCTGTACCCAGAAATTTACAATATCATTAGGAGAAGCAGTGCCAATTATTTCCTCTATTCGCATCGTACTTAAAGTGCGAAATTGGTTTATTATAGATTCCTTGTCAATATTAGATTCACCTAACTGCCAGGGAAAATCATCAATGTTAGGTTTGTTGCTGGTTGAGAGGCAGCGGTTGGGTGACAAAACATCAATTTTTTCCACCACCGACACATTGACTGGTAACCTGTCAACTAATTCTTTCACTAAGCGCACGAGAAAGTTCGTGCATCGCTGTTTGACTTCTTTGGCTTTGTTGGCACAAATAGATCTTTTTGCAAGTAATTCATTGAACTTTTCCCCAAAATCGATCGAGTCCTGTGGAAGCAATGAATTTTCAAATGGTGCTTCGGCTTTTTCTAAAGCTCGCCTAACAGCTGCTATGTCCGCCTCATGAAGTATTGCCAATGAGGCGTTTTCGGACAGACTTTGACCTCTCAAAAATACTGGTTTAAATAGACGTCTTGCAATGGACAGAAGAAGAATCCGAAGGTCGTTGTATACTTTTGTTATATTTGCATTACTTGCTTGAAATATAACATTTACGTTTGTTACTTCTTTTAGTATGGGACATAGAAACAATAAGTATAATAAATTCGTGTCATCATTATACATAGCAGCAAGCTCCCTTGCTGTGTAACATCTCTCTTCTGACGATTTAATCATATTAAAATGGGTTTTTAGCTCAAGCCACTGATTGATGTTTGTATTAACAGCTGTATAAAATGCCAACCATCTAGTTGCAGACAATTGAGTTAGTTTCAAGGGCTTTTTGCCATCATTAATAGTTTCAAATAAGTTCTGATAGACTTTCATTCGCAAAGGACTGTGATCAAACCAATTTCGGGTTTCTCTAAGTAAATATTCCAGGCAAGATGGTAATTCAGTGCACGCTTTGGATGCACACAAGCTAAGGGAGTGGCACACGCACTTCAACAACTCCAAATGGGGTAGGTCTGCTTTTAAAAGAGTGAAAAGGGAGTGATTTTTGCCACAAAGATTACTAGCTCCATCTGTTCCTATGGCGATGAGATTCTAAATATTTAAGCCCATATCAGATAAAAATCTCTTAAAGGATGTATACAGGTCATCAGCTGTTGCTTGGAACACTTCTTGAAAGCCTAAAAAATCTACAACAATTTTTTCTAGTTTTTTATTGTAGTATCGGATGCAATACGCCATGTACTTTACTGTTGCAACATCAGTGGATTCATCCAGTATTATAGAATAACTTTGCCCACCAAGTTCTTCTAACAGTTCTTTAAGCATGGCTGGTTCAACGACATTCTTTATAATGGCAAAGCACTTTGTTCTGTGTAATTGTATATTTTCAAGAGGACTACCTATACCACAGGTTTTCAAAACTTCTGTCAAATGGTCTATGCTACGGATGGAGCTATGAGCAGCGATATAAGTAGAAATTTTGATGTCCATTATTTTTTCTTTTGTTGAAGTGTCTTTAACTGAAGAGTAGCCAAATGATGCAAGCTTGGGTTGTGTTTTTGCAAATCTTAATTCCTTTTCTTTATGTGTTTTACTTTTCATGTGCTTTTCTAAATCAGTTTTGTGTGCACGGAGCGGTGAAACACATAATTTACAATATGCCTCACCTTTTCCACTATCTGTCAGTTCCACGGGTGCTCGAGTTAGCCAATCTGTAAAATAAAAGTGTGGGTTAGTTGTAGATTATTAATATTATCATATTAATAAACCCTTCGCCTAGAGAGAGGTTTCGCCCGCATTCGAAATTTCCGCAAGAACATTTTTCCTGTAGAATGGTAAGTATTATATTATCTGTGCCCGTAGGAACTTTATAGCTTTAAAATGAGTTATTTAATCAATTAATCATTAATGAAGCAAAAAACATCCCTCCATGGCCTCCATCCATTCATCCTCACAAACTTTCACATATAAACAATGCATTTAAATAATATTTAAAATAGTTAGAAATAAAGATAAAACATCTCGTAAGAATGTTAGTACTTAATTTTAAATGCTGGAATTTTTTCCCATTCGTCACGATAATGCTTCACGTATTTTCCGTGCTTTCCTATTTTTTGCCACAACTACAATACAATGTCTTTAAAATCAGACGACGAACGAAAAATGAACTGACTGAACACGCACAGGATAAGTGACTTTTACTGAAGTTTTCCCAAACTACTTAGTCGTTTAGTATAATACGTATATGTAATTACAATGGTTATCAACAACCAAGCGAATACTCTATCTTGGTTGCATCATAAATTTATTTACGTTAAGCGCCTTATTCACGATCCATCCTGACGTACATCCCGCCAAGGCCACAGAGGGACAGAGCTATACTAGGAAGCGAGAAGGAGGAAGCGAGCGAGCGAGACATACTGTCAACTTCTCGCTTCCTAGTATAGCTCTGTCCCTCTTTGACCTTGGCGGGACGTACGTCAGGATGGATCGTGAATAAGGCGCTTTATAACTACGACAAATACGGGGTTTTCCCCGACACCAACGAAGAGGGCGAAGGGTGTTGCCATCTTTTTTGTCGTTATTCCTACACTTTTTGCTATTGCGTGGGTATATATTTTTTTCTTTTGCTTTGCTCATTTGTGTTGATTCGATCATTCTACTACAATAACTTTTCATCTTTTTCGAGTAGCCTAAAAGGCGACCAGTCGCCTTTAAGATTTTTTTGTCGCCGATTTTCAATCCGAGTAGCCTAAATGGCGAAAAATCGCCATTTAGTTACAAAACAAGAATTTTCCAAATCAGACCATAAATATCGGAGATATGAGGTAACAAAAAAAATGTGGACGTTCGGCCGACCCCGTGAGGGAATATAGGTGTGACATTTATTAATGTACTGCCTGCTACCCGCAACTTTGTCCGCGTGGCGTTCGGTTATATCCCGCTCCATAGGGAACTCTTAAAAATTTCGGGATGAAAGGTACCGTCCTTCCCCAGCTATCTCCATACTAAATTTCATAAAAACTAACACGCTCGTACATTTTTATAACATTAGTAAGTTAGTAAGCATAGTACGGATGGATATGGATTGTAAGGATGTATGTAAAACAAGTAATCCCTACAAATATTATAAACGCAAAAGTAACTCTGTCTGTCTGTTATGCCATGCTTAAACCACTAAACCGATTGTGATGACATTTGGTACAGAGATAGATTAGACCTTGGGAAAGGACATAGGCTTTTTATTTTATTAAAAATGGGTTCGCTCTTGACCACAAAGATGTGGTCGAGGATGTAGCGAGCTCACCCAGAAGAAGCCTATTCACTCGTACTTTAAAGATATTTGGGTTGTATGAACTCGGAAATACAGACGCCGGCAGGGAATTCCACTCCCTGGCAGTGCGCAATATAAAAGATGAAGAATAGCGCTTTCTACTTTTTATCCCACTGCTGGGCATGATATATCGTATAGTCCACGCGGACAGAGCCTTGGGCGGAAAGCTAAAATAACTTTTAGTAAAAAAAACGATATCGTACCTACTGACCTGTTTGAAGTCGGTGCAAAGGCGGATGCACGTATTTCATTTGGAAGTCTGTTTTATTCTATAATAAGTTAATTTATTTTCCTATATTTAGTCTAAATAATAGAAAGTATGTAAGAAACAATGTAAGTGCCTATCAAATTCGAGGGTTTCCCTCGATTTCCCTGGGATTCCATCATCAGATCCTGACCTGGTTACAGGGAACACCTCTAGAGTATACTCTTTCGAACAAAAAAAGAATTTTGAAAATCGGCCCATAAATCGCGGTGAAATCGGTGAACATACATAAAAAAGTAAAAAGATACATACAGTCCAACATACGCGTGGGACCTCCTCTTTTGAAGTCGGTTTGTAAAAAACTACAGTAAAAGTGCTTACATTTGTATTTAAGTTTGGTAGTTCCTCATTCTCGTTAGATTCTGGTCCAGCATCAGCACTAAAATATATGGTAGTATCGGTGAGTATTGGCAATTTATTAATATCCAGCACTTCATGGGATGTAGATGCAGTTGGTGATTCAGGTGCTATGCTATCATGGGTGCTATGCTGTAAAATTAATTAAATCCCATTTTGTTTATTTAAATACCAATAACTTATGTACTTGTAATCATTATACCTACATATATGTATTGTATAGGGTTAATGGTCCGAACTTAGCATATAACAAATAATTTCCAGATTTTATACCTTTTATCCTAATTGATTAATTAATTAATTTAAACATTGTGCACTTAAAACTGGTTTTGAAACAATAATTTTTACTTTATGAGATCACTTAACTATCAACCAATACCCAAATACTTAGATGAGGAAGTTTAGACAAAAAAAAAGTTGGTAAAAGGTAAACCTTATTTTTTGTATTAATAAAAGCTCTAAATTCTTAAGTTAAAAGGTCAGAATCTGGCAAATATTTTTTGTTATACCTTATGTTTGAACCGCCCTGTATTGAAGAAGACAGACATTGAATGATATTAGAAATTTAAGATTATCTTACAGTTTCCGATGTTATCTCCTTAAGTAATTTTAATTGGGTGATTAACTTTGCCCTGTGTCCGATTATCGGTATTAATTCTTTAATATCATCTTCCGATAACATCTGCATAGTTTCGGCATCGATAGAATGTTCTGTCAAAAATATTAAGGCAGCTTTAATATCTTGTAACTTCAAAATTTTGTTCCTACCTTTTTTAAAGGTAAGAACTTGAAAATTGGAGTTGCAAACACCTACTTATCATATATTAAATGTTTTCATCATACATTAAATGATGTGTTTCAGGGTTTTTGGACTTTTACATTTAAGGGGAAAATTGAGGGTAAAAGTTTAATAATATATTTTTTTTATTTGCATAAAACATGGTAAGCATAAAAGATGCTGGTTTGATCGGTGGATCATTTTCTTGAATGGGATTGTACTGAATTTGACGGGAAACTGCAAGTATGACGTAGTTTCTAGTCTTGAATAGGTACCTACCTACCCGCGCATAGCTCCACTTCAATCAAACTGAGCTGGGTCGCTGGGTCATGCATGTTCTGTACTTCTAGGCGAAATTCATAAAAAGTTAGATCCGGTCCGGGTGCCACAAAGGCAACTGCCTTGTATTTTATAAATTATAATTTAAAATGAATTAAGAAATGTAAGTTCCACAGGCACCCCGGGCGGCGGAAAGGGGCTACCCTGCCGCCTTCGTCACACCCGAACCGGCAGCCCTCTACGATAGGTACCTACTCTCACTGCGTCAACGTTTGATGAATGTTCGACCGCATATTAAACTAACATTACCCTTGTTATCTAAACAAAAATAAAACATTCACATACCTTTAAATAGGTTTATGTAAATTTCTAGACCCCACGAGCGCATGTAGTCACTCAACGGGAGTGTTCTCCATTGCACTATTTCTGGTTAGAGTGTCACAAAAGCTGATCCTATTTCTTCTTAGATCACTTAGTTTTTTTACATACATTTAAGATGCAACAGCCACGAGGAAACACTTAAAAGCTCTTGCGGCACATAACAAACCAAACTCAAGCGAGCGAGGAGCGCGGGGGGGGGAGACGGCGCACTTTGTTATCAATAAACGAATTCGTTTTGTTTTATTTAACAATAATTTAGCTGAAAATTGCTAAACAGTTTTGTGATACGATTCAAATATGTTAATTTAATATTTGGTAAAAAAGGATGCTACAAATAAATAAATTGATTGATTTCAAATTAATAAATTGTATTCCGATAATTATAAATAAATACTTGACAATGTTTTAATAAACATTGTATCGAATACAAGTTCATGTGTTCGTTTACCAGTTAAAGAACAATTTGTTCTTGCAACTAAACGAGTTTGATTATTTCATTTTTACAATTATTAGCTAACATTTTGACTATTGATAAATAAGAACTGATTAGCTCACCTAGTTTGGGGCATGCAGTTACATCAGTTTCGCTAAGTAAAACAAAAGTTTGGTATCTATTAAAGAAATTTTCAAATAGCAAAATTGGTTTAGTTATTTCTTTTTTTCAGTGTAATTCGCACGTTTCGGTAAATGCATCTTGATGTTGAAAAATTGACTTAAATACACGTATCTATACCGAAATCTTTAAGGACTTTTAAGGTCAAGTCTGTTAATGTTTCAGCATCCAAATTAGTGCACGTTTTAAAGTTAAAATAGATTCTTTCACTTGCCCGCCTACAACGTATCTAAGTCCAATTGCAACGTTTTCTCGATTATTTTTATCGTGTGTGCCATCCTCCAAAATACTAAACCATGGAACGTCAGCATTGCGTATTTCGTTAGCAATGCTTTGAGAGGCCATTATGTCAATCAAATTATTTTGTATCTCAGGAGACAGATACGTAGCATTAGCTGGTATATTATATTTAACACATTCAGCAAGTTTATTATCTTTGAGCAAAGTATATTCAAAAATATTGCGAAATAAACCATGTTCTTGATGATCTTCAATGTCGTATGTAATGCTAGTTCATTAATAGCCAAAAACTGGAATAACTTCTACAATCGACTTTATGTAATATTTTTGACGTTCAAGAACGTCTTCGTTAATCATAGTTGACCCTGATAAACGGTCTTCTAGACGTTTATCTTTTTTATGCCACATCATTACAGCATTTATATGAAATACTGAAGATGAATATTTTTCAAAGAATTTGTCTTTACTTAAAGTCATTTTCCAGTTTCGAAATCCGGTTGATGTAAATGTATTTTCTTTGCTTCCTTGAGGACGAAATTGTAGGCACTTTTGGATGTCACTTTTCGAAAACAATAAAACGGCTTATTTTTATTTTCAAGCAAAGGAATCTATGGCCGTACAGCCGGTGTTTTCAATGCATTTCTTCTTTTTAAAGGCGGGAAACTCAATAGAAACATTTGTTTTATTAAAACCACTAATTAATATGGTGTATAGGTTTTGTATGATTGCTTTGATGTTCTGACATGAAATAAGGGCTATTTATTGATTTTCGATTTTAGTTTACATCAAGCATAGTATTGCGTATTTAAGTCATGGATAAATATTATAATATGACTATTCTATAAGATTCTTGGTTTGAATCAAGCACTGACACCTTTGCTTATTTCTACAAATGTCCATTGAAGGAAAAAGCTTAGTCATTTCTAACTTAAATTATTATTTTTATTGAATCATTATCGCAAGGCACAATAAAAGAAGCGTGCTAACTGAAATCTCAAATGCACGGGATTTGTTTTAGATACTGTCATAGGTGACATGTTTTAGACACTTGTATTCCACTGAAAATCAAAAATAAGTCCTTAATTAGCACTTAGGAATTCGTGTGTCATTTATTGTACTTACCTAACTAATAGGTTTTTCAAGTTGAAGTTTTAATTTTGACAACTGTCATACGAAACGAAGATCTCGTCGAAACCTATCGTTTGGCCCGTACACGGAAGATCCAGGCTAATTTGTTAAAGAGGCCCATGAGATCGTATTATTTGCAGATGACACATCACTTTTATTTAAAGTGAAAAGATATGACACTAATTATGACGACGTGAATATTGCGATCTCAAAGATAGTTGAATGGTTCACTGCAAATAACCTACTCTTGAACGAGAAAAAAACCAAATGTGTTAAATTTACCTTGCCTAACGTTAAACAGTTTAATACCAATGTACAGGTTAAAAATGAAAAACTGGAAGTTGTAGAATCTACTGTATTCTTAGGTATCACTATTGACGCAAAGCTTCAATGGGGTCCTCATATTGATAAGTTAGCGAACAGACTCAGTTCAGCAGCTTACGCGGTTAAAAAAATCCGTCAATTATCGGACGTAGAAACCGCGAGAACCGTATATTTCAGTTACTTCCACAGCCTAATGTCATATGGCATTTTGCTGTGGGGTAATGCTGCCGACATTAATAAGATATTTGTCCTGCAGAAAAGAGCTGTTCGCGCGATTTATCAAATGAGACCTAGAATGTCTCTTAGAAATAGATTTAAGGAAATAGATATTTTGACATTTGCGTCCCAGTATATATTTAATAATCTTTTATATGTAAAGAAAAATGAACAATTGTTCAAGAAAAATTGTGATAGGCACAATGTAAACACTAGAAGCAAACATAACTTGGATATACTAGACAGCCGTCTCTACAAAGTAACAAACTCTTTTATGGGTCAATGTTTACCCTTCTACAATAAGATTCCCATGTGTATTCAAAACCTACCTAGAAAAATTTAAGACGATAATTAAACAAAAACTTTGTAAAAAGGGCTATTATAGAATTTCGGATTATCTGTTAGACAAGTAACCATGGGAATAAATTTCTCAGCTCCAGAGTTATTCAGATATTAAGTCAATTAAAATTAAAAGTAAGAAAATTTATATGATTGACTTAAAAAGAGCGACCCTCGGAGTTTCTTGCCTATTCTTCTCCTGAGGAAGACTGCACCTTTGCGAATAGGCGCAAAGTCAAAAGTGCTAATGTAATTCATAATTTTGACGTGTTCAAGTATCATTTTATATGTTCAATGAAATAAACACTTTTGACTTATTTTGAATTATTTACAGAGATATAGCTGTTTTAATTTTGACAGATGTCATCCGAAACGAAGATCTCGTCGAGATCTATCGTTTGGCCCACTCACGGAAGATCCAGGATTATTATTTACAGAGATATGGCTGTTTTAATTTTGGCAGCTGTCATCCGAAACGAAGATCTCGTCGTGACCTATCGTAAAAAATAAAAATAAAAAATAAAATATCTTTATTTCACTTTAAACAATTTAAAAGTAAGCGAGTCGCTAGTGTCTCCATTTAGGCTTTTCGCCTGTGTTTGGAGCCACCGCTCTTCGTTTGGCCCGCACACGGAAGGTCTATGATAATTATTTACAAAGATATGGCTGTTTTAACTTTGACAGCTGTCATTTGAAACGAAGTTCTCGTCGAGACCTATCGTTTTGCCTGCACATGGAAGGTCCAGATTTTACATGATCTGACTTATTTTTTTTATGCACAGGTGGCTTTCGCGTCGCCAGTCTGGTGCAATACGTGATATTATTTTGTCGCTTAAAAAATTAGTGATTTTCTCTATTACGAATGTTTTTCGCTTCAATGTTTCTCGCTACGGTGGCATTCGACCGCGTAGATTTCGCTTCAACATTTTTCGCCAGAACGTGTATCACTAGTGTCATTCGATACCGCGTACAAGACCTCAAAAATTTTTCGCCACAACGGTGATCGCTTCAGTGTCGTTCGACTACGTGGCGTTCGCTTCAATAAACTTTCGCTCCAACGTACCACGCAGAAAGTTTTTCGCCACAGCGTGCGTCGCTTCAACGTCATTCGAAACTACGTACGGGACCCGAGTATCTGAAGTTGTGTCAATGTACAAACTCGGTTCTATAAAAATACATTCAACTCGCAGACGAAGTTGCAGGCATCAGCTAGTAATTGAATATAAATACATATTGATGAGCACCAAGACGCACAGCAAAAATCTTTAAATTTTGAGTACCTAGTTGAAAAAATTACCTTGCTCGTAAGTTAAGAGCAGCTCAAAATTTTAATCTTTGGTACTTTTCTTGCGCGCCTTTGCCAATTAAAATATTTTCGGCTTGATTGTGGGGAAGTTTTCAGTGATTTCAGTATATTGTCCTTTGTATAGGTTGTCAAAATCTTTTTCTAGCTGTGAACAAATATTAGCAACGTAATTATACATAAGTGTTTAAACTAAAGCAGACAAAAAATATCTTTAAAAAAAATATGTAACTTATAAAACTTAACTCACCCGAAGATATCCGTTAGTTAGGTTTTTCAAAAGCCGCATATTCATCGAAGTATTGAGCTATGGATAGCTCTTTTGAAGCAATTAGCCTTGTATCTGTTGTCTCTTCCCACTTTTGTTCTACTGTTCTCCAAGGCTCAGAATAATTTTTAAGCCATAAAAGTTTGTCATCTGCGTCTTTCAGTTAGTCCGTCTGAAAAACGTAAACTTGCACATTGAGGTAAAGACCCTGACCTTGAAATTCGCCGGCGCTTCTCCACTACGCCAGTATCCCTGTATTTTCGTTTCAAATTATGATATTGGTCTGGTAATTTACCAGCCAATCTTGTTTTGATGCCACGTGTAGATTCGACGATTTTGGTGTGAAAATATACAGAAAATTTTTCTTTGGGAAATAAGCTAGTTATACATAGCACGCGCCCACTTCGCATAAACAGAAGATCTGACAAGATCTGACAAAATTATCGGAAACTGTATAAAAAAAAGTTTACGATCAGTAGCAAAATCAGGTGTATTCTTTAAAATATAAATTATTTAAAGAAACTGTTTACGTTTTATGATTTTATAATGAAAATGCACTAAGTAAATAAAAGAATCATTATTAGTTATTTACTTTTTATTAACAAAAGCTAGGAAATGCAATTTTGGCTTAAATGTAATGTAATGAAAAATTTGAATTAATGAAAAAACAAACAAAATTTATTACGAAAAAATTAATAGTTAGTATAAAATGACTCCTCCCCTGGCTCGCACACATGCGGAAACCCTTCTGGGCATGCTAAGAATTAAGTTATCTAGCATTTCTTGTGGTAACCTGTCCCACTCTTCAATAGCAGCTGCCCTGATTTCTGACACTGTTCGCGGAGGTGGCTGACGGTTCCAAACAGCTCGCTTAAGAGCATCCCACGCATGCTCGTATTGCTGGTGATGTCGTATTGCTGGAGAGCAGCATCAACACGTCCGTTTCGATGTGCGGGCGCATTATCATCTACCATTATGAATTGGCGCCCGTGGTTGATGCGGAATGGTCTGACGTATCCATCGATTGCAATCGTTTTGTACATGGCTCCGGTCATGGTGCCTTGATACGGGATTAAGGGCGTCCTAGCCCCAATCATTATCCCGGCCCAAAAGGACACTGATTTCCCGCCCTGCTGAACGGTTCCAGTGGCAGTTCTCTGCTTTTCAGAGTCGCCAGATCTTCTCCAGACACGGACACGTCGGTTATCTGGATGTGTACTGATCCGCGTTTCGTCAACGAAGAAGCAGTTCTGCCAGATGCTTTCGTCCTCAATTTCTTCATTTTGACGGAGCCTAGCCCATTGCAATCTGCGCCGCTTCCGTTGCTGTGAGTTCAGAGGTGCTCGCCAGGATCTCCTTGCTCGTAATCCAGCTTGGTGTAAGCAATTTCTAATCGTTTGGGTGCTAACTTCGCGGCCGGTGGCAGCTCGCAGCTCTGCTTTCATTTTAGTAGCGTTCATTGTTGGGTCACGGGCAGCCAGTAATCTGATATATCGCTTCTGAATTGCAGTAAGAACAGTTGGGCGACCACTGCGAGGCCGATCAGCTAAATCTTCCATGCCCTGATACCTCTCCAACGTGGTCACCACGCAGGATTGGGATACATGAACTCTGCGTGATATTTCCCTCGTGGAATAGCCTTCTCCACTTAAAGTTAGAATTCTGGCTCGTAAAACTGCAGTTAATCCTCTCGGCATCGTTACCAACTTATTTTTTTTTGAATAAATTGAAAATATTGATAAGTTGCGACTATGTCAGATTTCTGAATGAAAGCAAGCAAGGGTTGATTGTCTTTTTAAATGAAAAAACATTTGAATTACGAAATTATTTTATATTTAAATTTCATATTTTGAAATAAGGAATCAAAAGATAAAAAGTGATTAAATTTTATTCTTCTACTATAAAAAATATTAGCACTTTTCCAAGTGATCGCAAACTTTTTTTGATGTGTGTATAACGACATATATACAGTTTCCGATAATTTTCACTAATGATAGACGTGCCGCATTATTTAGTGGAATATTTTTATCCAGATTCAACAGCCCTTTTCCTTCTAAAGTACTGTTCAACAGCAACCGTAAGTGCTGAAATACGACAGTATATAAGTTTTAGGAAAAAAGGCACATACCTAGATATTATATCTGAGCTTTGCTTATTTATCAATAGATAAGTAACTTGTTTGTTTTAAGTAAGTAACGCAGTCATATGCATTATAGCGAGTTATTTAATTTTAGCCAACTATGATTGTGTTAAAGTTAAATGACTTATTTATCATGAAATAACAAAGTAACCTTGCCTATTTTTAACCAAACTCGTTGTAAATATTAGCTAACTGTGATTATATTTAAAATTAAATGAATCACTTATTACTAAATAACATTGTAAGCTTGTCTATTTTTTACCGAACTCGTTGTTAATATTAGCCAACTGTGATTATGTCTAAAATTAAATGAATTACTTATTATTTAACAACAATGTAAGCTTGTCTATTTTTAAGCGAACTCGGTGTAAATAATAGCCAACTATGATCATATGTAAAATTAAATAACTTACTTATTATGAAATAATAACGTAAGCTTATCTATTTTTAACCGAATTCGGTAAGGGTAATATTTACCGAGTAGATAAGTTAGAAATACATAAGTACTTTGCTAATAATAGCCAAGAATATTTAGCAATACTTGCTTGTATAATATTAGCAAAGCTTTATTGCACGTTTTAAATATGTCTTGATTGAATACAGCCGAATAATTTTTAACCAAGCTAAATTGGTACTTTGCTAAAGAATTTTTTTTCAGTGTACCTATATCAGTATTATTTCGAATATCATAGCCATAGACGTTAATACTTGTTAGTTGACCACAAGAAGCAGAAATAGTCCGTATTTTGTATGTCAAAACATACTCGTTTGTCTATATCTATATCCATCTATACATCTATCTTCTATCTATCTATATCTATCTTCTACCTATATCTATATCTATACATATTATAAAGAGGAAAGATTTGATTGTTTGTTTGTTTGCATTGAAAAGGCTCCGAAACTGTTGGACCGATTTGAAAAATTATTTCACCATTAGAAAGCTACGTTATCCCCGATAGACATAGGCTACATAATTTTCCCAAATTCCCACGCCTTTGTTCAGTATAGGACAGATTCTTGGTTTGGACAGATTCGTAGATTCGACAGTTTCTGGGATTGGACGGATTCGTGGATTCGGCAGATTCTGTGATTCGACGGATTAGCTATACGACAGAAGTACAGGTGTAAAGAAAATGCCGAATAAGATAAAACGCACTTTTAATTAAAGAAAAATAAATCCATCTTATTTTGTTTTAAATATAAAATTTACTTTGCGCAACTGTTTTAAGCAATCAATCACGCTTATTTTGTTCTTCAAAGCTGCGGAAATTCCGATGATTTTTTTGTCATTTTTTTTTTAATTCTATCGGTTTTAGCAAAAAAAAATTCTGGGTCGTGTTTTTTTAATTTTTTTTTTGTTAGAATTATGGCTTGAATGGTTGATCATCTGTAAAAACACTAAACGTTCAAAATCTAACTACTAGTACTCAGAATTTAGTCACAAAAATTTAAATAACTCTTATAAAAAAAAGTTACTTAAATTGAACTAAAAAAAAATACTTAAACCTGACTGACCATCTTTCTGGTGATTTTAAAAACTTTATGGATTTACACAAAAAAACAAAAAAAGTTGGTACTTTATAGGGCATTTTTACGAAAAAATAGAGTTCAAAATTGATAAGAGTCGAAAATGTTGTTTCTTTTATGCTTTTTAAATGATTTTTCTCACAATTATGTGATCAATGTGGTAAATAACTATGAATTTTAGATAAAAAGACTCATAACAGAGCAATAAAAAAATCATGTCAATATCTTGATATTATACTAAATAAAACAACATAAATAATCTTTAATAAATCATTTATTTAGTGGTTTTTATAATAAATGTTCAAAGTGCCTGCCACCTGCCTGTATGCATAGGCGACATTGACGCAAAAAATTACCGCGCAAATCCCGGAAAGCTTGGGTTTTTTCTCTGATTATTCCTTGAGCTTCATTTAATTTAGCTTTTAACTGCTCTAAATTCTAAAATTCGTGACAGTACACCAATTCTTTGTAGAATCCCCAGATAAAAACGTCTATGGGGTTCAGGTCTGGTGACCTTGGAGGCCAGGCGATGGGTCCAGCTCGGCCAATCCACCTCTGTGGAAACCGCTCATTCAAATGGTCTCTAACCTCTCTTGCGTAATGGCAAGGCGCACCGTCGCACTGAAATATCATATTCTGGCGTGTTAATAAATTAACATCAGAGTCCGCCATGGCCTCTAAAAAATCCCTTTGTAAAAATTTTTGGTAATTTTGACCATTCAGCCTCGTTGGTAGTTCTTTTGGGCCGATCAGTTGTCTGCCAACTACGCCCGTCCACAAATTCACACTAAATTAGTGTTGAAAGTTGTGACGCCGGATTAGTTTTGGGTTTTCGGTCGCCCATGAATGGTAATTGTGCATATTAAATATGCCGCTGCGGGCGAATGTTGATTCTTCAGTCCATAGTATTCTATCGAAAAACTCAGGGTCTTCGTCATTTCTCCTTAACATATCTTGACAAAAATTAATTCGACGTTGGTAGTCTGGTTCAACTAAATCTTGCACTTTCTGAATGTGGTAGGGGTGGTATTTCTCCTTGCGCAGTATTCTGTGCACACTAGTGCGAGGGATTCCTGTGAAAGAAGGAAAAAAGTGTTTTATTAATTTCTACCTTTTAAAGTCTAAGGCAATTGAGGTGGTATGCCAAGAAGCACACGGATACAAATACCGCGCTACCGCAGTTTAAGTATTAAAATGAAGTAATATTCGCTACTGAATAAAAGGCTGTACAAAAATAAAAAGTCTTTTATGCAATGGCACCCCGCGCATTTGAAAAGCGTGCGTGGGGCTGAAGACAACATGTAAACACCATTTAATAAGTTTTTTAAAGTATTACTTTAATTTACCTGTGCGTCGTTGAATTGCTCTTGTACTCGTAGAGGGATCTCTTGAAACTTCTTGTAATACGACGTCAACGCGTTAGGGATTCGTCGTGGCACCTTCACCAGATCGTCGACCGCTTACTCCTGGTAAGCGACCTTCCATGTAAGAATTGTGTACGCGAAGAAAAACATGTCGATCTGGACCCTTCTTGCCCGTGGTCCACCAATTCTGTTCACCTGGTGGACTACGGGCAATTTTTTTTACCCGTCGTCCAATCGCTTGGGTATGTCAAAAATTATATTTCCCATTGTTCACCTTGTTTAAAGCCGATTCTTTTTAAATTGATCTTTTTGGAGTTACTTCTTATAAGTACAGTGTACCCAGGGTAAATAATTGGTAAGTTAAACAATGTACAGGGATGATGAATATGAAATACAATGAAATAAAAAAAATCTTTATTTTTCTCGCCACAGTTTGTACTAGTGGAGAGACAGGAGCCCCAAACTAGGTAGACCCCGTGCTATGGGACCCCGGCCCTCCCCGTAACGGACAGTTGTTACACACCTAACTTTAAAATTATACTTAACAGTTATACTTAAAGTTATAGTTATACTTAAAAGTTATACTTAACTTTTTGGCAGAAAGGGTAAATTTCAAAATAAAAATTAAATTAACAGTTGATTACACATCTAACTTTTAACCATTCAACTAAATTTCTTTCCGTAATGTTCTTTCTCTTTTGCAGAGAGATTAAAATTATAAATAAAAAATTAATTTACACAAACATTTAAATTCTTGCATCATATTTTGTGTGTGTGTGTGTGTGTGCGTAATGTGTGTGTGTGTGTGTGTGTGTGAAAGGCGCTTAATATAAACAACACATACTACCCCTAATTAGTTAAATTAATTAGCGCAATTTCTCCAAAGCATATCCAACAGTTATTTCATTGTTCAGTAATTGTAGTTGTATACTCATTATGTCATTGTCGTTGGCAACGTATATTTTTCTCCTTCTCGATATCGTATTAGATGATTCTTCAAGTTCACTTAGAACATTTAGTAACCGTATTAATGTTGCATTTCTTTTCATTATTTTTCGCCCTAATTTCGAGTGAAAGGACTCAACAATATTGTTTGTTCGATGTCTATTAAAGTTCTCAGTTAGCCAATAACTTTCAACATATTTAAAAAATATGTTTATTTTCTGGGTGTCTCTGATTTCAGATTTTGTATATTCTAAACCTTCTTTAATCCTTTCTGTGGGTAACAATGGCAGAGCAGCTATAAGTCCAGTTATTCTTTTTTCCAATTTTGATGTCAAACCGATTTTTTTGGCTTTTTTCCAAATAGCCCGGTTGCAATGGTAGTAGCATCCGCGTAATGCTATTTGGGGAAAAGCCTGTAATGTTGCGTTTATCGCCCCATTTTCAAAATCTAAATGGATTATTTTGGTTGAAAAAAAAATGTTCCTTTAATAATTCAAACGCCGTCAAATATGTTTGTTGTTTTTTATCAGGCATTAAAATGTAAATCAATGGCACCACTTTTGTTTCAGTTATTGAGCTGCCATTATCGCCGTGAATTGAGAATAATTGGTAGAATGGTGGAGGACAGCTAGAAAAAGTAGCATCAACAAAAAATTCTGATTATTTACCAATAATATTTTTGGCCTTTTCCGAACAAAAAATAATAATTCGTTTGCCTTCACGAAAGTCATTAGCTAAAACCCAATTCACAAACTTATTTGGAACTTCCACTTCTTCAAAATTTCCGAAAACTGTTTTTTTCACCCCCAAAGACTTATTACGGATATTATAGAGGTTGTGTTGCATACTAGACAGCTAAGGTCACCATATGCAGTCCTGCATTTTCCAAATTGGTAATTGCCTCTTTATAAAGCGTAGGTACAGGTGCGTCACAATCTTGGACTTTGTTTTTTAAAGATTCCACTTCTTTCATAACAACAATTTTGCTCTCTTCGGATTGACAAGAGTGTTGTTTCAATTTCAATACTTTTTCGTTCTGAGAAAAATTAATTATATAAATATAAGCAAGAACGACTATTCCCAGCCATCTTAGGAAGATTGGTTGACCACGTAATGTTGTTTAAATTTGTCAAACAAGTTATAAGAATCGCACGGCTACATGCGCTTCATTTTCAGCCTGCTTGCATGCTTCCATCGCGCGCGCCTGTGCCGGTTGAATGTCGACCAAAGAGTAGCGGGAATGTCGACTTGAACGCGCGCGTGTGAGTGAAATAGCATAACATGAACAATATAGTAGCAATCCATGCCAATGGTTAACAACACTTAAAATAAACCTAAGCTACAGCTGAAAAATAAAATAAAAACGTGTCTTACCTTTACTATAACATTTACTGTGCATTTCTTTTTTTCACCTTCATAATACCGCATTGCTCTTAAAGGTTTTGACTCTATAATACAAATGTACACCATGTACCAGGCCCGTGCCTCCTTTTCTATTAACATACCACAGCTCATCTTGTTTATCATCCATTTTTTTAAGTACTTTTATTAATTGCTGGCGTTTCAATCAATTTATTCGAAAGAAAATGTTTATATCGCTTGTCAATAACTAGACAGGTGTACTTATAGATAGTAGAGTCGGTACTTCAAAAAGATTAATAATAACTGGCCACTTAAAAAGATTACAACATGGTGTACTACGGGTAGGAAAATACCTCCCGTAGTTCACCTCTGTTCACCTGGGTGTACGATGGGTAAAAATAATTGCCCGTAGTCCACCAGGTGAACAGAATTGGTGGACCACGGGCAAGATGAGGATCTGGATAAGTGGCCGGTTGAGGCCCTCCTCTGCGTATCAACATCTTCCGGTACAATCTTGCCGCAAGCCCGGCATTTCCGCGTGCAAAACCATAATAATAATGCATTTCTGCATAATCCCGTTGGGGGAAAATCTATAGCAATTCGCTTAAATCTCTTGTTTTTATTCATGTAATCAGGACTTGAGACGTCCCACAGACAAGTGTAGCACTTATATCTTTCGATAAATGTAGTGATTCATTCGCCATCCATTTTCGAAACGTTTTGTTACTACGCGTTATAAGCCCTAAATGGCGAGTCTGCTGTACAGCATGTCTTCGCTCTCCGAAAAGACGTTAGGTCTTCCTTCTCATTGCTTTGCTTTTTTAGATGACTTTCTAAAGTAGGTTTTGGAATCCCAAACACCCTCGAGCATTAAATTACAAAACATTTAGGCCGAATGTTTTGTAATTTAATGCCATTAAAGCTTCCTTCAAATCCTCTTTTTTCCAATTATAATACTTCCTTTTCGTTTTCTTTTCATAATATACCTATTTAGGGCAATATTTTTATTTATTTACTTACAATTTTCAAGTTTGAAAAATATAATTGATTATTTTAAAACACTAAGTTAAATGTTAAATAAGTTAAATGTAGGAAATACGCGAGGGGTACAATTTATTAATTGGTACAATATAGGCGACTTTCCCCTATTTAGTTTTGTCACTGGGTGAGAACAAATGAGAGCACAAGGTGATTGTGATTGACTTTCTAAAGCAAATTGTTAACACTTTGTTAATGAAAGAAGTGTAGCTGCATTGGATATTATCGGTTTAGAATTTAGGTACTTTAGTGGAATGTCTGCTGTAGCTTTTACATACCGACATTGTTCAACACAGTCAGTAGCCCACGAAACTTCTACTAACGACTTATTTGGGCATAAGTTAAAATTAGAACAAAGGAAGTATTTTTCATAATCTGAAGTTCTATTTGTAACATGACCTGTTCTCAGCTCGTCATCCAATTTACCTTTTAAAAAAATTTCGTTCATGTGCAGTTGATGCTTTTTTCTTAATGTCAATCTTATACGAGTATTTCATTTGTTTTACGTAGCATTTGAAGCAAGTTTGGAGTTTCTATGTTTGGCTTCAAATCGCATACTCCGTAAAAAACTACAGGGCCATATTTTTCTATTACCGAATGATAGTGAAACAAATGGTGGAATTTAGGTTTTAAGGATTCTTTATTTAGTGACATAAATAATACGTTAAGATCCGATACTATTGAATGTAATAATTCCTCAGTACCTTTAGCGAAAGCTGTACATAATTAATATCATATGAACAAGTTCTCATATTTTTTTTATATAATTCCCATGTTTTTTCACCTCTAGGCACGAAATCTCCTACTAATAATCCAAAATATCTTACAAAAGAAAGCATTTCTGATGCCGACATTCGTACATTCCCATGAATTAAATGTTCCATTGTTATCGCACTAGGTTTATTTCTAAAATAAGGTCCCTATGAAAAATAATAAATTCAATTATTAAGTAAATTTATGGTAAGAAGTTCATGTCGCCTTAGTTATTGTACTATAACAAATTGCATGACACATCTTGCGACGCCTTATAAGATTATCATGCATGCAGTCGACACCTATTTGGCTGAAATGTAGTACATCAAGCCAGACACATTTTTCTTCAATTCCAGTTGCAGAAGGATTATTATGTAATAAATCAGATTTGTAATTTACCATAGTACGTTACAAGTCTTTGTTTTTATGACATTGAGTTTTTAACTGATTTTTTTTATTTTTTCAAATTCTGCAAGGAAAGTTTGCAGAACAACTCTCGAAAAATCCGGTTATCTTATGAATTCCAAGGATATCTATCTCATAATAACAATCTTAACTGAAAATATACAGTGCTTGTATGATTAGGAGGCAGGTTAAACTCTATACCATGTTCACTGAGGAAGTTCATTTCCTCAATAAGGGCGAAAAATAACTTTGTTTGCGAACTGAACTCGGTCTGCAGTGTGAAAAAGTTGAACTAGTAAAATGTTATTTAGCGATGATAATCAACAAAGATTCATAAACTGCTCCTGATTTGTGTAGACCTGAATGATAACCTAAAGCATTTCCAGTTTCATAATAATCAAAAAAATAAAATTGGGATCACAATTTTGCTTCTATGCTGTTTCATCCTATTTCGCCATTACGATCCTTGTATAAAATTTTAAACTGTAGTATTTAAATCGTTCCCACTTAAGAGACGCTTTTAACGTCTCAGAAAAAACATTATCAAGTGAAAAAAATGATTTTATACCATACGAAGCGGAATGAAATGTGGTTTACAAGTTATTGATACAAGTCTATTTATTCCCATTCGTTTAACTTTTTTCAATCTTTGTCTGATTACTATTGATCAGGTTTCGTGTAAGTGTTTATTTCAGAAAAATGATTTATTCTTCTGTGCTGAGTTTCAAATTGACTCCACAGAGATATTAATAAAGATTCAACTGAATTTAAAACAGTACTCAGATTATTTGTAGAAATTATACTATCGGGGGATAAGCTCTAAAGATGCTGATTTACAGTAGTAGACTACCAGTTACATAGGAAAACCACTGATGATGTTTTGAACTATGTTTCGTGGTAATAATGGACTTGCATACAAACTTGCGATAAAGATAGACAGTGATTTTTAAATGTTTTTACATAATTTGAAATTCGTGAACATTCGAATGGTTGATATAAAGTTTCTTGACTAGCTTCATGTGGGACAAAGGCAATGGTTGATGGTTTATGTGCTGAAGTGGGTGTTTTATTACAAGTTTGTTTTACATTAGTGTTAGAGAGTTTTTAGAACAATGTACTCGCAAAATGTGCTCGCAAAATGTGCCTGCGTTATGAATTTCAACAATTGGAATTGACGATTACAATTGTCTTGTGCACAGACATACACTACACACGGAGCTCCTTTGAGATATTTTAGTATTACACTTGGTATTTAGTGTTCTAGGTGAATACCACAAGTTAAAAGTAAAGTAAATGTATAGGGGTAGTGTAGGATTACACCGAGGCTTTAGGACTTTAGGTCACTAAGTCCTAGGTGCAAATATAGATTACTTAGGCGTTACGTCGAGGATTCTAGGTCTTTAAAGTTAGAATCCTAGGCGGACGCAACAACCTAGGTGAAGAGGGAAGGTAAGAGGTAAAAATGAACTGAGGTAAATACACCGATAAATTTATTACGGAATAACATCAGTGGGTTAGCCTGACTACACTACGGCTCGTAGTATTAGATACAGAACTAATAATAAAAGGTGATAACGATACGGTGTGACGCGTAGGTCCAGGCGTAGGTCCGTTGAGGTATCAGTTGCTTAGAATCCAATTAAAAACCTGACGGAATCTCAAATCTCGTCGCTGTAGTTAACATGCCTCTAGCCTGGCGTAATAGTAAAAGGCGTAGAAGAGTCGCCACTCACCCTGGTGCGGTATTTATTTATAAGACTTTTAGGTCGTCTTGAAGTAGTATTTTTTAGGTCAATAATTTTAAGCACTGAAGTTAAGTTATAAGTTCAAAGTTTTAAAAGAGTACTTTCCAGTCCCTGGGCCAAGCTGTGACCCAGGGAAGGTCAAAGGTGTCCTGGTGGTGATCTCACTTCTGAGCACCAGGACCAAAAAGTAATTTGCCAGCCAACAGTGTCTCTAATGTAAACAACAATTCGTTCCCCAAGATCACAACATGAAATTTGAAGTTCAAATGAAAAAGAAGTCAAGACTGGCAGAAGTAAGTGGCCAGTATAAAGAAAACAATAGGAAACTCTGTGGAAGTATCATTCTATGTCAATGGTTTAGACAAGAACAACGACATGGAATGATGCCATATCAACAAAGACATAAAATGATGCCATATAACCAAAAAAATAGAATTCGATGTCCACAGATAGGCTATACATAGAACTATGACATGACAGCTGTTACAATGCAAGATGTAAACAAATAATGTAAACAAAGAGATAAATATTAGAATTAAAATAAAGGTTTCAAGGAAACCCAACGATATGCATTAACACAAAATGTGGTTTTAAAAGTTTAATGTCAGATTCATTACATATAAAACACTCAATCACTATGTATTTTTATCAAATCAACCAATTTTTTTAGTAGTCATCTCAGAAACTAAGGCATTAAAATTATTTATATTGTCTGCCAATGTGCACCATTAATATTAATAAAGTACTTAACAATAATACAATTTATGAATTTTAAATTACAATAAGTAAGGAGGGGACTCCGCAGTTGTAGATCCTCTTTGTATAAAATACCACACTGGGCAAGTATCTACCCCATACTCCAGATTTAGGGCCCATACAATTTTGTAACATGTATCAACCGCCTGCGTCTATTACGCAGGCGGTTGAACTTTCATAAAGAACAGAACCATTCCCTACGACAAAATATGTTTTGATTGACACAAGAGATTCACCCACTGTACTGCAATGATATAAGGTTGTGAAAGTGATCTTTTATTTTTCAGAGTCTTTAAGCGAAGCTCAATTGCCTGAGGTATTTCGCAATCGCTTTTTACATGTTTTTATGAAGCCATTCCGCGCTTTCGCTTTCGACGCCTTCAAAGTTTTATTCTCTGATGAGCACCTTTTCCTTTTCTGGCGTACGGTCGAAGAATTCAGTAGATAATGATATGGCGAGAAATCCTGCTAAGTTAGTGTTTTCTTCATTTTTGGCTGAAAAAAAAAATTAAATATTTAAGATGTCTACAGGCTATCGACTAAAAATCGATAAAAAATATTTTAATAGCTTGTCAAAAAGTCGATAAAATAATAATGACGCCACTTTCTAAGCAAAAAGCATAGTTATTATAGGTATATAAGTTGCCACATAAAAAAGGCAACAACGGCTTTATTTTGAAATTAAGGTGTTAGCAAAATTTTAAATGTTATAGTAACATAAATAACGTTATCATATAAATATCTAACCTGATAGTGCAGAATTTCGCGGGAGTCGTATTGCTTGTTCAACATCTACAAAATAATTTTAATTTTTATTAGAATTAGGTCATTGCGTACTTACAGTAGCAGTCACGCGGATTCTCATTTTTGGAATTTTCTAAAAAGGGGGAATTTTCCCTATCAGACGCTAATTGAAATGCGCGTTCACATTTTTCTTTACAAGCACTTAAGTTGTCCCTATCTCCATCGCTGGGTGCAATAAATCTAAGAAGCGTATCAATAGTCATAAATGAAACCGGGTTGAAGTTCCTTGCCACGTCATGAGAGGATGATGGTTGATACAATTTCTTTAAAATTTGTAGTTAAGTTTGTTTGTGGTTAATATCCGACAACAAAATCGTTTACAAAATAAGTTTAGGTTTTCTTAAGCTCAACGTTTTACAAAGTAAAATATAGTAGAGACTGACAGAGTTAACGTTATTTGCATAACAATAACATATTTTTATGCAAATAACGTTAATTATTTGCATATAGTTGACCTACCCTTCTGCTGCTAGAAGCTCGCTGTACCGTCGAGGGTTTGTTCGCGCTGTCTTCTAGAACGCCGGTATTTTTTCATTGAGTACGCTGTGGTAGCCGTCGAGGGCCAAAACTGTCACGTAGACTAAATTCGAAGATTCTGTTTATAGAACTCAATTACGGATTGCTGTGTGCTTCAGTCTTGAGTGACTAATTCCCAACTTAATAAACAAGTATGAACTTGGTTCAGCAGCAGACTTTTTCTGCTCCAGTGATGTGAGAGTAATGTGTGTAGTCAAAGGAAGGGACCACAGTTTATATCTGGTTCGCTAAGCAATATTATCATTGGCCTTTAGGTCGCACGGAATCAATTTGCAAATTCTGGCAGTTTCCCATTACGACCTTTAGGGTTATCCTTAATGGTATTGTTTGTAATCAATTCTTAAATTTTCTTTGAATGGGCGTCAGTATTTTTTCCTGAATTCTTCGGCCACATTCATTGGGTATTTTATGATTCCCTAGCTATGCTTGAACCTGATGGTGAAATTGATAGCAATCTTGTGTTGCAGAATTTTTGTTGGTGGCAGGCTAGCCATTTTAAAAGATGTCTTTAATGTTGCATGACCGAAACGTTCATAACGTTTTTGATGAATCTCTGTGTATTTTACAAAGGAATTTTTCACCGGCATCTGCCACGGTACAAGGATCTGCTTCAGGATCGTTAAAAATGTATACATGCTCTTTTAACTCAATTTATTTCTTCAACAATGCAACACATTTCTTTTTACCAATACGATACAAGGCTGAAGTAGTATCACATCCGGACATGGCATGTAAAAACAAAATATATTTTTTGAGTGATGTTTCAGTAAAACTATTAGAATCGTAAAATTTCATTGGAATTTTACCTCGGCTAGGTTTCATCAAATATATGTAAGCTTTTCGAAGAATTATTGTATATTTTAAGTTTTTATATTGGTAATCATTGTGGTTAAAATCTTAATATAATTAAATAAATACTAAGCCGTTAAATTGTAACTAGAATCTTATAATATTAGTTGATATTTGAATTTTTACACTGGTAACACGTTGTCACTGGATGCCCTGGATGGGGTAAATTTATGTCCGTTCAGTCATATCGGAAAATATGGACTCATTCTTGTTCCGACAGTCGTTGTGTTAAAACGTTTAAAAATAATATAATGATTAATTTCAGTACAAGTTGGATTTTATTGCAGCAGTTAGGAAAGTAGGAACTTTCCCTGAGCTTCTTATAAATTGCTTTCATATAAATTGGAATGTGGGCAAGTTGATAATATTCCTAGAAGATCTACGTCTTCACCCACAGCAAATACGGTTTCATAACACGCGGCTTTTTACTAGCTGTAGATATTTTCAACGTGTCAGCATCACCACTACTTTTTGGAGTCTTTATTTTAATTTTATCATATCGCGATTTGATCATTGATATCGACATTGATTTGTTTTTCTCGCTACCTAAAAATGTATCCTGAAGAATTGTAAATTAATGTATTTGCTTCAAAAACTATTTCAACATAAGAGTTTGCTCGTGTTCTACGAATTCTTTCCGAGCATTTTGTGTTGTTTTCATTGTTTACCACACCTGCATTACTAAAACGGTTCTTTAAAAATAGTGGTCATTTACGTGATGTTATTTTTAAAATCTAACTGAAAAATATCTCCATATTTTTATTATCTCATAATAATTAAGATGAATTGAAAAAAAGTTCTAACCTATTGCAACCCCGCCGTGACTTTTGCGCCAGTCACAACAGTTATAAAACTTAAAAATCTAATTAAATCCTACTAATACCATCACTTATAATTTAAACTACACTTTTAGTTTGATCTAAAACTTTGTCCTAAAAATCAGTGACTGCGATATACTGAGCACTTACATTGCAATTGCTATCACCGTCAGAGATGGCTTCAATTTGTATTCTTGTAATGTTGTAAGTTTCATCGTAAGGCCAGAACCGGCGATTTTCTGTCTTTCTTACTTTTTCTTTGGTTTTCTTCTTTTTTTCTCAGTTTCTCTAACTGGTTTTCAATTTTAATTCTTTGTTAATTTTTTACAGACGTGCTTGTAAGAACCTTTTCGTGTTGTGTTTTCCTGTGGTACTTTCAGCGCTAGCTACAACGCCCACCTGTCTTTTTCCGGTTTTCGCCAGGACCCTTGGGGGCTTATTTGAAGAAGATTGAATTCCAGCCTCGTCCATTTTGCACAAACGAGTAGCGTCAATGTTATGTTTTTCAATTTCCTGCTCTAACAGATCAAAAAATCGATAAACCTGAGGTTTACTAAACCCTCTGGCTCGAGCAATCGATGTTGGTTCTGGTTTACGCAACGTCACAGATCTGGATGGCGTTCAATAAAACCCTTCTACTAATCTGATCTAGTGGCACCAATGGTTAATGGGTGCGGAATGTTGTTTAATTGAGCACAATTATATACAAGTATTCCTGTTTTGATAGCTCATAGAATAGGAAATCCATGTCGAAAAGATTATCTAAAACAAAGGTTCCCAAACTTACTGCTTAAAATGAACATGCTTACGCCTCCCTTCGGCCCAGGGCCCCCCGCAAGTAGTAGCAAGTGGGCTCGCCAAGCTATTGTAAAATAAAATAATAAAGACCAAGAATACATTTTCAGATGTTTTATTATAAAAATATGCTTTTACATACTTATTTTAAGAAGAATCAATGTGTCGGATGAGCTTGCATATTTTTGACAAGATTTCCAATTCTGGGTTCAATAGAAGAAAGTGCACAACGTAGATCACTAGCAATATCTAGTTTGCTTCTGTACTTTGTTTTTATTGTTACAACTGCTGAAAACGCTTTTTCACACAAGTAATTGCTTGAAAATGATAAAAACAATTTTAGTGCTTGCTCTGCTGTGCTGGGATAAACTTGAGATATTTAACCCAAAATTGTGCCCTATCCATCTTCTCAAAATCATATTGGGCAGCAGAATCATTTTTGATTTCCAAAGCTTGCTCTTGTAATGCATCTGGCAACATTTCTATGTCAACGTGAAAAGGATCGATCGCTAATCGATAAATAATATTATCGCACGAATCGGGAAAGTAGCGCTTGAATTCGTCCGTGAGTTGCTGCAAATGGTTTGATATGTTATTCTTGGTATCAATTTCATCCAAAATCTCCTTAAAGCACGCTTCTTCTGAGATTGCAAATAGTTTAGGAAAGCAGGAATAGTTGGAAGCTAAAATTTTGCGTCTCCACAGTTGCAACTTCTCACTGTATGCCGTGATAGCATCCCGATGATAAATTATGTTCGAATCTCTGCCTTGTAATTTCAAGTTCAAAGTGTTCAATGAGTCAAAAATATCTGATAGATAAGCAAATATTACGTGGACCCATGGTTTTTTAAATTCCATAAACAATTATGTTTGTTTTTGCATTTCTAAAAACTGGATAACTTCATCTCGCAGTTCAAACAATCTTGCCAACATATTTCCTTTTGAGAGCCAGCGCACCTCTGTATGAAATAACAATGTCTTGTGTTCTGTGCCCAAATCTTCACAGAGAGCCGTAAAAAGCCGCGTGTTTAATGCACTCTTCTTAACATAATTTACAATTTTAATGCATAATTTTAAGACGTCATAGAGTTCGTTTGAAAGTGTTTTAGCTGCCAAGGCTTGCCGGTGTATAAAACAGTGAATATTAATTACGTTGGGATTTTTTTCTTTGACCAACTGCACGAATCCTGAACGACATCCAAGCATCGCCGGAGCGCCGTCTGTACACACACCTATCAACTTTTTCCACGACAGTTCATGTTTATCAAAGAATCCAGAGATTGCTGTCATTATATCAATTGCTTTCGAAGTTGTCGTTAACTCTGTTGAAAACAGTAACTCGTCTTTGATTGTTTCGTTTTTTATGTATCGAACGAAAACTAGCAGTTGACAGCATTGCGCCACATCCGTACTCTCATCCAACTGTATTGCAAAAAAACATGATTCTTTCACGGCCTCCACTACTTGATTTTTTATATCTTCAGCCATATCATCAATACGACGTTTCACAGTATTTTAAATATCCTATATTTTTTGTTCTGTTTTCATACATTTTGTGTAATATTTTAGTGCGGTTCAAATAAATTTTTTCGATATATATTTTTTCTTTTTCCAGTTTTTTTTAATTTGGGTTCCTTGGGTCGGTTTAATTTCTGAATAAATTTATTTCCTTTGGTTTTGTTGCTCGATACGATTAAGCTACGAATAAACTCTGTAAAATCATTTTTTTCCGTTAACATTTTTTGTTTTCAAAACAGTCTATCTAAATATGCTATTGATAAACTTTGTCCAACGGAATCGAATGCGCAAGAAATGATAAAATTCATTTGTGTTTTGGGTACCGTTACAGAGAATATGTAATTTTACTTGCTTTCTTGTTGGATTTTTCTTATTTTTAAGAACTAGACCTCGCCAGTCCTCAACACAAATAGGATCATTTCGCAGTATTGAATTTTCATAAGATGAAATATCTTCAGTTTTTAACGTTTCCGGCTTTTCTCTCAACTCATTTTCAGTGTTGTGATGCAAGTCACTCTGACTTAACTTTGTTGCACCGTTTATAAGCTGTTCATGTTCAACTATGAATTCATCAACTCGGTATTTGCGGGTGGGGGTTTTAAAAAACATTTTTTTTAAATTTTTAAAATAATTTTCGACATTCGAACTACTTAGATTTAAACCTGCGCTTTTGAAAAATGGAGTCATAACATTGCCCCAAAGTGGCAACTTCTTTAAAATTCTTTGTAATAGTTTTGTTATATCGGGAAAGTAGTATACATTTTCGTATTCAGTTATTTCACTGTTAGTAAGCTGATTATACACATTTATTTTGTCAAAAACTCCTTCACAGAACCTTGAAAGTTAATTTCTCTCTATTGAATCATTTTCTTCAAGTGTTAAATCTGATTTTTCATTACAAGTAACGTCTTCCTTTTCTATTTCTTGTACATTTTCAGCTTTATTAAGTAGAATGCGTAATGCGTATCTTCCGCAATGATATTTCACATAGTGTTTTTTTATCATTTATGCTACCTCGATACTTTGAATTCGCAACAATTATAATGATGTTACGGCGTAAATTTCTCGCCTACTAAACAACGGTAATTCAAATGTGATGTAACGACATTTATTGCTAAGTCCCTAGTCTGGGTGTAAGAATAAAATAAAATGCACGCATAATACTTACAGTTGTATATTATGAAAATCCACACAATTAAGTCCGCCCATGTACTTTAGTGCATTAAGTTAACTAAATAAATAAATAAAATAAATTAATACAGCACTTAACAACTTTACTTTACCACCAACTGTTCTTCACAAAATTCAAAAAAGAACTGTCGCCGAATGTGTTGCTCGCCACCATTATAAACTTTTACCCTCTCCACCAATCACGTGATTGGTGGGTTAGCGAGTAACCAATCGGAGACAATTGTTTATAGTTTCATTGTACCACAATAATCAGTTCAATACTTTTAATTATATTTACATAAATAAATTACCAGATAATTACAAATATATGTTTATACTTAGGTATATACGCTTTAGACAATAATTGCTGACAACAGTCGGCCATCCAAATACATAGTACGTCCTCGTGCTACCTATCTAAAATGTTACAATAATATAACTAAACTATATAAATCAAATTGTATTCTAAAGTTAAATAATACAGTGCAGCAATAACATTTATTTCAATTAAACGTTAGCAGATCTCGTAAAGGAAAACAAGCCAAGGAGATATAGGTACATTATCAGTTTTATACGCTATAACTAATATTATTATGTATAAAATAAAAATGTGAATTTTAATTTTGTAGAAGGCATCAAGGCCTTAGGTTGTGTTAATTTGAGCATCAAGGCTCAGCTGGATAAATTTATAAACCAGCATTAGTAAAGGCATCAAGGCCAAAAGCATACAGTAATAAGTTAATACTACCAAATGTGGGCATCAAGGCCTTCATATTGCTGTGTAAAACTTCATAAGAATTGTTTAGCATAACTGTAAAAATATAAACAGTAAGTATAAAATAAAATGGTATAAATGATTCTGTATAATTATGCAAGTAAATGGTAAAATAAATAAAAGTATAAACTAAGTAATTAATATATTGTAATAATCAGATCAAATATAAAAGCTTAAAAAGCACGATAAAACATTTCCAACTAATTGGGTGCTACTCATCGTCGCTGGATGAATCGACATGAGGTCTGTTAAAGTTCAACCATGGTTTGATTTTATCTATCGCAACAACAGTCGAGTAAGCACGATTGCTCTTGCGCGTTAGCGGAGTGTCTTCGATTTGGAATCTATCAAAGTCAAGAACCTTAACGATCCGGTATGGACCCTGAAACCTAGGGACAAGCTTTTTACTGTTTCCTGAAGCAGGTACTTGACGTTCGACACGAACAAGATCACCTTCGTTGTACTTAGGCGTAGAAGAACGCTTATCATCATAAGCTTTCTTTTGGGCCTCTTGATAAGTCTTTACGTGTGTGTTTATTTTTTCTCTAATTTCGGATAGGTTCTGATGATCAGATGACAGATCATCGGCTAGTTCAGACCTAATCCTACTATCATTCATGCCAGCTGGTCTTATACCAAATAATGCTTCCGACGGCGTGCAGTTAATGCCTCGATTAAGGGTATTATTTAATCCCCATTGCACATCTGGCAAATGATCGTCCCATTTATTTTCTGCTGAGCCTACGCATTTAGCAGTCAAAGCTTCTACCAGGGTCCTATTGTATCGTTCAACCTGCCCATTGGCTCTTGGGGTTGCGACGGCATTCAACACATGCTTGATATTTCGTTCTTCGGTAATTTTTTTAAAAGATTCACTTGTGAACGAAGTTCCTCTATCAGTGATTATCCTACGAGGGACACCAAAGATACCAAAATATTCACGAAACACTCTTATTGTTGTAGAGGTTTTGGTGTTTCTCACAGGTTTCAAATATATATACCGCGTAAAGGAGTCAATTAAAGCCAATATGTACATATTTCCTCGCGAGCTACGAACAAATGGACCAACGTGATCGGCATGGATTGTATCGAAAGGGATATCTATTTTTTTAATGGGATGTAACTCACCAGGTTTCTTTCCCCCGGATGTTTTGGAATATGCACATTCTAGGCACGAGTTAATATATTTCTTTACAAAATTGCGCATCCTAGGGAACCAGTATACAGCTTGGATTCGTTCCAGTGTTTTGTCTAAGGCGAAGTGCACTATATCGTCGTGATTTTGTTTCACTATCTGCCAGCGTACCCTTTTTGGTACAACCCACCTGTCTCCATTTACAGTAGCCCTAAACAGTTTACCGTTCTTCAACTTGAAGTTGGACTTAATATCGGCTATATTATCCATATCAGGGTCTTTTAGAATACCAATTATCCTCTGGACCTCTGAGTCTGCACTCTGGACGGTAGTCAGCCAATCCGAACCCTCTACGGCCATAACAGTTAGGGGTTCTTGCACAGGATTCCGGCTAAGTGCGTCGACATGTGCCATGTGTTGACCTGGCCTGTATTCAATGCTGAAGTTGTATTCCTGCATCATCTCCCACCACCTCGCAACACGGGGAATCATGTCCCTTTTTTGGAAAGTGGCGCGTAAAGAATTGCAGTCTGTTATAATTTTGAATGTAAGCCCAATCAAATAGACGCGGAACTTATGCAGAGATGCAACGACGGCAAGTGTTTCCAGGTCATAGGATGAGTAGTTTTGCTCCTCCGGTGTAGTTTGCCGGCTAAAGTAAGCGATAGGTCTAAGCTTATTGTTTTCGTCCCGTTGGAGCAAAATACCAGCTACACCAATCTTGCACGCGTCTGTATGCAATTCAGTGCTAGCGGAAGGATTGTACAAAGCCAATAATGGCCTTTGGGAGAGAGCATTTTGAAGTTGGCGAAATGATTCTTCTTGATCTGAACCCCAGGACCATTTAGAGTCTTTCTTCAGCAACGAGGTAAGTGGTTTGGCGATAACCGAGAAGCGAGGAACAAACCTCCTGAAGAAACTTGCAAGGCCTAAGAACTGCCGCACATTGTGCTGGTTTTGTGGCACGGGAAACTTTTGCACAGCTTCAACTTTCCTCAATCCCGGGCGAATACCATCTGAAGACACCTCAAAACCCAAATAATCAACCGAACAACCAAAGAAAGTGCATTTCGACAACTTCAGTGTAAGGCCGGCCTCCCAAAACAATCTTAGTACATTTTCGAGTCTTTGCATGCCGATTTCGATATCTTTAGAAGGGATTATCGTATCATCCAGATAGGCTAATGCTTCTTTGTGCCGCATGGAACCGAGCACCTGATTCATTATTCTCTGAAATGTGGCTGGTGCGTTCGCAAGGCCGAACGGCATCCGATTAAACTCGTAATGGCCGTCCGGCGTTACGAACCCAGTTTTGTGTTTATCACCCTCTCTTATCGGTACTTGGTAGTAGCCAGAAGCTAGGTCTAGCGTCGTGTAGTATTTATTACCTGATAAAACATCTAACTGGTCATCAATTAACGGCATAGGGTAATTCTCTTTAACCGTCTTTTTGTTGAGCGCCCTGTAGTCTATGCAGAGTCTAAGCTCACCAGTCTTCTTCCTAACAACTACGATGGGACTTGCGTAAGCTGATGTGGAAGGGCGCACAATACCATTTTGTAACAAGTCTGAGATCATTTCCCTAACCTTTTCCTTCTCGCTGAATGACAAACGATAAGGCCGGTAGACGACTGGCTCACTATCGTGCAAATCAATCGCCATCTCCCCTACAGCTGTAGTTTCTAGTTCAGATAAATCAAATGCAAAGCACTTGCGATATTTGTTTAATAAGTTTAAAAGCTGAGTCCGCTGCTCAAGAGAGAGGTCCCCACCTATATTCACATCGCATTCTTTGATCGGTTCTAGATCTACGTTCCTAACGTTTAGAATTCTCCTTGTAGCTACAGGCTCCTGCTGAGCGATAAGGCCTCTAGCTATAAGAGAACCCTGTGACAATTGTAACGGTGACGAGGATGGATTATTAACGACGATACATCCTTTGCCGTCTTCCCCAATTTCGAATAGTCCTGAAGGTACACTGTAGCGTATACCCTTAAAAATCCTTAGACCTCCCTCAATATAGACTTCACCCCTATGTGAAGAGTCTGTGAAGACATTAATACTCAATAGGCCAGAAATTTCGATAGTGTCACTACAGTAAACATTTACCTTGTTGTTGGTATGGGTGTCACAACTTAACTCTGAGATTTCAAGTGATTGACTAGTTTTGTGGATTACCACATGAGGCTGTTCAGTGTAGGTCTGTCCAATCATTAACGGAACATGCATCACATCGTCAGGGACAATCAACAAGTCTAAATCTGCACCTACCCCATCTATCACAATTTTAATAGCTGTTTTCCGATACATGATACGATTGAATTGCCAAAACCCGAAGAGTTGGAAGATCGTCAACGCTATACTGCTTATCAATGTTCTGAAATTCGGAGATTTTTATCATAGAGCATTCACTGCCAAAGTCTATAAAAGCCTTAATAGGGTAACCATTAACAATTGCCGTCTTAATAAACTTATCGTTCAGATCTGAGTCGTTCAAACTCTTTGCTGGGGTGTCATTTGGTAAGTTAAAGAGAACTGGAGAATCACCCTTACCAACGCGCATTACGGCCTTTTCCCCAGACTGGACTTTCGCGTAACACTGATCAGATTCATGACCAATCCTATCGCACTTGGTACACTTCTTTAACGGCTGTGTGCATTGAGAGGTATAATGACCCTCCTTTTTGCAGTTACCACAGCGTGGTGTCCTAGTAGGGGCTGTGTTGCCTGGTTGTTTTTGATTCGGAGCGTTTGCGCCCTTAACATTCTTCCTATCTAGAGCTGCCTTAGTATTTCTAGCATTTTGCAAATAAGAGAGTAATTTATTAGGGTCATCGAATTGAGCTGCTTCAGCACCAAGTCTAACTGACCGATCGTCAATTCCGTGAAGAATACACTCAACAGCGCGTTTACCATTAATACCACATCTATTTATAAGGGACAACTTTTCGTAATAATATTCTTCAAGGGAATCATTAAATCGTGCTCTCTTGGCCAGCATATCGCTTAACATCTGCCCATAGTTTTCCTCAGATGGAAACGCCGCTAAAAGTTTCTCCTGCCATTCGACCCATGTAAACAGCACAGACGGGAGGCCCTCATACCACCTCTGAGCAACCCCCTTTAATTTAGGCAGAGCAAAATGAATAACCTGTTTTTCAGTCCAACCGTATATTGTTGCGCATTCATTAACTTTATGTATCCACATGGTCATAGTCTGTTCGCGTTTACATGGATCGAATTCAGGTACAGTATTATTCATGGACCCTAGCCTATCCAAACTACCACCGCTGAGCGATTTCAGAACCGTTACTAGATCACTGATCGAAACTGTATTTTGAGGATTATTAACAGACTCACCCGTAGTATTAGTGTTGCTAAGCTCAGGATCGCGGTTTTCTGGCCGCGGCAGTGACCGCCTGCTGCTACCGGCGATGCTAGCCCGGTCACGAGCGGAAGCACGCCGATGCGGGCTACGGCTCCTCCGCTCACGGCTGCGTGGGCTGGCTCGGCTGCGTGATCGCGGCGTATGCCTGCTGCCACACCCACTCACCCGTTCGCGAAGGTCGGTCCGCTGATGCGGACTGCGACTCCGTCGCTCGCGACTGGGCTGACCCAGTTGCAGAGCTGAACGTCTACCAGCTTGGCTGTGTCTGCTGCGTGGTCGCTCCGGTTGGTTGGGCGAGCATCGGCTGACCCGCCCTCTAGAGTTCCGCGTTGAACGGCTGCGCGAGCGGCCCACCCTGCCACTTGACCGGCGCCTCTTTGGGCTCCGACAGCGGCGGCTGCCTGCACGGCTCCGCGTGGGGCTCGTTGGAGTGTACAGTATGCGCTCGCGAGACGTAATACAATACGCGCAGTATTAACATATCAAGCGATTTTTTTTTAAAATACTAGTAAATGTGTAATATTAGCGTGTCATATCAATAATAGCTAAACGGTTTACTAAGTACATGTTCCTACGGCTAAGCAGTAGCGACGCAGTATTGCGACAATAGTCTGGGTATAGCAGCAGCAGTATATTAGTCGTAGTAGCGTAGCAACAGTCCATAATGTACTGGCATTATCTAAGTGTATCAGCAGTTGGCTAGTCATTTCGGTGGTTGACATTCATGCGTATGAAAATACGTTGCATATTTTAGGAAAGATCGAACTATGTAGAAAACAACGTACGTACCAGTATAATCTTACCCACTAATAAATAAATAATGTAAAAACTTGGCAAAATTATCACCATACGTGCAATAGTGCTTATGACAGACTTTTATATATAGTAGGTGATTAATAGGGGACCCCAAAAGCAACAGAGTAGCAATCGGTTTACATAATTAACTGCTTAGTCATTTGTAACAGGAGTAAAAAAAAGAAAAAAAAACTCGTCAGAATTATCCCACTTCTGAAATGTTACGGCGTAAATTTCTCGCCTACTAAACAACGGTAATTCAAATGTGATGTAACGACATTTATTGCTAAGTCCCTAGTCTGGGTGTAAGAATAAAATAAAATGCACGCATAATACTTACAGTTGTATATTATGAAAATCCACACAATTAATACAGCACTTAACAACTTTACTTTACCACCAACTGTTCTTCACAAAATTCAAAAAAGAACTGTCGCCGAATGTGTTGCTCGCCACCATTATAAACTTTTACCCTCTCCACCAATCACGTGATTGGTGGGTTAGCGAGTAACCAATCGGAGACAATTGTTTATAGTTTCATTGTACCACAATAATCAGTTCAATACTTTTAATTATATTTACATAAATAAATTACCAGATAATTACAAATATATGTTTATACTTAGGTATATACGCTTTAGACAATAATTGCTGACAACAATATTTTCTATAAGTTGTTTTACTTCTTCGTAATTTGTTTCTTCCTTGATTAGTTAGATGCATTTTATATAAAAAAGCGTTATTCTATAATCAACGTGACTAAAAATGTCTTGTCTATATAAAGTTCTAATGAAATGGCTAGTGTCTAGTCTCACATAGCATGTTGGAATTGGGCGATTTTTATTTTCTAGTAAACAAAAACAGTCTTCCAAATATTTGTTTGTTGATTTCATTTCATTAAATATTCTGACAACTGCGCCAATTAAGGCGGCCGAATCGTCGGTAACAACCTCATTTGGAGGTGTTATGTTTCCCAGCCATGTCTGTAGCCAATGAGCTATACTATCCAAAGTATGAGTTTCCGAAATCATCTGAACTATGGGAACACTAGCATGAACAGCTGTATCCGTCATTGAAACATATAAAAATAGTGGACCTTGCATTTTTTCAGCCAATTCCGTGTGTTCGTTGACGATAGGCCGCAGTTGTTTGCTAAATATTGAGCCAGTTGCATCAATTGAAAGTGTTACGTAATTTACAGCTCTTTGAAACTCTTTGTAATAAGATAGTTGTCCATTGGTCCAATAATATACGTAAAATGGGTATGCTGACACTTTTCTTACACAATTGTCATACGGTGGTGTTGAAGCCATAGCAGCAAGAGATAAAATGGGATTTGAGTGTAACTGTGTGGACATGACACTTTCATGTTTAATTTGTCTTAAAGTATTCAACTTCGGCAGTACAGAAGGTTCCACATCATTTTCATCCATTAGATCTGCGGCCATCTCGTATATCTCGTGGCTATCGCGGACTCATTTTTTAGTCTTTCTGCTAGCATTGATTGCGTTTTTGACATTAGGAGAATGTATATACGTTTTGACCCAATTTCTTATTCTACAACGCACTCTAATAAAACACCATGTACAAGTACATTTTGTTCTCCTCCATATTTGTTCTTGAAGAATGTTTGTCCATTTGTTTCTTTGAAGCCTGCGCCTTACATTATAGGAAGTTTTTCCATCGCTTCGGCTATAGTAATACAATTTAGGTTCCATTTCTTTCCATACTGTAATATCTATCTCAAAATTTAATGTTGAACAGTTTTCTACTTTATCCTGTTGTAGATCTTCGTATTCTTCAACCGTAAATGTTTGTGATAGATTGTCATCAGCTTGCAATGCGTCATCCAAATTTAAATCAGTTTTCGATAGTTCCGATTCATTATCATTTCGAGTCGTGTCAAATTTTTCAGTGATTCCAAAAGAGTATTCATGATTCCTTTTTAGGGATAATTATATGGCTCTTACTGACATTTTATAATCAAGTAATTTAGATATATTTGCGTAAACATCTTGTGTTATTGGTGGAAGATTGTCTTTAAAAACATCTGCGAATTGAACCACTACATTTTTTTGTAAAGGTAATGGTATTTTATGTTTTGGCCCCCGTTTTTGCGTGTATTCCATGTTCCACGAAAGCAAAGTACTTAGGAATAATATAAAAAATAAACCATAAAATGGTGCATGCCTATAAAACATATTTAGCATTTGTGATTACAATATCGAAAGAAAGATAAAATAAACCATTGAGGAATTTAGTTGTCTTTCTGTGTATGTAATGTTGATAGACGTAGCGTAGGCATAGTTGTCGAATGGTGGTTCGCCGAGGCTCTGAAGAAAAACTCCTTGCACCTGTAAAACATATTATTTATGTTCAGGTCATAGATTTCCATGACGTATTTAGTATTGCCGTTTGTGCAAAAGTGAACTAAAATCTAATTCAAAGTCACAAACGGACGCTATTTCCGATTGCTTGTAAACAGTATACAGGGTGTAGGATAGCTTAGTAAATACTTATATGGGTTTGCTCTTGTGGTCAAGACCAAACCCATTCGTTATAAAAAAAATCTACTAAACCAAAAACTATGATCGGCTAAAAGTAATTATTTTTTCCCGGAAAGTTATCCTTAATTTGACGTTTTTAAATATGTTCTCCCGAAGATAAATTTGGATGCCCCATGCCAGGGGGCATTTAGATAAACTAGTAGTTTATGAAATAGAAGTTGAAAAAAAAACCTCCTAGCTATATTCAAAATCCTGTACCAGGTATCACTTACAGAACACTTTTTTTTATTTATTTTTTCCTAAACCCGCCCCGCGGGGGGGACTACTACCCGCTACCGAGGGGCTACCCGCACTCCTCGCGTGCCTGGTGTAGGAGTAATATCTACGTTTAGGCAAAAAATGAACTATTCCCATTGAAAAAAAATTAAAAAAAATTTTTTTTCATAAATGTGTTCTTTGAGTGATAGTCGTTAAGGATTTTGAATATTGCTAGGAAGTTTTTTATCACCCAGTATTACACATATGGCTTGAAGATTGAGTAATCGTTCCAACTTGTCTAAGGTTCATTTACAAGCGTCTTGACAACTTTTTGGGCATGTCTGTGGTATTTTATATGTAATTACTAATAGTAAACCGCCTACGATGGTCGCCTCACCTCGACGCCTCGTTAAGTGCTATTTTTTGTATGTTTTGTAAAGCTGAATATCTTTCAAAGTTTTCAAAAGCTGTTTGAATATTTTTACCAATTTAAAGCTTTGAAAAGATTTCGCTGAATTGCCAATTTTAACTTTTAAGTTAAATTTTAAAAAGTTCCGTAATGACGAAGGACATCCATTTTTTTAAAGTTGAAGCTGATATTTCTATCATTACTTACCATAAAGATTTGTTTAATGATCTTAAAAACTACGAGAAACAAAAATAAAAATCGATGCTAGGTGAAAAATTTCTAAAAATTAATCAAATTTGTAGTAAATTCTAAACTACGAAAAATCGCGGAACATACATGGGGTAATCTGAATGCTCCCTGGCACGGGGCATTTTTCTTTCGGAAGTCGTTCGCTGGGCCACCCAGTATTTAAAACCGTGAACACAGAATAAATAATAGTACAGAAAATCATTCAGACCAATCAGCGCTCATGATTTAGAATACTTGATTGTTTCGCGATTATTCATTCAGAGCATCAGTGGTTCTTTTTTCGCGATCATCCTAAAGTTCAAGGATTATCCTAAAGTTCAAGTCACTTATAAATCACTTGTTACCTATTAAATCATAAAGTAATATTTGAAAGCATAACCTTTCTTTTTGGGATTGTCGTAGTTTGAAAAATTCACTTACTTTAATGTAGCGCAGCAGTAACCATGCCCTGCATCACAGTATCGTCGAGTAGCCCCTGCGAGTAAACATCTATTATTGTTCGTTATCTTTGTTGGTTAACGATCAGCCTGAAATCAAAAAAAAAATATTTTTTAGTTAGGTATGTGAATCAAACAGCATCCTGGAGGCAATATTTGTACAAACCCAGTCTCAGACCCTGCGTGAACAATTACAACTCGCTGTCCTTTTGAAATGGGTTTTTTTAGGCCCTTTGTACTATCGTCAGTCCAGGCTTTTGGCGTAGAGTGCGATGAATCTACGTACGACTCGTCCGTATAGATAATAGACCGTCCCTCTTGGCGATATTTCTTAATTTTTTGTAAATATTCAATACGTTGCAAACGAATATTTGAAGTCTCAACCAGCACTTTTCTATTGTTTTCAGTTTTTTTCCATCGAAACCCCAAACTATTGATTATTCTTCGAAGACTTCGTTCTGAGCCTTTGAAGTTTATGTCTTCTTCTAGCTTCTGTTTTAGCTTGCCGACTGTGGGAAGCTCATTATTTAACGTGTGATAGTTGTGAATGCACCTCTTAATCACGCCTTGGTCGAAGTTATCAATTTCTGTGACCGTTTTTGCTCTGGATCGTTTTTTACCAGGTGTTCCGAACTCAAATCGGAGCTATTGGCTTGAATGGTGATGTTTCTTACCGTTGCAACAGACGTATTTGTGGCCCTGCTGTTCGTTTTTGGATTTTACCCAAAGAACTGATTATATTATTTATTTTCATGTTTCCCGTCTTAATAACGTCCGAAGATTGTCTTATCGTGCTGTCATTCGAATGACTGGGCAAAATACTCGTTGCTTCGTCAATCTCACTTTTTATTAGCTTTAAAGAATCAATCAATTCATTGGTTTCTTTTTTAACAAAACAATGCACGTCATACATAGGGTTACCAACTTTTTTTCTATCAAATATAGTATTTTTGAATTTTTTGCTTAAAAAATATAGTAGATGGCAAAAAAAAGAATAAAAATATAGTATGTGGTTAAAATGTGACTTTATTTTTAAATGAATATTTCTTACTGCTTTGCGCCTTAATAATTACATTTTTATTTTTTTAAAAGTGTTCATATGCTTCATTACAATTAATTTTTAGGTTGAAAAACACCATTAATTCGCATTTTATTAAATTTAAAAAGGCCCTGTTACGCTCGTCTCGCCATTTAGTTTTATTACAGAAAATATAGTAGTTTCGCCTACTATATATTTTTTATAGAAATATAATATTTGATGCCTTAATATAGAAGGATACTATATTATATAGTAGGGTTGGCAACCCTAGTCATACACCATTTTTCTTGCCTGTCTTTTCAAAACAGTATTTCTTCTAGGCATATTCACTGTTTAAAGTCACAAACAAATTTAATAAAAAACCAACAATAACAATCGAACTCAAACTTAAAAAAAAAACAATAACAATGAACGGCAATAACAATAAATTTTAGAACGCGACTGTACAGTTAGAAGTCCGCGGAGCGTCATGTCAGGGCGGGGGACGGAATACGACCGGCTAGCCAATCGACGCTACGCACGCGATCCCTTCGTCCCTCTAGCCCTCCTGAGAGACCTAATTTTGACTTCTGCGCAATAACGGTCAGCGCTAGAGTTTCGTGCCGCTACCTGTACCATTGTTTTGCGAACTTTTGAGTTAAGAATTTTTTTCATAATTGTAAAAAAAAATTGTTATTTTTAATTTGTCATATCTATAATACTTAAAGGCAAATCGGGATTTTGTGGGAATACAACGATTAAAATGTCGTGGTGTATTAAATTAAGTGCATTTTAGATGATACTACCTCATGCAATCATCGCATCCGCTCAGCTCATAATGTCATTTTCTCAAAATGTCCATTTCCCAAAAGTTCTTTTCTCAAAAAGTCCTTATCTCAAAATCTACTTTCCTCACACTACCCACTGGGAAAAAAATCGAGTTGCGTTTATTAGATTATTGTGAATGTAACCAGATTTTTTTTATTATATGTGACAACTATTCATATTGTAGACGTTACTTGATTATTCTGGTTCCAACTATACTGATTTATCTAGTTCTTATAAAATTATTTTTTAAATATAATTGCTCAAAAAGTGGCGTATTGCAGGGACGTATAGCGTTCGGGATGTGGGCTATTACATACTCTAGCTTTTTTTTTACTTTTCCCGAACTCGTGCGTTTTCTTTCCCATTGTCAAAATAATGACTATTAAAAAGAAAAATTAAACAACCACGAAGTTTTTACTAAAAAATATACAAGTTTTGATGAGTCATGCAAATATTTTTTTAAAAAGCTACTAATTTGTTTCAATATCAGATTTAAAAGTAATTTTAATTTAAAAAATACTTTTAAATCTGATATTTAAATTAATATTAGTATCGGCCAAATTAAATTTATAAATATAAAAAGTAGGCTGTATGACGTGCATTGCCATAGTCTCTGCTTATATTCTTTTACGGTTGGCGCCATTTTCCAAAAATAAATGATGTTAGTTGAGTTTATTGTGTTTTTATTATTTTATTAATTTGCTTAATTTTTTCGCAACGTATTAAAAAAGTTGTTCAATACAACGTGTGGGACTATTATTTATTAATAACAGAAATCCCACTCTTGTATTGAAAACTACTATTTTACTTGGTAACAACCTCTTAGTAATCATTTATATAAATATATGTTGAGTTAATTATACGAATATGTTTTTAATACTGAAATTATAGTAGAGTTTAACTAACTGCCGTACTCAGAGACGTCAATTAAAGTTGATGTACTGTTAAACTCTGATGTTGTCTGTTTCACTCTTGTTGATATTAACAAGGATAGCATGACATTTAATTGACGTCTCTGGTTACGGCAGTAAGTCTTATATTGTTGTAAAATCAATTAAAGTGACCTTAAACAGATGTAATGCAAATATTACTTAAATTTATATTACCGATTAAATAAATTATTGTAAACCTTGCGGTTTTTTTAATTTTGTTATTGTAATTTGTTAATGAATCATTTTTTCGCAGCATTAGCCAATTTTTGTCTTTTAATTTCTTCTCTTTCACGTTGTTCTTTTTCTACAGCTTCTTTTTCGGGTGTATCAGTCAGTATCTTGGTTGCATCTTTCTTTCTCCCTCTGTTATTATTAGTTTTTCTAGGTCCTGCTTTGGGATGCGGTCTAATCATTTCTGGGCTGAAATACGTTGATAGCGTTTTTGTATGCATTGCCGTTATCCCTAAAGACGCTGATGTCTTGGTGGATGATATTTTGGGCACAGATGTTATTGTATTTCCATCACCAGAATAATGGCCGCTAACAGTGGAATTTCCAGTAGAGTCTATGGAAGATTGCCGAATAGTAGATTCATCACATGCAGGTGTTGTAGCAGAAACAGAATGGCCATTAAGCTGTTCGAAGGACAGCTAAGCCAGCGTTGGAATATCAGTACTTAAACCGGAAGGTAGTTTTTGTTTATAACCGAGGGTTCTGACGTCATGTCAAATGGAGCAAGAAGAGGAGATGATTTTTTCTCTATTCACAATTGCATGGGAATTTCATGTGCAAGTGAGCGCTTTGATGTTATGTTATTACTTGGTGCAACAAGAGAAGATGATCCCCTTTCTCTTGGACAATTTTGCTGCATATCAACAACAACATCATATGTATCAGTAATTTCATTATTTTCATCAGTAACGTCATCATCTACATCAGTAACTTAATCATCTGAATAAGTAACTTCAGGTCGGTCTGTTACATATGATGACAAAAATTCATCGTGCGTGAATAATTCACTATTGAATGAAATGAAAATTTATTTATTTCTAAAGAGTAGTTAACATTATTTCACTTGAGGCCAGCCCAGTAAGCATTGATTTGCTTGTGTTGGGTGAATGGGTAAATAACCGTTATTTTAAAACTTTTTTGTATGTTCCTTGCAGACATAGCCATTAGGTACGCTGTTCCTAATAGTTCAGCAATTTCATAAATCGTGATAGGTTTGTCAGGGTGGTTTGTCATCCAATATTACATGCCGTATTGTAGTACGATTTTAGTGCAGCAAACACAATCCGATCTAGGAGCTGTAGTTTTTGAAAGGTGTGAGGAGGAATAGTCAGTAAGTGAATTCCGTTAGCTTTAGCGTAATTAATGGAAACTACCGTAATGTGACTTTCATGGTTGTCTAATGTAATTAAAACAGGTTGGTCCTTCGTACATTTAGCATGTTTTACAAAATGATTCAGAAATAACACAAAATTGGTTCCCGTCATCCAGTCAAAGGGGAATGTGTCACCAGAGGTCCCTGGAGGAGCATTATTCAGCATTCTGTTTTGCAAGTTTTCACGTGAATTAGGATTTTTAGCAGTCTTTTGATATATTAGCATAGACATTATCCTTAGGAGTTGGTCAATGATCTGTAAAATAATTACATTTATATTTACATCAATATACTACAGCAAATATAATCTTAAGTATAATTGTAATTGGATCGGAACAACAATTAAAAACTTAAGAACAAATGTAAATTGAGCATATGCACACGAATATCAAGAACTTCTAAAAAGCTAGCCTGTACATATAAGTAGGTAACACATAATATCTGGGAATCGAACTCGATCAGCGTTAGGGGCATGCATACTTCTCCCATCGAGGAAGCACGTACGGCTTGAGCCTACCATGAATTCGAGTGCGAACAAAAAATCTATAGGAAATAATTTTAAATTAAAAACAAATAGCATTTGGATTACCCACCTGCATCTTCAAAAATACTTTCTTATAGCATGTTAAACTCGGAGCATCCTTAGGAGGTAAGTGCCCCACTCAGCAAATTCAAGTTACCACAACATCGCGTAACATCACATTTGAAACGTTGTAACTTACAAATTCAAGATCGCAATGTAGCAGTAACCTTGTGGCAAGCTTGCAGCAACCTTGAAAGGGCCACGCTTTATTGATATGTTTTTTTTTATTTCACTTAATTTTACATCCACAGACTTGATGTCCGTGCCCTTGTCTTATTATAATGTATATTTTTAATACTTATTTTACATTTTCAACAGATTTTATACTCTCCATTTGAGTTTATAATAAATACATATAAAGAAACTAAAATATACTTAAATAAATTTTTATTATGTTTATTTACCTAAGCCAGCGGTGGTTTCTGTCTATTGTCTCCAGTCCTTAAAGCATCGATAACCGTATCCCGATTTTTGATGGCCATTTTTAGGTTATAATCAATCACTTTTCCTCGGCCCGCCGCCTCTGCTTCTTTGATAAAACTGCCTATCGCATCATTATCCTTGACATTTCAGGGCTTCCTTTTTGCCTGTGTGTGGACAAGGTACAACGTCTCGGGTTTGGTTGTGGTATCGTTCTCGAGATTAATGCCATCCTATCACTTTTGTTTCAGCGAGTGGCACGGAATACTGAGGCCAGATTTAAACGATATTTTTCTTATCAGAGAGAGAGCAATAATATTAACAACAACAGATATACTTATTTTTAATACGTATCTTCGGAGGTGGGGGACCTCACCTGCGACACTTAAAGACACGAATATTTTTCATTAAAAATAATAAATATTTTCATTTATTTTTAGTTTACATTTTTTACAATAAAATAGGATATAAATATGAACTAATAAATGGATTTTGTGTAGTAAGACGATTTTAATTTCAGTGAATTTTAAAATATGAACTAGCTGAAGCGACAAATCACCCATCGCCCCCTGAAATCACCTCAGCGCCCCCCAATTTTTCTGGGCCCCTTATCGCCTCCAGCGCCCACGAGGGGGCGTTATCGCTCACTTTGGGAAACACTGATCTAAGCTTAGGACGGCACCGCGCGTTTGCAGGGGTATAGTGGCGCCCCCATCGGATTTAAATTCCTCAAAATTTAAGACACAAATGAAAAATCTCTGCTGGTAAAATTGTTCTCCGTTAAAAAAGAATTATGGCAATAGCACATATAGGTTTTACATTATAGTCATAATCACAATCTACTAAACGGAATTTTTCATTTAGCTGATTTCGAGAACACTGTAGAATGTAAAATTTAATTATATTAATGAATAATGTTGTCGTACCGAAAAACAATTTTACAGTCTTACATTTTTGTTTTAGATTTAAAGAAATACATTTAAACCAGATTGTTGTGCCACTGGACCTGGACCGCGGCAAACGGTCGCTTCCCGCTTAGAATAATTTGCAAAAATACAGCATGTAACAAAAAAAGTTCATCTCTGTTCTAATTAGAACATTTTATACGAGATTTAATTACTATAAGACTGAATCTTGACGTTACACAAAATTACTTCAACTTATTACACTTATATCAGCAATAAATTACCAACAAGTTTGCAATTTTCAAAAGTTTATTTAAAAAAAGGGTTGGAAGACATTTCCCCTATTTAAATCTATAGGTTGCATCAACATTACATTACAGTGCTAATTTTATGTAATACATTTGTTATTTTTTACGACTAATATCATTAAGGCTAAAGAAGTGGTTCAGAACTAGTTTGATGTTAACACTTTATACCTATTACTACAAACTAATGTCATTAAGACTAATGAAGTGGTTCAGAACTAGTTTAATGTTAACACTTTTTACCTACTACTGCTACAAACTAATATACCGAGGGCCAGATTTTTTTTTTGACAGTCATTTCCTCTCAAGCGATAACTCGTGAAATTATTGAAATGATTTTATTATGAAGCTGGTAAACGTCAGCTCCCGGTCCGAGGGTGGGTTGGGCAGCGGTAGCCCCTCAAAAACGTAAAAAAAATTGTTTTCAGTCATTTCAGCCCGCCTGAAAATTTGCTAAATATCAGTTTTGGTTAATCAACGAGTTGTCATAGTCACACTCTTTGATATTATATTATTTTCTATGTATGTTTATTTGCGATGGAACGGCGCGATGAAGCCGGTGAAATGTCAGCTGATATTAATGCTGACACTAGAATATGTAACAATGTTACTCCCTTATTACTCGGGAAATAGAAACACTAATGATCCCGAATGCGGTGGCCTTATTGCTATAGAGCAATTTGTGGTACCTACCTACTAAAGAAAATGTCAAAAAGATATTACCTAACATGAAAATGATGTTTATAGTTTCAACATTTTAAAAAAAAATATTTAAAAAACTGTTCATTATTTAACGTTGAAACTTTGCACAATTGATCACCGATATAAAGGCTATATTTTCGCAAAATATTAGCCAATTCGACCGAACGGCTTTTCCCGAACATTTTGTGCGGGGTTCTTTACGAAAGAGTTGCCGATATTAGTCATTGTCATTGGATAACAGGTTTTACTCACCAACTGTTGTCCATATAAGTCATTGGATAAAAGGTTATTTTCTAGGCTCTCTAACTGCACAATTTCTGTTAGAGGTCAGTTAGGTAACTAAGTCGGTTGTTCTACAGGTAAGTGTACATTGTTGAATCTCTTTTCTATGCGATCAATTCTATGCATGTTGTAAAGAACTATCCTGTGTATTCCTTGATTTCAGCCAAACCCTCCTGTAGTTAAATAATATTATTTACTAGCTGATGCCCGCAACTTCGTTTGCGTGTTAATTTTTTTTTGTACAGAGTACACAGATTGAAAACATCTATCTTACGTGATTTAGATTTTTACATACAAAAGTTTTTTTCCCGCTAACTCCCGTTTTGCGAAGTGGTTAACGCGCTGGACCGGCAATCCAGAGGTACCAGGTTCGATTCCTGGTCTCGCACACTAGCTTACGCATTTAAATTTTTCTTTGCTCTTTAATCTTTGTATCTATAATTCATCCTTTTTGACATATTTGCTGCTTTTCGAAATTTCGCTTAGAAATGTTTTATCTTTTACACAGAGTAACTTGAATATACTGGGAATAGAGTTGACAGCCCAAAAGTTTTGATTGCAGCGCCATCTCTTATCGATTTGCCAAAGTACAATTCTATATTCATATAACTATACTTAGGCATACTTTGTATACGTATGCCCCACTGCAATATTTAAATTTAAAATTAAGTAATTTTTTTTAAATAAAACAAAATATGATAATAATACTATTTATTTATTTTTCTTTTTACAATTTTTTGCCATAACTTGTACCATGTCCAATGGGTTAAAATCTATCAGACTTCCTTTTACTAATTTATTAGTGTCCTTACACCAATTACAAATGAAAAACCTACATGCCAAATCATGTATACTGTTAATTAGCTCTTTGCTATGCTGTTTACATTTTAAAAAATTGGTATCTGTCACTACTAATAATACGGTTTTTATATATTCTTTGATATTTATGATAGAGGCATCTCTATGAATAATATTAGTTACGACATCTTTTACATCAGAAAAATGTTGCACCAAAGCATTTGAGGGGTATGTTAAATACTTGGTCTTGGCATGTTCTCTAATTTTCAAATAATCACTTTTTTTGTTCACATCATAGAGACAAGCCTCGCAAACATCACAATTTCTAAAAACATTTCTTGTTTTTCGTAAAGCGTATCCTGTTACATATTCAAGTTGCGCCATATACTTCGGATTATTTTGTTTTAAAGTGATACCTACAATATGTGGTTCATTTATATCTTTGAAATTTATGTCTACAGAAAATGTCGATTGTGTAACAGTTTTGAAAAAAAAACATTTTGCTAAATGCTTTAAATTGAATGCATCTGTCTTTTTCACAATTCGCCCCTGGAGAATGTGATCCACTTAAATTATTTATTAGTAATGCGGCAAATGCCGTTTGAAAGGCTGTGCAAGATGGATCTACATTTCTTGCACCATGGCTTCTGATGTTTCCAAAGAAATTCTCAAGGGGATCTTCGTTAAAATGCCGTAACCATAAAGATTTAATGTCATACCCCTCAAATATTTTCTTTTTTAAATATTCCATATTTTTAATAGTGACCAACCAATTTTTGATTGAAGGGACTGATTTAGTTACACCTTTTACAGTTGTGAACTTCATGCTTCTTAAAACTGATTTGGCCTTAGTCCATTTTTCTTGATGACATGAAGTCGGTGTAAGGGGACCAAGCAAAGGTTTCGTGTGGCGTTGATTGTTTTCATAACTTCCGTTGAAAGAATCAAAAAGCTCGTCGAAAAACAGCAACACATCTGCAGTATCTTTACACTCACTCGGGAGTATTCCTTTTTCTGAAAAAAAAACCACAATTTTTTAATACTGTGGAAACCATTAATTGTTAGTTGTGTCACAGGATAAAGGAAAACGACGGATCTTTGTCAAAACGATGGCGTTAAAAGTTTTACATACACACTATTATTTGAATTTTACTCACATAATCATTTGTGTGTTTTGTTTTTTGTTTAACGTAATAAAAAGAAATTGTTTTACAAAATTTGATAGAAATTAATTAGGTTTTAAGTCGGTGTTTATTAAAACACTACTAACCTCGTAAACCTCGTAAAATAAAGTAAATATTATCTGGTCAATCTAAGTAAGTATATGGTAAAAGCTAGCTGTCCGCCCGCGTGAATTACTCGTTATATCGTGCCCAGCAGAGGGACAAAAAGTTGCCTACGTCCTTTCCCAACATCTAATCTATCTTTGTACAAAATTAAATCAAAAATGATTCAGCGGTTTAGGCATGAAGGCGTAACAGACAGAGAGAGTTCCTTTTCATTTATAACTAGCTTTCCGCCCGCGGCTCCGCCCGCGTGGACTACAGGTTATATCGTGCCCAACTGTGGGATAAAATGTAGCCTATGTCCTTTCCCAGGCTCTAATCTATCTCTGTACCAAAATTCATCAAAATCGGTTCAGCGGTTTAGGCGTGAAAAGGTAACAGACAGACAGACAGACAGAGTTACTTTCGCATTTATAATATTAGTAGGGATTAGTAGGGATAAGGAATTCACCTGCTAAAAAACCCATGTTGACAGCCACAGATTTACTGAATACTTGTGTTGCGCACTTCACTTTCATTTTTTTTATTTTGTTTGGATTTACGTGGTACTCAGTAAGTTTTGGTAGCAATCTTAATCCTTTGTAAGACGGGTCTTCTTGATATAGTTTTAAGATGTGGCTCCATTTCGAAATTTTTTTTTCTCCATTCATGGTGCAAGTTAATGTTTTACTGAGCAAATTATTTCTAATACCTTTTATCAGGTGCGGTGGGTCGAATATCGGAACTACTTCTTTTCCTTCAATCGATAATGTGTAATTTTTGTGTTCCGTTCCATTTTTCAAGTAATCTAATCTTGTTTCTTCCACCAATGCATTAATAGCACTTACATTTGTAGATCCTTGATCACAGACCGTTGCCACAACAGTCAGTCCAACAGAATTCAACTGCTTGATAATATTCTTTATTTGTGTGGCCAAGTTTCTTGTATCAGTGCTTCCTTTACAAAACGTGTATGCGATTGGTTGTTTGAAGTTCTTGGTTACACCTCTTATCATAAAGACGAGAGCATGGTCTGCTATTTTTTTCGTTCGTGTTTGGCCATTATCCACAAAGCCAATTATTTGGTCTGATTTCCGATTATATTCGAAGTGCTTCGAAATAGACATTTCATCAAATAACAGAAAACATAATCTGTCTGTTTTGGTCATTTTCATGACTTGTTTTTTAAAATGTTTGAATAAGTTTTCATTAATTCCAGGCTTTAAGGCAGCGACCGAAATCAATCTGCTCAATGTTGCAGGCGATGGTAACACGGAAATTTTACTTAGCCAACGATAAGCTCTTGGCCCTTGTTTATACAAACAAAGTGACACAAGCTTTTCTTTTTAATCCCCGACGCAAAAAGAGGGGTGTTATAAGTTTGACCGCTATGTGTGTGTGTGTGTGTGTGTGTGTCTGTGTGTCTGTCTGTGGCACCGTAGCTCTCAAACGGGTGAACCGATTTGAATGCGTTTTTTTTTATTTACAAGCAGGTTTTTTGGCGATGGTTCTTAGATACGTTTTATCAAAATCGGTTCAGCCGTTTCAAGGTCATCAGCTCTTTTGTTAGCTGCGGTAGCGTTCTTAGACTCTTAATGTGTATTTACTTTACTTTCAAACATACATGTGACCTAAAACTTGAAACACTCATGTATGCTTAATAACTATGCAGGATTATGGAACTCTTGGTCTGATGCTGCAGCCAGGATATCCAGAACACTAGCACACTCTTAAAAAAATAATAGCAGATATGTCGTGTTTGGACTCGTTTTGTTCAGTATTTGATTCTGCATACAATGCAATGGTGGCAACACGGTGAGCTGATGCTGCGGCCAGGATATCCAGAACACTAGCACATCCTTGAAAAAATAATAGCAGATATGTCGTGTTTGGACTCGTTTTGATCAGTATTTGATTCTGCATACAATGCAATGGTGGCAACACCGTGAGCTGATGCTGCGGCCAGGATATTCAGCACACTAGTACACTCTTAATTATTTTGAAAATAAGTTAAAAATTTTGAAATAAAAATTAAATTAAAAATTTAAACCCCCCCCCCCCCCCCGCAAAAAAGTAAAGCGGACATGTAAAAAGTAAAAAATATTACCTTTCGTTGAGCCATCAAATTCATTTCAGAAATACCTATATATATTTTAATTATCAAAATCGATGGATGGCACGATAGGGTTTGCTCATTAAAATGGCGCTATAATGTCGCGTCGGGGTATCGCTTTAGTGAATCAGTGAATAGTCAATCAAATGAAGGGTCTGATTCACTAAAGCGGTACCCCGACGCGACATTATAGCGCCATTTTAATGAGCAAACCCTATCGTGCCATCCATCGATTTCGATATTTAAAATATATATAGGTATTTCTGAAATGAATTTGATGGCTCAACGAAAGGTATATTTTTTTACTTTTTAAATGTCCGCTTTACTTTTTTGCGGGGGGGGTTTTTTAAATTTTTAATTTAATTTTTTTTGGTGAAGCGCCTCCCCATTTTATGCTTGCCGGCTTCTCTAAACTGCAGCATAATTAAAATTGTCGCCATTGTGGTCAGATTCCGCATGGCTTTTATAAAAGATGGGTTTTCAGAAAGTTTCAAAGCCTTTTTTAGTCTTAGCGCAAATCTATCTTTCGAATTTTGCAGCTTTTTAATCTGCTTAGAAAGCAAACTGACTTCACTGGAATAAGTGGTGACAAGATGTTTGTTTCTGGGTCCATCTGAAATAATATGTAAAACAATTAATAAAAATAGAATATTCCTTATCCTTACTATTATATCAGAAAATAACAAAATTATAACAGGAACTAGCTTTCCGCCCGCAGCTCCGCCCGCGTGGTATGTATGTATGTATGTAAACTCTTTATTGCAAACTCTTATAGACTAATACAAAAGATACATAGATGTGCAAAGGCGGACTTATCCCTGAAGGGATCTCTTCCAGTCTACCTTAGAGATGGCAAGAGAGAAACAGATGTGGTGCGGGTTACAACGCAATAATGTTTGCATTACTACCAATTAATTAATTAATAAAAAAAAGAAACTAACATATGAAACCTATTTCTACAATATACAAACAATAATATAATTATATGTCATAATATACACATCAATATAAATATACATAATAAATAAATCTATGTTCAGACGCACTTACCTACAAGTTACAAAGCATTAGCTATCAGGAAAACCCCAGAATTTTTTTACCGACTTCTGAAATGAAGCCAGGGAAGGAGCAGCCCTAACATATTTAGGGAGCTGATTCCAGAGCCGTACACCTTGCACCGAAAATGATTTGGTGTATGTCGTCGTGGCGTGAGTGGGCATTATGATGAGAAGTGTCAGACTGCGACTAGATCGAAGCCGTCCGCCCGCCCCATCACAGAAAGAGAACTTCTCTTTAAGATACCCTGGAGCGGTAGGATTGTTAAGAGTATTAAATAAAAGAGACAGGATATGAAGATCCCTGCGGAGTCTGATTGGGAGCCAATTTAGTTTGCTTCGATATGCCGATATGATATTCGATATGATATTCGATATGCCGTGGTCTACAGGTTATATCGTGCCTAACTACAAGGGGCGTTCAAAAAGTAATGAGAATAGCTATGTTAGAAAATGAATTTATTTCATATTATTTTATTATTCGACGTAATCACCCTTTAGGTCAATACATTTAGCAAATCTTTTTTCTAAAGCCAAAATTCCCTTTTTAAAAAAATCTTGATCTTGAGTACTCAAAAAACTTTTTACGGCGGCCTTCACTGCTTCGTCATCTTCAAATTTTGTGCCTCTCAAGTGTTCTTTCAAACGCGGAAATAGGTAGAAATCACTAGGGGCCAAGTCCGGTGAATATGGCGGATGATCGAGGATCTCAAAGCCAGCATCTTGGATTGCTGCCATGGCAACTGCAGACTTGTGCGCCGGCGCGTTGTCTTGATGGAACAAAACTTTTTTCGCGAGTTTTCCTCGCCGCTTTTCAAGGATTTCCTGACGTAATTTTTTTATTTGTTCTGCGTAGACATTTCCTGTGATAGTGGCTCCATGTTCAAGGTATTAAATCATTATCAACCCCTGGCTGTCCCAAAAAACTGAGCCCATGATCTTGCCGGCAGATGGTTGAGTCTTGAATTTCTTTGGTATGGGAGATGACGGTCTTTTCCAGGACATTGATTGCTGTTTCGTTTCTGGATCATAATGATGAAGCCATGTTTCATCCATCGTTACGAATCGAGCCAAAAAAAGATCAGGCTCTCGTTGAAACAGTTCCAGTGAGCTCTTTGAAATGTTCAGTCGCGTTTGCTTTTGTTCGTCCGTTAGCATTCTTGGGACCCAACTCGCGGATACCTTTTTCATTCCTAAGTGATCATGCAAAATGCTATGCACACTACCAGTTGAAATCTTCAACTCTTCAGCTATAAAACGGACTGTTACACGACGATCATCCAGAACAACTTTTTCAACTTTTTCGACCATTTCCTGAGTGACTGACGTCAAAGGGCGGCCCGAGCGCGGGTCATCTTTAACCGATGTTCTACCACGTTTAAACTCTGCACACCACCGAGCCACTGTGGAATATGGAGGAGCAAACTCCCCCAAAGTCTCACGTAAATCTTCAAAAATTTGTTGCGTAGTAAAATTTTTCAAGCAAAAGTATTTTATCACCGCACGGATTTCATTTTATCCATTTTTAGCGAGAGCTACCGACACGTCACAAAGAAATAATTAATACAACTGACACAGACAAGATAAAAAGCTAATTATTTGAGGGTATTATGACAAAGACCTAATCTTTCCGTGACAATATTTTTTTTTTTCAAGTACCCCCCATTACTACGTCATTCTCACTACTTTTTGAACAACGTAGTATAGGATAAAATGTCCTTTCTCAGGTTGTAATCTGTCTCTGTACCAAATTTCATCAAAATCGGTTCAGTAGTTTAGGCGTGAAAGACGGACAGACTGACAGACAGACAGAGCGAGTTACTTTCGCATTTATAATATTAGTAAGGATTTAGTTAAGATATGTTGATTTGATCTTGAACCATTAACATTCATAAAAGAAAAGTGTTTTAGTGTTTAATAATATTAATAATAATAATTGGCTTCGGTCCCATGCATGCCTTCCAAAAGTCCGGGACTTAATTGCCGAGATCATCAGACAAACAAAATAACATTAATAACACATTTGTAATGTAAACTCTGTATTATTATTTTTAAATTAAGTATTACTTTGGAGCTGGTTGATTAGACTTGTAAGTGTAATGAACTACTCTAAACGTTATGATCTATATGCCATAATTTTACTGTCTTATGGAAAATTCTTGTAGACACATTTCAGCAAGCATGCAGGATCACATTCCTCTCAACAAATAAATAATATTAACCAAACAACAATACACACCTTTGCATGTATCATGTTGAGGTTGCTTTGCTGCCATTTTGGAAGTTCCTGGTTGTGGTTGCTCCACAAGCATTTTTGAAGTCCCAGGTTCTTGATAGTCTACTTCCATTTTAGATTCAAGCTGCGGTGTATCTACTTTCGTATGTGTTTGGATTGTCTTAGAAGCCATTCTAGTACTCTTTCCCTTTATTATAATACCTGTGAGAAAAAATAATAATTTGTACTTTCACTATGCAATAAACATTCCAAGGAAAATAATTTAATTAAAAGTGCAATACCTAATGTTCTATAATATTATGTTTTTGTTATATTGTATTTCCGGCAAAGTAGGATAGGATCGTCCTCATTTTTAAAGATGTCGTACAAGACAACTAAGGGAAATATATGTGTATGCAAGTCGGACGTGAACTGAGAACGAAAACTGTGATTTAAAAAAAATTGAAAATGAGTTTGCTCTTGACCACTATTTAGCCCAGGCAGGGGTGAAAATACAAAAACAAATACAATTATACAAGATAAAACAATGGTGAATATGGAATTTACTCTTCATGTCATTGAGGAAGGCCCGTGTGCCCCAATGGGGATGTATATGAGCTGATTTAATAATGATGATGTATATAGTATAATTTGACTAATGAGTTCACAGTTTAGAACAGTCAGTAAGTGTACCACTCTTAAAGTTAAAATATAACATAGCTTAAAAAGTAGGAGAAGTAATAAATGCGTACCACTACCACTCATCTCACCAATCACCCTAAGGTTGACTGGTAGATAATGCCATTGGGCATTAAGTCCGCCCTTGTACTTTTAGTGCATTAAGTTAAATAAATAAATAAATAAAGAAAAGTAATAATTAATCAGGCATTTAAGCCCTTATAACAACGACTGGTAATACAAAAAGAGGTAGATGCATTGCTTTCCTCGACTGCCGTATGTGACAACCAGTGGCCCAACTTACTGATTGTTGTAGCAATAGCTTATCAAGGTTGCACACTATGATTAACAAATGATTAATCGATTAACAAAAACTCACACAGTATGCTCAGTTTTAAAGTTGAAGCGACGGGTGGAAACTCGTCGTTTTAGTCTCTGTTGAGCAGTTCATATTGAACAAAAAAAATCAATCTTAGTCTTGAAAGATTGCGGGCGGGTCGGAGGAATATTCCTCAAATCAGCGTCTCGCCAAAACACGAGGAGATCGAAACCATCAGAAGCCTCTCACAAACTACGGTTTTTTCATACTGAAAATCTTCAATCGAACCGTTCAATAGATTTGTAGAAGATGATAATGTATATAGCATAATTTGACTAATGACTTCACAGTTTAGAACAGTCAGTAAGTGTACCACTCTTAAAGTTAAAATAAAGATTTACATTGGCTACCACAATAGGCTACCCTCTAATGCAAATGAAAATATTTACCTGGCAAATTTTGACTAGGAACAGCATTGGCTATAATTCGATTCGAGTGTGTGTGATATCGCTCAATAAAGTGTTCATGGCAGACTTTATGGTATTTGTAAATTTTTTTACTATCCAAGGCTAGAATATCTCCTCCAATTGCATAAATCCATGATCTGAATCTATCAGGTTCTTTGTCTGGGTTAGGGAAACTATGCAAGACCACATGATCCACTCCTGTAATAAAGTAAAAAAAAAAAAACATTTATAAATGATTATGTTAACATTGTATTTTTCATTTCATTCCATAATATCAGAACTTTATTAATTCAAATTTATTTCAACAAAAACTTTTAGTTTTTCAAGGATAAAAAGTTCTGTTTCAGGCCTGCTGAGAGGGGAGTACCTATGTATAATTGTAGTGGGTATTAGATTTTACAGCTGATATGAATATAAAAATGTATTGCGACCAAGTAAACAAGCTGAACCAGTTAGTAACAACATAAGCTAGAGTTTTGTTTGTTTGTTTATTAATCATATAAATGAACAATTGATATACATAGCCCCACAAAACCATATATACGGTTTGACTGTGGGATCAAGATTCTCGCGTTCTAAACAATTCCAACTTAATGATAATAATGGAACACGCTAATAAATTTTGAATAGGTACAGAGGCCAGCGCATCAGTTCACTCCACTTTCAATGCAAAACCGCTCCTATCACAACAGCACAGAGTGCACGCGTGTGGTAACCTGAGTTGCGGCCGTCCGTACAATCGGAAATATTTAGAGATACAATTATAAACTATCCAAATAATAATGTTTTAGTTTGTTTTTAAATTTATTTTTGTTGGGTTCTCGACGAATAACCTCGGGCAAACTGTTTAATAAGTAAGGAATTCTTTTCTTTAAGGTTCTGTCACTAAAGTAGTTTGTTACATGAGGTATGACGTATTTACCCGACGTCATCGATCTTGTACGTGTTGATCTTGTGGTAGTGTTTTTTTCTTTACAGGATATGCTTACCTACAAGGATATGCATTATTTTATTGCTATTTCTTACGCGCAGTAGCTCGTCGGCAGATCTTTAACTTGAAAGCTTTATGTCATTGTATTACATGTTCACAATTGTAATTTGTCGATAAGTCGGTATTCAAATAAAAATGTCAATGTATAAAACAAAAGAAAGGCTATGGTTCAATACCTACAAAACGCGACATAAAAAAACAACAGCTCTGGTTCAAACATTTAACTGCAGTCTTAAAGAAATTAGTTCTGAATTCAAACTGAATTGAGTTCATAGATACATGCGTGTTAGTTTAATGACGATGGCTCGGTCAGAGGGTCATGTTACGATTTCCCTAGCCGTCAGTCGGAGGGACTTAACTAGGGGTAAGCTTATTAATTTACAGGAATGTAAGTACTTACGAGTTTTTCCACATAGGGGAACGCAACACATCTTGTCAAGTGACATTGTGTAGGTAACCGGTTCGTCAGTAGCCAAATCTCAAGGAAATCTCAAGTCAGGTAAACAAGCGCCAAGTGTTCATATCAGAAGGTTCGGAATCCGGAAAACGTAGCCTAGTTGTTTTAAAAACGCAAACGGGAGCAAAAAAAGTTTTTCGCAATCAAAACGAAAGGAAAAGTAAAGAAGGTAACCGAAAAATGGTGCTTCATTCAAACTTGTCATTCAAAGTAAAAAAAAAAACTAGTGTAAAATATCACAGTGCACATTTTCAGTTACAATAAAAGAAAATTATTTTTTTATGATTTCGTGTACTTTGATAGTTTTAAATTGTAATAGTTTACCAGTATAATTTGTATTTAAATTTTGATTAGCTTATAAAATCTGCGTTCATTGAAACGTTTCGGATGGCTACTTCAAAGTGATTGCTATTAACAAAAAATTGATTGGGATACCAGCGCAAGAAATACAAAAAACAGAAACGCGGTTCCACGCCATCTATTGATGATTTGGCAAAGCACAACTTTTTTTAGTGATTCGGATATTAGTACTGACTGCAAACCCCGTGATCTTTTATGACAAGTTCATAAAACGATATGCAATTTAATGTTTTTAAATTATACTGGGTCAAGAGCAGAGCCCTTACAGATGATACAGTTAGTCGGTTTCTTTCCTTCGTCCACTGCACTCCCATTAATGAGAAAGTCCTCTCTACGTTTGCATTTTGGGCTGTGATCGCAAAAAATATTGACATATGCGCAATAGTTCTTGTAACCTTGCAACGCCTATACTCTTAAAAATCTTCACCCATATCGTATAAAGCATTGAGTCAAAAAATGCTTTTTCTTGAAGCATTAAAAACGTGTTTAGAGCAGTAATCTCGTCGTATTTAGAGCTTAACATTATTTATATGAACGCCTTTACCATTCATATAATGAATAGCGTGGACGGTGTTGTCAAAATCAATTTCTTCGCCTTTTTTTACAATCATCCAATTGAAGACTTTAAAATCATCTAGCGGTTTCATCCACGAATCTAAGTAGTCAATGCATATTTTGTACATACTTTTTACATCTTCATCGAATACTTCTTGATTATGTCCAGAACACTTGGCCAGCAATTCTCTCACTTTAATTTGCTTGGTTTGTCAGTGGCAGTTACAGGAGGGCGTAAAAGCGTTACGTTTTCCCTTAAAACAACGATCTGCCAAAATTGCAGAATTTGGTGGAATAATATCCATAAATCCGCTGCACTCGATTATGGCTTTGTCTGAAATCCTTCCACCAAACCCACGGGAGACAAAACAAACAAATCCATTAGGGCAGCATGCTATCAAGTATTTAATACTATTAACATGATTTATACTGTAACCATGTTTGAGCTTGTCTGATTGGGTCAGAGGGTTTCTCAATTTCAATTTCGAAACAATCAATTACACATCCGCCATTGGAATATCTGGGTTTGAAAACCGGTGGCAACATTTTTTTAATTAGTAAATTTATTAGCAGATAAATGAAGTTTTGGAAGTAGGTTGTCTGAATTGGTAATGTTTTTTTGAAATATTTTTATAATTGTGCTTTTGTCTAAATTAAAATGATCGCCAATTCTTTTCATGTTCTTGTTTTGTTTTGTTTTAAATAATGTGATGATAATATGTGTTTGCTTTAGAGAACATTCCTTAGCAATAAAGGAAATTATCCAAAAAAAATTTTTGCTACTCCAAATAAGTTTTTGGGTCACTTTCAATTATTTTCAACATATAGTTCCGACCTGCTGTATCTTCTTCCTGGCATATTGTTGAATGTGAGGAAGTGGACAGCTCATAAATTGAATTTGCTGAATTCTGTGAAATACTTGAAAGTGTTAAGGATCTTTCTGTAAAATACACAGGTTGAGATGGCATAACTGGTTAATCAATATGTAAAATATTTATATTTTGTCCTCGACACCTTGAAGATGGTTTAACCAAAGTGCCTTGGTTTTTCATATTACTTTGCACTTGAATAGCAATATCACACTGAAACAAAAACAAAGAATGCTACAGTGGTTTGCATTGCCAAAGTAGAATATTGAGTTTTTCATCTTTATCATATGATTTGAGTAATTACTGACAGACAAACATAGAAAAACAATTTAATTATTTCATTGTTTTTTGGGTTAAAAGATTTTTTTTCCTCAAAAGAAATACATTTCACTTACTGAGAATCTTACAGCTAAAATTAGGTATAAATTATGTTGAGAGCATATGTGTGACTTTGAAAAGAAGTTTTTCATACCATATGTGTGTCATAAGATACTAAGAGATATGAAACTAAGTACATACTTTAACTAACCTTTGTAACCTTATCTTTATTTATGTTGAATAGGGTCCACTGTAAAGCTTTCCTCTTGTTGTTCTTTTTCCACGTTCTGGAAGTAAAATACTACTATGATTAGATTAACATTTAGGATGCAGGCACTCGTGGATAATATCAAAAATAGGTTAATATTACTTATAGGTACTTGTTCATAGACTGTCCTAGTCAATCTTAAGTTTGCTATTGGTTTTAAAAATAATTTGCCAGTTGCACTTTTGTAACAGACGTGCTCCTTCTGAAAATCAAAAATAAATTAGATTAAGTTGATAACATTAGTATACGAGTATGTAGGTAGGTATGCTACCACTGTTATTGATTAATAACATAAACTCATGAACTTAAATGGCAATCATGACAAAACATTTTATATACACAGAATAGATACATAAAATTTTCTATCACCAGTATTATAATTAAAGCAACTATCAATACAAAAGTAGTATAATTTGAATAAAAAAGAAAACCAAATGAGTTTTAACCCGTCGGCACCGGGAGTGATGTAGCGAGGTCGTAAACCTAGCGCGTTATCCGTCTACTTGAAAAGCCTTTTGATATATTACGCCGGGTCAGATAGGGTTGAGGGTCAAAAAAAAAACCCAAAGCTGGTTTTTGGTATGTACGTTCCTACAGGTCCTAGAAGTAAGATCCTAGAGTTCCTCACATGGGGAGTGCCGGCGTCCCCCCCTCCCACCCCCCAAAAGGTCCCTTTTTCCAGTTATTGTTGTTTTATTCAAAATCTAAGCATGCTAGGCTCAAACTGTCAAAGAGTCAAATAATTTGTATTAAAATACCTATCGATCGATGTAACAATCATTTTCGTAGAGCCTTTATTAATTATAATGTGATTGATCAAAGTCCGAAAAAAAATTCAAAATGCGTTTTTTCCTCAAACTTTGCAATTTTCTCAAAAAACTGTGTAAGCTATGCCAAAGTTGTCTATGAACAAATTGTGCCTTATATATTAGTCTACAAAATGAGACACTATTTTTGAAAATCGCAATATTATTTAAAAAGTTACAGAATTTTTTATCTTACAAAATACAAGATTCCAAATTACATAGTAGTTAAATACAGTGGTACATGGGGTATTTAATACTAAAATGTCGAGTTATAATATTTTAGTTAGTAAGAACAGTAATTACCCAATGCGTCCATACAAAAACCACTGTTATAATGTTACTAGTTGCAATACTAAAATTTTAAAAAGAAAAAATATTTTTTTTTTTTGTTATTAATTTTATGATTTTCGTAAAAACTATTACAGGGAAATCAAAAGTTTCAACAAATACATTAATTATGGATAGATTATGTACGTATCTTTAAAATAAGATCCTATTTACTTCAATCGCCAGAGAAATAGAAAAGTTACAGATGGTTTTTTTTTACGAATTTCTCACTAATGAGGTAGGTAGTAGTAAAAAAAAATTATTACATGGAATAAAAATATAATTACAAATGTAATCATATCATTATATTGTGTATTAAATTACCTATCCAACCGTATAAAAATCGTTATCATAGAGCCATTACTTTTGTCACAATACTTGGACAAAGTTTTAACAAAAAATGCAAAATGCGCTTTTTTCCTCAAAGTTTGCATATTTCTCTGAAAATTATGCGATCTATGGAGAAGTCGTCTATGAACACATTGTGCCCCATATACTTATCTACAAAATGAGACCCTATTTTTGAAAATCGCTCCATTATTAAAAGAGTTACACTACTTTTTATGTGACGAAAAATATGGCTCTAAAATACATAGTAGTTTATAACATTGATACATGATATGATGTACCTAATACTAAAATGTCGAAAAATTTTACTTTAGTTAGTAATTACAGTAATTACCTAATATGTATATACAATAATCCTAAATTTAATACTAAAATTCTACAAAGTTTTTTTGTTATTTTTTTTTATATGAATTTCGTAATTTTCGGAAAAACTATTACAAGCACATAAAAAGTTTCAAATGATGTACATGTTTTGGAATGATTATGTACGTATCTTTAAAACAAGACCCTATTTACTTAAATCGCTAAAGAAATAGAAAAGTTACAGATGATTTTTTACCCAAATGCTCAGTAATGAGATAGGCAGTAGTAAATAAAAATTATTATATGGAATAACAATAGCATAATTACTAATCATATAATGTCATTGTATTGTGTATTGAATTACTTATTCAACCGTGTAAGAATCATTATCATAGGGCCATCACTTTTATCGCAATACTTGAACAAAGTTTAAACAAAACAAAAAAACTTTTTGCAGGACTACTTGATTTAACTAAGATCATATTCGCGTTTACCAGTAAAAAACATAGTCTAAATACTTGCAAGTCTAAGAAAAAGCTTTACAGTAGTAAAAACGCGGGATAAAACTGTAAAACAACAAGTCAATGCAGAAAGGCTTTTAATCGTTAATGTCATCTTCACTTGGTACATTGCCACACGAGGAACCGCGGCAACGTGCACACATGATGCTGCATTTCATACCAGCTCGCCTGCATTCACACCTATTTCCGCACTCATTCTTACAGCCACAAGTAATTAAATTTAATAGATGATCTGGGGCAGGTGGGAGCAATGTACTGACTGGTTCCAAACGTTCTCCCCGTTTTTTCCAACCCCAATCCTATGGATCCAGCGTATTCCCATACCATTCCTGTACCTTCAGATATACACGCAGTGAGTGCTGAGCACAGGCATCGGAAGTTGGCGGCAATGAAGCCAATTGAAATGCAGCAGTCACGGGTTGTGTGGCAATCTTTCTTAGATATTTGTATACCCGCAAGTCGTCCAATGATTCACAACAATTATTGTTATCGTATAGTGCCAACGCGAACTTTTCCCCGGCGGCAATAACGGTTTCTTGAGAAGTATCGGCAATTGTAAAAATTTCAGTTAAATTTAGCAATGACGGCGACTGCTTGAATTTTTTCCACGCCTGTTTTTTTCCTTTATTAAAAAAAGCACTGGTTGTGTCACAGCCCGTAAAGGCGTGGAAAAAAAGCATTGCTTTTCTGAATGTGCCCAAATCATCATTAATTTCAGATATGTTAAACGTTTTGCCAGCGGATTGTGTTGTTGGAGGGTGCAGAATCTTTATTTTTGTATCATGTTGTGATCTACCAACAATGATTTTGGTATGGATACATTGGATAACTACTGTACCTACTAAAACATAAATATCCGATAATTTGGTATCAGGTACCCCGCCATGTATCGTTCTGTATGTATTTACGAATTTTGTATTTCACTTCATCAGATAAAATACTGTAACTTTTTAAATAATATTGCGATTTTCAAAAATAGGGTCTCATTTTGTAGACTAATATACAGGGAACAATGTGTTCAATTGTTCATAGACAACTTTGGCATAGCTCACACAGTTTTTTGAGAAAATTGCAAACTTTGAGGAAAAAACGCATTTTGAATTTTTTTTTGGACTTTGAACACTTACAGTATAATAACTAAAGGCTCTACGGGAATGATTATTACATCAATCGATAGGTATTTTAATACAGATTATTTGACTCTTTGACAGTTTGAATCTAGCTTCTTTAGTTTTTGAATAAAACAACAATAACTGGAAAAAAGGACCTTTAGGGGGGTGGGAGGGGGGGACGCCGGCACTCCCCATGTGAGGAACTCTAGGGTCTTACTTCTAGGACCTGTAGGAACGTCCATACCAAAAATCAGCTTTGGGTTTTTTTTTTGAGGTCGCCCTAATAGCTCAACCTATCTGACTCGTGGTATAATTTTGTAATTAAAACAAATTGGCTTCTTTTTCATGGTTTATGCTGATATTTTGACACCGTCTTCTCGTAGCTTCAGTTCAGAGTAGTGCTTTCTTATTCATAAATACGAGTATCTTAAAGTGAATTACTCATTGATCCTCCCGGCTACAATACAATACAATACAATATCATTTATTGCACACATAGGATTACAGAATATGTTTATACAGCGAATTTGAAATAATGTATACAAATAGGCGGCCTTATTGCTTAACAGCAATTTCTTCCAGGCAACCTTATGGTATAGGAGTTTTAGATTGAAATGCGGGAAAGGCGCAAATATTAATTAAATAATAATTATAAATAAAGGCTACCCCTCTCGCTATAGTAGCACAGACCTGAAAAGGGGAACCGGGATTGAGTCTATCACCCGTTAGACTACCCATGAGCTGCTCTGCAGATTTCCCTCTTATACGTGTACAAATTAGACATCGTTTTAAAACCTGGTAATTGTTCAGGTGTCATTGCATGTTTTGGTACACATATGGCAATCCTCAGATCATCACCCTCACATAATGCATGGTATTTTAAGTTTTAAGGATCCAGTGCAGTCTTAATTTGTCCTAGATAGGTGATTACCCATGTGTCTTGATTAAGACCCTCAATACTTCCATCTTATCCATCCCATGCATAGGTAGTTTCTTCATCTGGTATATATTTCTACTGGAGTATTTTGAAAAGCTTGGTGAGTTTTTCCAAAGATATTCACATCAAATATCTTATCTAATGTGCCAACCATAATATCGTCTACAGTCTCTTTTCGAAAATGATGTGACTATAACCCCAGAAGCCTCATCATGGAATTGAACGTTTTTACATATGCCAATAAATAGTTCCGGAAATAGTGATAAATAGTGCTACAATGAAATAATTAGTACCGGAAATAGTGATAAATAGTGCTACAATGAAATAATTAGTACCTCAATACTTTTCCAGTTATAGATAGGTGTCGGTGAGGCTGCTGGGATGACGTCACTCCAGAATCCTCACCAAGAACGGCTGAAGTTAGCGACATGCTGTTGATCTCAAAAAATTGTTATGAAATAGTTCTACCCCTGTGCCAAATCTCAAAAATAATGCTTCAGGGAAACCAGAGATATGAGGTTATCTCGGTGAGTATGCTGGGCTGACGTCATTCCAGCATACTCATCACAAAATCTCGATATCCGCTAACTCTTTCCTGTCGAAATTATTGTCAAAAATAGTTCTAAAATAGTTCTACAGTTTGCATATGGTGTATGTGTCATATAATACACATAATGTATCAAAAACGACAGTCAAATTTCTACATACATTTTTGTTGTGGTACAGTCTCATGTAAAAATGAGCATCGGCGCACATATCCAGTATTTACTAGGTACGTTTATAAGAACTCTAAAGTAAAATAAAATACTATTTAGTCATGATTTGAGTTTATATTTGTATTTACTTTGAAAATGTAGGAAATTTAATAAAGACTACAAAAACAAACTACTTATTTATATTAACAAAGTTGGTATTATATCAAACCCCAAACATTTTACGTGAATGAGCGTTTTATACCTAAGTACTAACCAATTCTTCTGAAATACCGTAAGTAGATAGAAATAAGTTTTTTAAGAAGAACAAAAATGGGTAAGAAACAGTGACGAACGAACGCGAACTGTATGTTAATTGATATCTGTCCTTGTCTCCCTTTACTTAAAATAAAAGAGGTGTTATTCAGAGTCATATCAGTGTTTATTTATTGATATGCAAGTTGTCTATAAGGGAATTTTCCGTAAATTAGAGCTTTTGTGGATAATTTGTATTGATATGATTTGTATTTTATTAGTAAGTAACTCTACGACCTCCTACTTACTTATATGGCCAGGAACGAAAAAAATATGTTTATTAATTAAATTTCGCTCCATTTCAAGCTAGTGCTATTTTCAATCATTTTTATGTTCTTGGTGTAAATTAGGTATTACTTACAAGTTAAATTAAAAAGGTATTAAAAAAAATGTTGTTTAGGTAAAACATTAAGGCTATGGTTGTGTAAAACAACTAAATCTTATTTGGCAACACTGGTAACTAAAGTGTTGAGATGATTCTATCCTTATTGCATAGATGGCGAGTTCTCCAATGACATGCTATTATGACTATTAAACATAAATACATAAGATTCACTGTACTGTGATTGACTGACAATGCAGTGGCGCCGACGCGGGCGACGTGAAACAAACAAACAATGTGGCGTTTTGACGTTGATTTTCGTTCAAAGCACGCGCAACAAAAAATGTGAGCGTTTATTTCAAATCTGGAACTGGGTTGTGTCTGTAAGATTATCAAAATGTGAGTAAGTATTAAAAAGCATAGTATTAAGTAAAATAAATATTTTAATGCATAGCTTAGACTGAAATTAAGTATTTAGAATCAAAATACGTCCAAAAAAATTGTGAACTATGTTTCGCTTATCTATACTACTAATATTATAATGAGGAAAGACTTGATTGTTTGCATTGAATAGGCTCCAAAACTACTGTACCGATTTGAAAAATTATTTCACCATTAGAAAGCTACATTATCCCCGATGGACATAGGATATATAATTTTCCCGAATTCCCGCGGGAACGAAGTCCCGGGCGGAATGCTAGTTGTTGAATATTTATATTTTAGTATTTATCATCGGAAAAATCTCTGATACTTAATTATTCACAACTAAGGTGTTTTAATCCATTGGAATTATTACACCAAGGTAAAGACTAATTCTATTCTTTGCATTAATGAAAAAATGTTAGTTAAATTCCAACTAAACGACTTAAGATTCATTTCTGTGCGCGACTGTACACCACAACAAAAATGTATGTAGAAATTTGACTGTCGTTTTTGATACATTATGTGTATTATATGACACATACACCATATGCAAACTGTAGAACTATTTTAGAACTATTTTTGACAATAATTTCGACAGGAAAGAGTTAGCGGATATCGAGATTTTGTGATGAGTATGCTGGGATGACGTCAGCCCAGCATACTCACCGAGATACCCTCATATCTCTGGTTTCCCTGAAGCATTATTTTTGAGATTTGGCACAGTGGTAGAACTATTTCATAACTATTTTTTGAGATCAACAGCATGTCGCTAGCTTCAGCCGTTCTTGGTGAGGATTCTGGAGTGACGTCATCCCAGCAGCCTCACCGACACCCATCTACAACTGGAAAAGTATTGAGGTACTAATTATTTCATTGTAGTACTATTTATCACTATTTCCGGAACTATTTATTGGCATATGTAAAAACGTTCAATTCCATGATGAGGCTTCTGGGGTTATGGTGTAGTATTACACCTAGGATTTAGTGTCCTAAGTGGATACCACGAGTTAAGAGTAAGGAATAGTGTAAGGGTAGTGTCGGATTACACCTAGGCTTTAGGAGTTTAGGTCACTAAATCCTAGGTGCAAGTTTAGGGTATCTAGGCGTTGCGTCCAGGATTCTAGGTCCTTAGGGTTAGAATCCTAGGCAAACGCAACGACCTAGGTGGAAGAGGAAGGTGAAAAGAAAAGATGATCTAGGGTAAACACTGAGGAATTTATTGGGACCAAAGAGTTAACCTATCCACACTATGGCTCGCAGTATTAGATATAAGTAAATTATTTAAAAGGTGTGACAACGTTACTCATTAAGCCATGGGTCCAGGACGGGTGATCTCCACGGGTTAAATTCCAAATAAAATCTTGACGGGACCCCAAATCCGATCAACTGTTTGCCATTAGCGAGGCGTGGTAGATGAAAAATATCTAGGCTGAAAGGGATCTCCGTCACAATGTAAATAAGTCCACTGCGTAGCGGTGCGGTATATATTAAATAGGTTAGGGTAGGTAGACTTTAGTTAGAAGATTTAGAATATAGCTAGGTAGTAAGGAGATTTACACTGATTTTACGGTAAAAATTCAAGGCGGTATAGTAAACTTTCCAGTCCCTGGCCAAGCACTGACCCAGGGAGATCTTTAAAATAGAAGGTCCTGGTGTTAGTCTCTACTCAGAGCACCAGGACGGAGAAAAAAGGTGGTTTTCTTCAGCTCCAAGTTTTTCTCACCACTCCCAAAATCTGAAGTCCCAAAGTCCAAAAAAAAAGTAGAGACTGACAAAAGTAAGTGGCCAGTCTAAGCATCATTCTATGTCAATGGTTAAAATGGTTAAGGTAAGACCAACGACATAGAATGATGTCATAGCGTAGAATGATGGCATAAACCAAAGACATAGAATTCGAGGACAGAACGATGACAAGACAGCTGTGACAACATTATCCAAACATGCTATGGTAAACAAAAAGTGAAACGAAAATATAAAATTCAATAGTTAGGGCTTCAAACGAAGCCCTACATTACCCCAACAACCCCGGAAAATTTTTCGACTTCAGAGAAAAATTTTTTGTTAAATTTTTGGGAAGCAAAATTCCCACTCACATAACACTATCATATATTCATCAGCAAACATACTTCACACTAACATAACCACTCACATAACACTATCATATATTCATTCGCAAACATACTTCACACTAACATTAGTTGGGGTACGGTTCACATTCAATGACGCGTACTCCGGAGATAGTGCTTCAAAAGATGAAATACATGACCAATAGGCTTATTTATAGAGTTGTCAGCCGCTCTTGCCTATAAAGAGGCGGGACTGTAGGCTTATTTAAAGAGTAGTCAGCCGCTCTATGCGAAAACCCAATAGAAAATAGGAAGTTAGTTCCTGTAGCTACAAAACTTCTCTAACGAAAGGAGGTTTAGTATGCAACCAATCGAGAGTAGGGAAGAAGGTAGAGAAAGAATACTAAACTTCAAAAAAAGAAACACCCAAACCAACGATAAGCAGTCCAATCGGGCTTAACGTGGTAGGTTAAAGAGAAGAAGTAGAAGTAGCATCTCATCCATCAGTGGGCGTAGGAGCCTGCTGAGGAGAAATAAGAAACAGTAGTACCCAACCCAACCATAGGCAGTAGGGGCCTAATGTGGAGGGTTAACAGTGGCTTATTTAAGGAGTTGTCAACCGCTCCAAAAGATAAAAAGAATATGACAAGGGCTTATTTAAGGAGTTGTCAACCGCTCCAAGAGATAACAAAAAGAAATAATAACAAAAAAGTGCCAAACGAAGCCAAATATTGAAGTCGAAGAAAGAAAAAGAGGAAAAGTAAAGTGTAAAGAAGAGAAAGTATTTACATAAGAAGTAAGTATTTACAAAAGTAGCATTTCATACTTTGATGTCCTTAATGTGCCATTTAGATAGGGAACCATTAGGATCTTCAAGTACATAAACAAGAGGCGAAAGCTTACGTGCGACTTTGCACATAATGTATCTAGGCGCAAATTTCGCGCTGAAGTAGGTACCAGCGTTACTTTGAACATAATTCTTGCGCCAAACGGTATCGCCAACAGAATATTCTTTGAAGGAATGACGTAAGTCATAGCGTAGTGAGTTCTTCTGGTGAGAAATATGAAGAGCTGTTTCCACCTTGTCAAATAGTGCGGACAAGAGTCCAAGATTATGGGCATAGAGGTCACGTGGCAAGAAGGTTAATTCATCAATGTTAAAGTCATGAGTATAAAGTGACCCACAAGTGATGATCTCGCGACCAAAAGTTAGGAAGGCAGGAGAAAAACCCGTAACGACATTTACGGCATTATTCATTGCAGCTTGGATTTTAGGCAAGTGCAAATCCCAGGATCTTTGATCTTCATTGACTAGGGAAGCTAGTGCCGTGACAATCGTACGATTATATCTTTCAGTAGGATTGACCTGTGGACAGTAGTAAGGAGTAAGACCTTGATAGGGGATCTTATATTTATTAAGTAAGTTACGGAATTCATTAGACTGAAATTGTACACCATTATCAGTAAGAATGTATTGAGGAACACCATGAACCAAAAATACTAGATTCTCTAGTCTTTCAATCACATTAGATGCGGTAGCGCGTTTAAGTGCAAAGATAAGAGTGTATTTTGTAAATAAGCAATTGACAACCAAAATATACTGATTGCGTGCTCTAGTCATAGGGAATGGTCCCATCAAGTCTAGAGAAATAGTCTGGAAGGGCCTTGAACAGACTTTAGGTTTTCCCATAGGACCGTAAGGTGAGTGATTTGAGTATTTAAAAGCTAAACACACATTACATAAAGATATGAGCTTGGCTATTTGCTTAAACATGCCAGGCCAATAGTAGGTTAAACACAGTTTTTTGTAGGTTTTAAAGATACCAAGATGTGGATTAGAAGGAGGACCATGAGCTTCCTTGATGATAGATTGCCTTAAAGATGGAGGAGGGACTTCCTTCCAAATAAAGTCATTATTTAGAGAGTAAGGAGAGTGAATGCAACGGTAAAGTTTACCGTCTTTGAGGGTATAGTTAGGAAAACAATCAGGATTGTTCTGACAGCCTAAAAGTAACCTGTTGTAACGTTCTACTTCAGAAGAAATTGAAATAGGGTTGCCCGTTACCGGACAAGCCTGAAATTCTAGAGTAGAAGTAGAGTTCAAGTCTGGAGGTTTAGAGCGAGAAAGAAGGTCAGGAACTAAATTATCCTTACCTTTCTTGTGTTTAAGAATAAAATTGAAGCAAGATAAACGAATAGTCCAACGGGCTAATTTGCCAGAAGGATTAGAAAGGTTGGTAAACCATTTTAGGGCAGCGTGGTCAGAGTAGACTGTAAACTGTTTACCAGAGTCTAAGTAACAACGCCAGTGTTCAAGAGCCGTGATAACTGCTAATGTCTCACGTTCCGTTGTAGAATAGTTCCTTTCGTGTTTATTCAAAGACTTGCTCATATAAGCAATAACAACTTCTTCACCGTTTCGGATTTGAGTAAGCATAGCACCAATACCGAAGTTAGAAGCGTCGCAATGAACAGCAAAAGGAAGGTCAAAATCAGGGCAGGCTAGAACTGGGGTAGTTACAAAACATTCTTTAAGTTTAAGGAAGGCAGCGTTTGCTTCAGCATCCCAGACGAACTTAGGAGCGTTCTTAGCTGAAGAAGTAAGTTTATTAATAGGGGCAGAGATAGTACTAAAGTTAGGAATGAAGCGTCGAAACCAGCTACAAGTTCCTAGAAATTTCCTAACTTCCTTACGAGAAGTTGGAACAGGATAGTCTAGAATAGCTTTAATTTTAGAGGGGTCAGCTCGTAAACCATTAGCATCAACGATGTAACCGAGATATTTAAGCTCGCTTCTAAAGAATTTGCTCTTTTCAAAGTTGATGGTTAGTTTAGCCATCGAAAGTTTCTCAACTACTCTCAGTAGAAGGGAGATATGTTCCTCAAAGGTCTCGCTTATGACAACAATGTCATCTAAATAACAGAATACTTTGTTTTCGAACTCCGGAGTGAACAATCTGTCCATCAAGCGTTGCTGAGTAGCTGGAGCGTTTGTAAGTCCGAAGGGCATGACAACGAATCTATACATTCCTCTACCGGGTACATAGAAAGCAGATTTATCTCTATCAGCTGGATCCAAAGGGATTTCCCAGAAGGCTTTAGCAATGTCAATGCTAGAAAGGTATTTAGCATTCTTAAGGTTGTCCAAAATTTCATTTATGAAAGGAAGGCTTTAGGCATCACGACGGGTAATAGCATTGAGTTTTCTGCTATCGACACAGAAACGCCATTCACCGTTAGACTTAGGCGTGATAAGGACAGGAGAAAGCCAAGGGCTTTCGCATTTTTCAATGACTTTCCAGGCTAACATCTTGTCAACCTCATCGATCAAGGCTTTTTGTTTCTCAGGAGAGAGTCTATAGCATTTCTGCTTGATCGGAAGAGAATCTCCGGTATCAATCCGGTGAGTAATAAGATCAGTGCGACCAAGTTCACCCTTGCTTTCAAAGGAGATATCCTTAAAGCGTTGGATAATACTGTCTGCAATAACTTTTTGAGAATCACTAAGATTAACATATGGTAAGACCTTATCAGTCTGACCCGTAGTAATAGAACATGAGTTAAATTTGTTAGTTAAAGATAATAAAGATTTTGGCATCAGATTAATTTTTTTCCAAAAGTCAATGCCTAAGATAAAGGATGGAAACATTTCAGGGAACACGTAAGCTCTAATTATATGGCAGTGATCATTAAAAGTTATAGGAAGATCAAAGTAACCAAGAGATTTTACTTCATGACGATTTGCCGTAGCGACAGTAATAGGGTTTGACTTGAACAACTCAAAACCTAGTTTTAAAATTTCAAAATGAGAATTATTGCCTAAGATAGTGATAGAGCTGCCGCTGTCGAGAAGCGCAGAAAATAAGTTATTATCGATAGAAACCTTTAAGAAAGGACGGTTGTGATCACTTTCGTTCTTGTAGAAAACTGAAGAGATCCTATAGCAACCTAAGAAGGTTTTTATCGTCAATAACCATTTATCCCAGTCAGCTTTATCAAAACTAGGTTTAGGATTCAAGTTAGAATCTAGTTTTTTGAATTAGAATTATAGGTAGGGTTACATTTAGGGCAATTAGGGAAAATTACACCTTTTAGACCGCATTTGAAACAAATGGGTATCCTAGGTTGTTTGCAAGCTTTTAGAGAGTGATCGTTAGTTCGACAACGAGGACAATGTAGATAAAATGCAGAAGGTACGTAAGTAGCGTTAGTTGATGGTGTAGAATCCAAGATAGGAGTAGGTGAAGGGACCTCAGAAGGTTGAATATTGGTAGACGAGCTAGGAGATTGTGAAGAAGTAGCATTTACCGCTTTCCTATTTTGGAAATTAGGTTTAAAAGATGAGAAATTAGTTTTAAAAGAAGAAGGATTAGTGTTAAAAGACGTAGAGGGTTTAGAAGAAACTGGAGGTGTATAGTTAAACTCTGAGACCAGAGGATTATAATCAGACGTTGGTTCTTTAAAATTCCGATCCTTATCAATAAATTCCTCGTATTTCCGGCAAGTAGAGATAAGAGAATCGATAGAATTTACGTTAACCAAGGCTAGATAGATAGAATAGCAGGGACGTATGTTACGTTTAAGAATGTCTAGTTGATCTGTCTCAGACAATTTCTTAGTCAGTCTTGAAAACATTCCATTCATCAACGAAATGTAAATAATAATATTCTCATTAGAGCCTTGAGTGCGATTTCGAATTGCAGTTAGAATTTTATAGTCGCAATCGTATTCGCTAAAGTCCTGAACTAAAGAGGTTGAAAAGTCGGACCAAGTCAAAGCTGGATTCCGAGTAAGCTTAAAACGGAGCCAATGAAGAGCGTTATTAGAAAGAAATTCCGAAGCATGTTTAATTAATGACTCCTTAGGAATACCCCGAGAAGTTGTAAATTCCTCCAATTTTAACAAAAAAGACTTAGGACAAGAATCACCAGAATAGGAAAATTTCCTCAATTCGCCTAAAGATTTAGTGTAAGAATGCAAATTAGAAAGGGGAGTATCCTTAGAAGGCTGGTTCCTAGGTGAGGGAACGCAGTCATCTGTTGGGAGTTCCTGAAGAGAGGGGTGAAATTCCTCCTCTTTAGCTGTAAGATCTTTAAATTGTTTTTCCAAATTTTTGAAGCGTTGACGGAGAGAGTATAATTTATCGAGAAGCAGAAGGGTCATCATCACAAGTATCAACGTCTATACGTTGGAGTCTGAAGAAGATGTGATTCAAGTATGCCTCGATCTTGGGGAAGTTCTGTTCCTTGCCCAGATCGAATTTAAGTTCTGCATACTTTAGAGAGTGATCTATTTGATCAAGGTCAGTTGAAAGGGGAATAGGAGATGTTTCAATCTGTTCAGGGGAGATATTGGACAATATTTTTAGCTGAGAATGGAGATTAGAGACCGTCGATGCAGGTTCCTCATTACGAATCTTAACCTCATATTCGGCTTCTGCTTTATTCAGTAAATTAAAAACAATACGACGAGCCATATTGCAGATTTACAAAGAAAGTTGGAATAAAATAAAATAGGTTTAAGTTATAGTATAGTAGAATAAGTCAGAAAAATTAAAGAATAGTCAATAAAATTAAGATAGCATAAGTTAAAGTTAGGAGAAAAAAAAAATTAACATTTGGTAAAAATAATAGTACAGATTAAATTTGTTATTATTTAACAAGTTGTGTTTTTTACATCACATTTAAATTATTTTAAGGTAAATTGTTAAAGATGATTAACAATTTAAAGATTTTATTAATTTAAAAGGTTGGTATTTTTTTAAAATATCAAGTTAGTCTATTTAAATTAAAGTGTTCTTTTTTAAAATTAAATAGTTAAAAATTATTAACAATTTAAAAATTTGTTCGACATGAACATTAAAACTAAGCACTAAAATCTAAGTTTATAAATCTAAAATATTAAACTAAGTTTATAAATCTAAGTTATAATCTAAATATTAAACTAACTACAATATTAAACTAAGAATTACAAGCCTAGAGCCAATAGTGTAATTAGGGTAACTCACAGTACGAGAATGTCCCTTTAACCAAAATGTTAGTTTTTTGCACCATGTCCTTTATACCAAAAAGACACCTTTTTTCACAATGTCCTTTAACAAAATGAAAAAGTTGTGTAAGGTGAAATATGTGTAGGTAGAGAATAAGAGTAGATAAGTAATAAATAGAATAAGTAGAATAATGTGTAGTAGAATAATAAGTAAAAGAATAAGTGTTATAGTGCTAGTAGTAAGTAAGTACTAAGTATGTAATTAAGTAGTAAGTAAGTACTTAGTAAGTAGTAAGTAAGTAAGTAGTAGGTATAGTAGGTAGTTAATAGAAGGTAGTAAATAGTAAGTAGTAACAAGTAGGTAGTATATCGTAGGTAGTAAATCCAAACAAATTATCGAAATGTGCCTAAAATAGTGTCTTAATTTAAATACACTTGAGTAAGTGGTGTTTTAGAATTTAGAGGGGGGGTAGGTTCGTAAAGAAGGGCGCCAAACTGTAGTATTACACCTAGGATTTAGTGTCCTAAGTGGATACCACGAGTTAAGAGTAAGGAATAGTGTAAGGGTAGTGTCGGATTACACCTAGGCTTTAGGAGTTTAGGTCACTAAATCCTAGGTGCAAGTTTAGGGTATCTAGGCGTTGCGTCCAGGATTCTAGGTCCTTAGGGTTAGAATCCTAGGCAAACGCAACGACCTAGGTGGAAGAGGAAGGTGAAAAGAAAAGATGATCTAGGGTAAACACTGAGGAATTTATTGGGACCAAAGAGTTAACCTATCCACACTATGGCTCGCAGTATTAGATATAAGTAAATTATTTAAAAGGTATGACAACGTTACTCATTAAGCCATGGGTCCAGGACGGGTGATCTCCACGGGTTAAATTCCAAATAAAATCTTGACGGGACCCCAAATCCGATCAACTGTTTGCCATTAGCGAGGCGTGGTAGATGGAAAATATCTAGGCTGAAAGGGATCTCCGTCACAATGTAAATAAGTCCACTGCGTAGCGGTGCGGTATATATTAAATAGGTTAGGGTAGGTAGACTTTAGTTAGAAGATTTAGAATATAGCTAGGTAGTAAGGAGATTTACACTGATTTTACGGTAAAAATTCAAGGCGGTATAGTAAACTTTCCAGTCCCTGGCCAAGCACTGACCCAGGGAGATCTTTAAAATAGAAGGTCCTGGTGTTAGTCTCTACTCAGAGCACCAGGACGGAGAAAAAAGGTGGTTTTCTTCAGCTCCAAGTTTTTCTCACCACTCCCAAAATCTGAAGTCCCAAAGTCCAAAAAAAAAGTAGAGACTGACAAAAGTAAGTGGCCAGTCTAAGCATCATTCTATGTCAATGGTTAAAATGGTTAAGGTAAGACCAACGACATAGAATGATGTCATAGCGTAGAATGATGGCATAAACCAAAGACATAGAATTCGAGGACAGAACGATGACAAGACAGCTGTGACAACATTATCCAAACATGCTATGGTAAACAAAAAGTGAAACGAAAATATAAAATTCAATAGTTAGGGCTTCAAACGAAGCCCTACAATGGTCACAAAATGATTGTTCAACGAGGATTCATGAACCACTATGTACATTATGTAATGGTATTTATAAGCAAGTGATACTCTTCTGAAGGCAACCAGTCGTCGTGCAAGTTCTAATTCTGACAGTGTCATAGCTTGTTCAACACTATACTGGGTGAAAAAGAACCTCCTAGCTATATTCAAAATCCTGAACCAGTATTACTCAAAGAACACATTTATGAAAAAAAAAAAATATTTTTTCAATGAGAATAGTTCATTTTTTGCCTTAACGTAGACATTACTCCTACACCAGGCACGCAAGGGGTGCGGGTAGCGCTCGGGGGTGCACCCGAGTGGTGTCTACGTTTAGGAAAAAAAAACACCCCAAAAAAAAGTGTTCAGTGAGTGATACTGGTTCAGGATTTTCAATAAAGCTACTCGTAGGAGGTTCTTTTTCAACCTGTATAATTCCAAGAATTTCATAGCATTTTTTTCTTGAACTAAACTCCTAAATCGTTCCTCATACGTTTTATATCCGAAAAATCTTGGGTAATCAATAAGATCTGACAGATCAGCACTTTTAGAGTATTTATGAAGATAGCTCGTATAGTCTAATACTTTCTTTGTATTTGTGAGTCGAGTGTCAGACCATCTTTCTTTATCTCTGATAGGATCATCATAGAATTCTGTTCGTGTTTTCAGTTATTTTGCAATCACTCTAGACCTCATAGCAGAAATAGTTTTATCCTTTAAATATGGGATTGTGTTTTCAAGTTGACTGAACTTTAGATTCGGTATGTTCCATATAATTCTTTGATTATTATACAGTAAAGTTCTAGATTTCTAGCCCATGCATGATGTATTGCAGGATGGACATGACGTGAGGGGTCAGATAAGTAACAAGGAGGCCATTTACGATCTCTTAAGATCGAGTTACGAATATAATTGATTGTCAATAGTGTTTTAAGTCTGGATGTATCCTAAATCATTATCTGTCATATAGGGTAATGATTCAATCACATCACGGTCTATGTATACACCCAATAAGTTACGCCCATTAGCGCAATGAATAGTATGAGGTTTACTGATACAAAACGACGCATGCATAAAATAAATGCTTCGGTACTTAAGTCACTGACTATTTCCAAATGTACCGCCTTAGTAAGGAAACATATAAATAAACATGGTAGCATTTAGAAATTTTACTACCACGTCCTTTTTTTATTAATAATTAAAAAAGGGCCGGCAAAGTCAGCACTGTAGACTTGTAGAGGTTCTATTACCTCTACGTTTAACTTCTCCTTGTAAAGCCTTTAGCCAATAGTTCCAACTTCAAATGATTCGGGTCATTTGGCGCCTTTTGTGCTTGTTTGACGTAGTACCTTCCTCGACTTTGGCCGTGAAGGTCAGGTTTCTCACTAATAAATGAAGTCAACTATTAATTTGACTTTTCCTGGTTTTTTCCATCTCGACCCGGTCACCAGCTCCCTCAGAGCTGCGACACATGGTGGAGGCGACGGGTATTGGATTGTTGTTAGGCTCAGCCGATGGCTGAGGAGGTGGAGCGGGCTGAGAGCGCGGGGCTCCCTGACTGCCTCGACTCCCCCTGCCTCGTAGCTTGGGGATAACTGTTGTCTTCATAGGACGGTGCGGGATATCGGTTTTACTGTTGAGATGATAATTTACTGTCTCTTTTTTTCTGAATAAATACATGTTTATTTTTTATAATACACGCCGCTTTTCAGTTTAGTAATCGCGCGTTTGACGAAAAAATAAATACACGTGATATCTTACTACACCCACCTTCCCCTTGTGATATTTCGTGAGTTTTGCTAAACCCCCCCCCCCCCCTTTCGAGCCTTACGTAATAATAAGGTCACAAACTCAACAACACAAAGTAATTTTTCACATACATATTCAGTAACTCATCAATCCGTACATAGCTTGTGATGCTACAACACTGGGACAATTTTGCACATTGTTCTTTAGTGAGCTTCGAACTGATAATTTATTGCTATACCTATAGGTATCAGGCGAAAAATTAAAGGATATGACCGATTAGTCGAGGAAACTGAACAACTTTACCAAATAAAAATTTTTGGTGAAACGAAAAAAAAATCGGCATCTCCATACCATACTAACTTTTCATTCTAATTGGACATCGTATTTTTTCGTATCCTGAAATTGACTGTTTGGAAAAGTTGTTCCGTTTTTTTTGACGGCTCATGTCCTTTCATTTTTAGAAAGGCTGTTAGTTACACGTTGTTATGTACCTACAAGTTACAATAGGTTTAAACACCTCGTTTCAAGAGTGATACCTACCTACCATCGATCTACTCGGTATAAATAGATACTTACCTACTCCAATGCTAAGCACGCTCAAAAGCAAGTAACAGAAGCAGGCGCCGCCGCCCGCCGCGTACCGCGCGCAACCGTTCCCTCCTGCCCCGCTCGCGAATAATGTTTTATGTAATAATTGGTAAATAGTTTCAAATTCCTCGGGGATTTTTCTTATTTAAGTACAATTAATCATCTTACTCTAAGGATTTATAAAAAAATCCAATGTGTCTTTAGTGCACGAGGGTTAAAATCAAATAAGAGTGAATTAAAAAAAAAAATTATATATGTCACCTTGGAGATAATTCACATGGTTATTGTTAGTAACTATGTACATACTGTAACAAAATATCTCTAATTGTGCAATAATTGTTTTGGAGTTATACTTGATTTTACATACTATACTTAACATTCGCCCAATATGTTGATATTGATTATGGATTATTGTTGCTATTGGTAAAACATCATAAAAGAAGGTCTCATGTAAAAAATCTCTTATTGTTCAATTTATGTTCACACTTAAATTTAATTTAATTGCAATTTTGCCTAATTACTCAATAATTATCCAAAAAAATCGGGGATTATCGTGAATTTTAAATGTTCAGTGGTTTATGTGATATAATTTTAAACTATCCCTCAATGTGCAATTAAACTCATTTTTCCATACAAGCCCTCGTAGATTGACTAGACTATTATGTTTTCCAAAAGAATTAAATACACTCCACAAATGAAACACTTATCCCGCAGTATGAAATGAGTCGAAGGCCACGGCCACTTTAATTCCTTTTTTAAAATATATTTTAAGTAAATTTTGTTCAAAAATCTGTCTATATCGTCAAAGATGACCATTTTGTATGAGAAATCTAATAATTTAATTAGGTAGGTACGTTGTAAGAAAATTGTATTTTATAAGGTTTGATTAGATACTGACACAAGAACAGCATAGATCGAACTGACGTTCTGTAAGACGATTAATAGAAAAACTCTAGTCTCCATTCATAAAAAAATTTAAAAGCTTGAAGGTAAATAGTGTTTTGTCTAATTTTGACATTTGTGAGACATTTGGTGTGAGAAAATGACAATTTAACTAATCGAATGCTAAAAAATTTTTATAAATAAGGGGTCATACATATACCGATCCTTAAACTTAGATACAGAAAATAAAACTTACCTGTAGTAAAGTCCTGGGTGGCTCTAAGGGACTAATTGTTATGTTGCCCTCCTCCTCCACACTAGACACTGTAACCTCGGCCCCCGATATACTGCTGTATGTGGTGTGGTTGCCTGTCTTGTTTACCAGATTGATTAGACTGTATGCCTCTCCAAGAGAGGGTATTACGCATATGTGTTCATTGCACTTTCCAGGACCCTGATAATGTTTTACCACCTCTGATTTTGTTGGGAGACTCCCCATCCCATGAGAAAATCTTATGTTGTGCGTTACTGTGCAGGTTCTCGTGTCACAGCACTCAACAGGGTGCCCATCTACGGATGCCATACCATCTATGGATATGAGGGTGGCCTCTTCTATGTAGCAAACATTGCGCTCCGTCACCACACTGTCAACCCACTTGTACTTGCATAAAACAGATATCAGATCCTCTCTTGATGAAAACCTGTATGATCCAACTGGACATAAAAACTCCACTCCTGTGTCAGGAAACAGGACGTTTTTGGCAGGGCGACTTGATAATTTTGATGTATACGACCCCCAGAAGAAGAAATGGGTCTCGCATGTTACTGTTGACACTGTCATTCTCCATCCATTAACCTTTGTATGTTGACTTTGGTTGTATGATACCTCTATAACGACGTCTTTAAGAGCCTTTATTGAGCACGGGTCTGCCACAGGAAGGCCATACATTGAGGGCTGGGTGTCTGTGTGACATATCATGGGGCTCACATCCAGGACCGACGTCTCTACCCTCGAAAAAGAACTAATTGAACTTATTGCTGAAGCTAAACTTCATTTCACTTTCTGTGGGCCTTTGTTAAGGTTGAGACAATAGTGTCTGGAAATTATCATCAAGCCCGCTACAAACTGTCCACATGTTGGTTTTGTATTACATCCAGAGTTGCCACGATTCACCCCAAATAGGTTTTCCAGGGGATCTTGTTGTATTTTTTTTGTGGCCAAACTTTTAATATTATGTTTTCGTTTAAGATTTCGTCGCAATCTCTCCATCGCATTTAAATTCCACAACCATACTTCTTGTGATGAAGGCTTTCTAGGGCTGCCAATAAATTTCATGTTCATGAAAAATGATTTCATTTTTTGAAAAAACTTAAATGAGGACTAGTTCCAGCTAAATTGGTGGAATGTCGCTTTCCCCTTCTTAAGTCAGAAGAATCACTATTTAATAAATCAAACAATTAATATATGTCGGCTATAACATTTGCTGTAACAGCAGCTTCTGGAGTAATTGTTCCTGAAAAAAAAGAATGATTATGTTAGGTATCTGCTGATTGCAACGTGTAACACTGGTTAAAAAAGTTGAGATTTTTATATACCCTTATAGATTCATCATATCCGTCTGGCTGAATATCACACAGCCAAGCCAAGATGTTTGACTGTGTGAATAAGCATTTTATCAAGAAGCAGATAGAATATAACATACCTAAGCAGATTCCTTGTTCCAGGCTTTGTAAATCTAAATAATTTAACACCGTCTTCGGCAGGTGTTTTTTTTACCACGAAGTCCTCGGGAATTCATCTTCAAGCAACATTCAATAAGATTCAATAACTGCACGTGAGTTTTTTTGCACACAAACAATAATCAAGGAAAATAAACAATAATCAAGCGCCGAATATTATGCAACGTGTAAAATCGTCTATGTTCAAGCAATCTAATGGAGGACTCAATCCCCAAGATTTTTGCGAGGGTAGAGAGACGTCGGTCCTGGGTGGCTCTAAGGGAGTGATTGTTATGTTGCCCTCCTCCTCCACACTAGACACTGTAACCTCGGCCCCCGATATGCTGCTGTATGTGGTGTGGTTGCCTGTCTTGTTTACCAGATTGATTAGACTGTATGCCTCTCCAAGAGAGGGTATTACGCATATGTGTTCATTGCACTTTCCAGGACCCTGATAATGTTTTACCACCTCTGATTTTGTTGGGAGACTCCCCATCCCATGAGAAAATCTTATGTTGTGCGTTACTGTGCAGGTTCTCGTGTCACAGCACTCAACAGGGTGCCCATCTACGGATGCCATACCATCTATGGATATGAGGGTGGCCTCTTCTATGTAGCAAACATTGCGCTCCGTCACCACACTGTCAACCCACTTGTACTTGCATAAAACCGATATCAGATCCTCTCTTGATGAGAACCTGTATGATCCAACTGGACATAAAAACTCCACTCCTGTGTCAGGAAACAGGACGTTTTTGGCAGGGCGACTTGATAATTTTGATGTATACGACCCCCAGAAGAAGAAATGGGTCTCGCATGTTACTGTTGACACTGTCATTCTCCATCCATTAACCTTTGTATGTTGACTTTGGTTGTATGATACCTCTATAACGACGTCGTTAAGAGCCTTTGTTGAGCACGGGTCTGCCACAGGAAGGCCATACACTGAGGGCTGGGTGTCTGTGTGACATATCATGGGGCTCACATCCAGGCCCAGCGCAGGGGTCCCGAGTGTGGCTAGAAGGATGAGGAGGGCAACATAACAATCAGTCCCTTAGAGCCACCCAGGACCGACGTCTCTACCCTCGCAAAAATCTTGGGGATTGAGTCCTCCATTAGATTGCTTGAACATAGACGATTTTACATTGTGACCCCGACGTGATCGACGTGCAAATTCTCTAAATTTGTCGCTTTTTTCCTTATCCTCCACAGCGTTGGGTTGTTCCGAAGATCAGCAGAAGGAGAAACAGGTCCAGGCTTCCACTGGTACCGTCCCGATCCCCGCGTGGTCCGCCACGCCGTTGCCATTCAAGATGGTGGCTGCACACGGTTTCTTCTGCTATTTTGGCTCCTTTGCTCCGTGCCAGCACGTCTCGCCGTCGCGTAAATACTTATTTCTTAAAAACTTAATAAAATGGAGCCCAATCCTCGGATGGGAAGGGGTCACCATGTAAAATCGTCTATGGAGGGAAGGCGAGGGAAACGTCTGAGGTCGTACATTTATTGGCGGTGAAAGAGAGCGGTTTCATACATGCGTCGGCTTATATTAGATTAGAGCGAGACACACACCTCTAGACGTCCTGCTCTTAGGACAAGGCGCCCTCTGGTTGCAACAATCGGAACTGTTAGTAGTTCATCTGATTTGAACCAGATGGCGCTGCTAACAAACGCGTACGTAACCGAAGACGATATATATTGTTTTGTTTGCGGTAAGTAGATTATGTAACAGATTTAATGAGCGAGATGGCAACGTCGCAATTGTGGACGCCAAATACGCGAATCCGTAGTCAGGAATTCCCCTAGATATACAGTGTGGATATATACGCGCTACAGCAGCGCCTCACCTGCGCGGTGATTTCTTCGGGAAATTTTCAATATTTTATTGCAACCTTTTAAAGCGACTTTTGGCTTCCGTCGATTTTTGTACTACGGCTAGCTAGGATTAATAGAACCTAAGTGCCACCGGCTAACAAAGTGGCGTCCGGTATGCGGACGCCAAAAGCAGGTGGACGCCGGTTTAAATGCACTTTCGCCTTCAGTGGACGGCAAATTGTTTGCGGGATATTGCGCCATTGCTCTCTGCCTGCTGCGAGCTCTTCCCATGTATGGTGTTTTATACCGAAAGCACTCATGTCCCGCTTGACACAATCTCTTTGCATGCGCGACTTCACCAAACAAAACACGGCGTGGCATACGAGATGGCTCTATCCGGTACACATGCCCCAGCCAGCGCAGGCGTCTCTGCTTGAGTAGTGCCGTGTAGCTAGGTAGCTGTGCAATTTCCAGAACCCTCTCATTCTTAACCTTGTCTTCCCAAGTTATGCCTAGGATTTTACGAAGACAGCGCATATGGAAGCTGTTGAGTCGCCGATCTTGCCTCGCATAGGTAGTCCATGTTTCAGCTCCATACAAGAGTATACTCAAGATACATGCCTGATACACGATCATCTTGGTTTTAGTTGTGAGATGTTTGTTACACCATACTCTTGCATGGAACTTTCCGAACATAGTTGCTGCTTTGCCGATACGGGTGTCGATCTCTGCGTTGAGCGAGAGATAGTTCGCCGGACAACCCCAAACGAGGGGGGGGGGTTTGCTAGGTCGCAAAAAATATTTTATATTTATTAATCAACATTACATAAATCAACTTAATTAGTATTAGTAACACAATTTAATGCAGTCATAAAATTGTGGTCGCCAAGACTATGCTAACTTTGAGAAAGTCTTTATTAAACAATGGTATGAATATTGTAATGTTTTTGAATGCCATATTTCGAATAAAATTTCGGCAGGTACGTTAAAAATTAGGAGAAGTGAGATACTGATATGAAATTTTATTAAAATTTGTGACCAGTATTATCGACTTTCCTCAAAATACCGGACATTGTTCTGTTCGGTATGACCACTTATTTTATACCGGACTGTACGCTTAAATACCGGACATCTGGCAACCCTAACGGGCGCACGAATACATACCGCGCAATAGTGAACTATTCCTGTTAAAAAATTATGAAAAAATAAATTTTCAATAAATGTGTTCTGTAAGTGATTCTGGTTCTGAATTTTGAATATAGCTAGGAGGTTTTTTACTACGCTGTATATCAAATAAGCAATATCTTGACAGCTTCCCAGAGTGCACATTGCTGTCATAGCACATTATGAGGGATTCTGTGCTATTGTGTTTAAGAGCTTCTGCCCGGATTTTTTCTAGAACTGTTCGTTTGCAGTCATTGAATTTGATATACCTTCCGACTGTGCGTAAATTTCTTTGCTCTGCACAACATCTTGCACAACAGATGCACAACATCTTGTCGTGCAGAGGTAAGTGGTTTTCTCCAATAACACTGTACACTAGTTGTTGATGGCTTAGCACTTCGTTTTTGTAACCAGTACACTAGAGTGTGTTTGCAGCCATGTAAAATGCAAGTAAAGTTGGTATAAGTTATGTTTTTAGTTAATATTCTCACAGATTCATGAGTTACTCTATAAAAACTAAATAACTACGAGGAGGGATCAAAAAGTAGTGAGAATGAGGTAGAATATAATGACTATTTATAACTTAATAATTTATTTTTCTACATAGTCTCCGAGTCTCTCTACACACCGAGTCCAGCGCTTTTCCAAGGCTTCAATCCCTTTCAAAAAAAAAGTTTCGTCTTGGTCCTGCAAAAAGCTCTCCACGGCATCCATCACCTCGTTATCGTCTTCGTACCTGTTTCCCCTTAAGTATTCTTTCAATTTTGGGAACAGATAAAAATCGCTAGGCGCCAGATCTGGTGAATAAGGGGGGTGGTCAACCAATTCGAAGCCAGCTTGTTGAATGGCAGCCATCGCAACTGCTGAGCTGTGCGCGGGTGCGTTGTCGTGATGAAACAGCACGCCCCTTCGAAGTTTCCCTCTCCTTTTCTCTTTGATGGTATTCCTCAACTTGGGAATTAATGCTGCATAATATTGGCCTGTACTAGTGGTTCGACGCTCCAGGTAATCAATCAACAATATCCCTTCTGAGTCCCAAAATATTGAGGCCATAACCTTGCCAGCCGATGCCACGGCACGAAACTTCCTCGGGGTCGGTGATGATGGCCGTTTCCATTGTGAAGATTGCTGTTTTGTCTCGGGATCAAAATGATGGACCCATGTTTCGTCCATTGTTACGAAACGAGACAAAAAGTTTTCAGAATCTTCTTGAAACTTGTCCAACAATGTCTTCGAAATGTCAAGTCGATTTTGTTTCTGACTGTCTGTTAACATTCGCGGCACCCATCTTGCGGAGACTTTTCTCATATTCAAAGATTGTTTCAATATGGATTGAACACTTCCATATGAAATGCCCGTTTCTTGAACTAGGTAACGGATGGTAACTCTTCGATCGCTCAATACAATTTTCTCGACTTAAATACGTTTTCTTGGGTGACTGACGTCGATGGGCGACCGCAACGATGTTCGTCTTCCGTGCTCGTTCTCCCTACTCGAAATTGAGAAGCCCACCTTGCGACAGTGGAATACGGCGGAGCAGACTCTCCTAATGTTGCCTCCAAATCGCAATGAATCTCTTGCGTCGTTAACTTTTTCAAACATAGGTATTTTATAACGGCTCGAACTTCGTTTTTCTCCATTTTCGAGAACACGTTCCAACACGAAGCAAACAAATGACTACATTCAGAAAAAAACAAAAGAGAATCGAAGAATTTTTAAAAAAATAATATTACAAATATCTGAGCTATGCCTGCCAGTATTTTTTTTTCTTACTAAGGAGTATATATGTCGTTCTCACTACTTTTTGATCACTCCTCGTATTCATCTATATTACATTTAGCTTCAATCACACAAATAAACAAAAAGGCATTTTATATATAATTTTGTGATAAAAGTGATAAGCTTAACTGCTACTTCAACAACTTATGTAATCATGAGAACTGACACATCAAATAAAAGAGGTTTGCAACAACAAAACTTTTCGGTTCACTGTAGCACCGCTAAACCTCAAAAATTATTTGAGCCACTGTAGAAATCATTCACTCTTCATCCAGCCAGGCTCGCTGCATAGTTCCAAAGCACCGAAGCATTAATTGTGGGTCCATTCGTTTTCAGGGAAAAACCCATCATTGGGGGTATGTAATGTCCACTAGCCTACCTTTCAAACTGATCTCGGCCACTAGTGCCCACTAATTAGACCTAATGAAAACCATAGCTATAGACCTTAGGAACTACTTTTACACCCGTATTCTAAGAAGTTAACTCGAAACTTCCTCCACTCAACTTCAGCTAAGGAAATCCTCGAATCGACCTCGAATTTGGTATTTTTAGTTGTCACCTCAAGATTCCTTGAACGTGGCATTAAGCTACTCGACGATAGATGGCACCAGCTAGCGTATATTTTTATTCGATATTAACCTTTAACGATATTTATAATATCATAAAGATAATCCACGAATTCTTCAAAGTCATTCGTTTTTCATATGAAAAAGTAGCATCAAAACAAGCTCAAGCATCGAATAAAGCGTTAAAGAAATCTTAAGGTAGGTCGCGAGGTACCTTAACTTTGACAATTGATTACTCAAATCATCCTCGACTCCACTGAGGAAAATTGTAAAGTCGAGGACGGAAGTGTCAAATAAAAACGTCAAAATCCTAGACAGAGGTTGAGTGGAGGTGGAGGAAATCTCGAGTTAACTTCTAAGAATATGGGTGTTAGTATACAGGGCGACTTGAAATTAGAGGTATTTCTCTCAAAGGGCTGTAGAAGATAGTGTTTTTCTAAAGGAGTACCATATGCGAAAGTGAATAATTTCCGACATATTTGGAAGTCAGTTATTAAAAAAAAAAAACTGATTTAAAAAAATGAAATTAACAAATAAACTTGGTGGTATCTTGATATTTTTTTTATTAGTTTTGTGTCAGTGACATTTCATTAAATCTAATAAAGCCATCAATTTACTCGATTGACATACACTTCAGCACTATGTTGCAAAACGTTTGAAAATTCACAAAAAAATTCGAGAGACTTACACAAAAAGCAAGTTTTGAACAAAAACTCATTAGGCACTGTGCCGTGCATACAATTATGAAAAAAACTAAGTACATTTCATCAGCTTTTGAATGAGGCATAACAATCTCAAATCCCCGCCGGGTCAGAAGTACCATCGATTTGTACCATTGATGGTACTACCGACCTAGACTTCGTTACAGGAAAACCAAATATATGACCAATGCAACAAGGAGCAAGTCGAAAAGAAAAAACCGTTTAAAAATAAATATAACACAAAAAATACACGAAAAAACTGATTTAAATGGGTTCATTTTCAAACTGACTATCCCTATTTCTGCTACAAATACGCATTCTTTTCTTCATTTCACTTTTCACAGAATTAGTAGTCAAAGTAGTGTTAATTTGTTGTGCTGCAGTTATTATTCGTCGTCTCAGCTCCTTGATATTGGGAACGGTGTGTTGTTATGGTACACTAATGCACCTTTGTGTTTGCCAATCGTGGGACTCCTGGCAAAAGTTGATTATATTGTTCTTTAGAAAATCCTAAGAAGAAATGTACTATGTCGTCTTCCAATCCATCAATATTTTCAAAATCTATGGTTCTCTGTATGTTTTCTTGTAGTAAGTTAGCAAACTCTTGTATGTGGGATGTAGCAAAAGTCTGCAGAGGGTCAATTTTATCATCTAAAATGACCCATGATTTGCTTCTTAAGTGATAGTAGCCAATTCTACATTGTGCTGGCACATAGTATTTATAATCTCAGAATAGCCGCAGAGTTCTTCTCGAACGATGAACAAATAAAGGAACTCAAAAATGACTTAACCGATTTTAAAAATTCTTTCACCATTAGAGTCCTATATTATCCCCGAGTAACAAAGCTTTTTTATAAATAATGGGTTTGCTCTTCACCACAATCTATCTCAAGGGCAAAGATGCGGTCGAAGATTATTGAAGTGTTACTTAATGTAACTATCTTAGTCATCTGTAGTGCAATCTTTAAGTTTGACTCATGATAACGTTAAGTCTCTCTTAAAAGGATTCGACAATAGTATAGTTTAGGTAACCGGAGGGTTGCAGCTAGTTCTCAGCGTAGACGATGTTGGAGCTGTTGTGCTGTGCCCTGCAAGGTGGTAATTGATAGTTAAAAAAAAAATACGCTTCACACTCAAAGACCCACATTAAGGTTTTCCCTTATGTCGTGGGTCCCTTGGAATACACAAAGACAGACACAAACACCCATGACTCGAGAACAAACAACCGCTTTTTACATAAATATTTTCCCCGACTGGGAATCGAACCCAGGACCCGCCGATCGAGAGGCAGCGGCACTACCACTCGACCAAACCGGCCGTCGAACAACATCTGGACAACCTGTCCAGGACAACCTGTTTTCTGGACAAACCTGTGTTAATAGGTCAATCTTACACAGAACAGGCGCATATAATTGTCTATAAGGACTCTACTAAACTACAGTTTGTTGATGTCGGCAAGGAATTGCTCACCTTCGATATAGAATCTAGTGTCGGATCTTCTTTAGCTGTTAGTTAGGACTACTGCATAGGCTAATATTACTATTCTTTTAAGGCGCATCATGGCAGGAAAACGGCGGAAATATGTTACAGGGGATACACTTTGAATAAATAAAGCATGCTTACCAATGACGGGCAAAGCAAGAAACGAATGCCAATAATTCTTGGGCCCTACTGCGTAGCCGAGGTTTTAGGTTAGGATAGATATAGGCTCATTCCTATACCAGCTATGAGTAACACTCAAAATAAACGTCCAAACTATTTTAGTAGCGAATCGAGTGACGCCGCTGATTCACGTATCCGCCTTAGAGCTTAACAAACCAGATTCAGATCATGAATCTGATGCAGACTACAGCAATTTGAATGATGATTATAATATTAAGTAGGATATTAATAACATAAATGATTCGATACTTGAATAACTATTGTTTTTGAGAAGCCCTTACAGAGACAAATATGTACAGATATTGTTTTCTTTGTTTCAGATCAGACGCAATCGATCGGTTCGTGTTTGATGCGAGTTACGCTTCTGCGTCTTAAGTAATTGAGTTCTTGGACGCGAGGTTATTTTCACTGCGTCACAAGTAATTGAGTTCTTGAACGCGAGGATATTTGAGCCACTCATAATCGATCGTTGAGTGGTATCGAATATGATATACATATATAAGATAAGATATAAGATAAGATATTTTATTTCATAAAAACTTAATCCTAAATACAAAAATGTATAATGATAAAAAAAAATTATGCAACCGTATCTTCCCAAAATCGAGATTGGGTTATGATGCGTTGGTTGTAAATATGGCCTCATCCCATAATCGAGTCTGGGGTTACGTAGCGACCTAATTAGTGTAATAGTCTTTCCCATAATCGAGTCTGGGGTCAAGACACGTTGTAAAAAGCAACTTATCTTCTTTATAATCAAGTGTCGAAGATTTCTTTCCTATAATTGAGCTTAGGGTTTTATAATTAAGCTTAGATTTATGAAGTCAGATTTTATCAAATATTCTCGATGTTCCTTAATCGATTTCTTTACTTCGAGCATTCAAATGATTCAAATAAACTAGTTGTTACAGTTAAAATTTGTAATTTAGTAAGACTTAGTTTGAGACCCAAATATATTATTGTATAGTTAATAACTTGATGTAAATACTTAAAAGCTTATTGTTGTTAAGAAAATGCAAACTTAAGTTATTCCTTTTTTTTCTTGAGACCAGAATCTATTTTTATGTAATTAATAGCTTGATGTTATAAATATAGCGATATATGAAGGAAGTGTAAACTTATTATCTTTTTGGTTCAATCATTTAAGATTTTCACATTTATATAATTGTAAAAATCGAAACTACTTAGTTTCATTATGAAGGTTGGTGCAACTGGTCACAGCTCCGATTGTTAGGGTGCCGCAAGCAGTGTTACCAACCCTTACCAAAATTTACCCCCAAGTTTTTTTCCGAATCCCCCTAAATATAGAATTTTATATGTACTTATTTAGTTTTCGTAGCTCAAAATAAAACGATACATATTTTTAAGTAAGTAATTTATTTAATATTCAATTTATTATTTAGTTACTTAGATTTACTATTAAGGTGATTAAACTAAACCAAACTGTTCCAAACTGTTCATTATTTCTAGCACCGCGTCATCGGCGTCATGATCCTGCGCCTCTTTTTCGTTTGACGATTCATTTTTATTTTTAAAATCATACATCCGGACGTTGAAGTTTTTTATCATATTAGCAGTAGGTTCAAAGTTTACACATGATCCATAATCCCGATTTAAGGAAAATCGCACCATCATGATGCTCTGTACCATTTTCAGAGATAATTTGTTCCTTAGTTTATTTTTGATTGTCCCATATACAGAAAAGGCACGCTCCACGGATGCATTGGAAACAGGCAATGTCAATAACGCCAAAGCAAATTTAGCAACATTTTCAAATCGTTTGCAGTTACCGGCATAGCAATCTGCATGTACTTCTGCATAGAATTCAGCGGAGGAACTCGAAACATGTGTCCATGTTTTATTTTGTAGTTGATGCCATTCCGATTCTACGTCATTTTTTTGCCATAAACGGAACTTCAGTGGAATTTTTCCAAAATAATATTTAAATTGGGTTTAACTTGCGATGTGGCAACTTCAGGTTTTAAATTTGTCATCATCTTGAGAATCGATATATTTTCAGGTAATCTTTTTTGCATTTCAGTGGCCAAAATGCAAAGAAACTTCTTGCACCTCTCTTTCACATCTAGTAAATCTCTTTCTGTAATAGTTTTGGCAATTTCTTCAAAAGCATACCCAAAATATAAAGATGAAGTGTGCATCAAATAGGACTGTAAATCAAATTCAGCCAGTTCATTGTCGTGCACTTTCTGTAACTAAGAAGGTACGACTAATTTCTGGAGTATCTTTTTATATAATAGAAACAAATCTTTCATCAATTTTGTCGGTTCAGCGTGCTCACTTTGAAACAGCATGTTAATTTGAGTAACGCTTTTCAATTCCTCTCTTAAAAAAACGACATATGCTTTATATGCAGGCCGTCTCATAATGTCATATAATTGTTCTGCCATATAACATTTGTCTTCCTTTGTCACCAAAGAATAAAGTACCTAATTGCAACTCATCCCACTGTTTCAAAATGGTGTCAATAGCTGCGTAACGTGCAAGCCAACGAGTACCGCTCAGTCCTTGTATTTTACTGGCATTTCGATTCCCGTCATTCATGGTCTCATATAAGTCTCTATATTGTTCCAACCGTTTTGTACTGTAAGAGAACCAATTGTGTGCTTCCCGCGCTAAAAATTCTAACTGACGGGGTAGTTCCTCCGCAGCTTTCTCGGCACACAAGTGCAAAGAGTGACAAACGCACTTGACAATGATTAAATCACTCAGTTCTTGTTTAAACAAGGCAGTTACTGAGTTATATTTGCCAACCATAACACTTGCGCCGTCAGCCCCGATTCCTACAATTTTTTTGTAATTCAAGCCATCTTCTGTTAGCTGGCCTTTGATTGCATTGTATATACTTACTGCGTCGCAGTTCACTAAGTTGATGACCCTATAAAATGTCGATACAATTTGTTTCTTCTTGAGAGAAAAAAAACGAATCATCACACATAATATCTTTAGTGTTGATAGATCGGTACTTTCATCAACTATTAAGGAAAATGGGGAATCGCCAATCTCTCTCAATAAATCATTCAGCATACATGGGCTTAGTACGTTTAAAATCGGTTTAATAACCGTTGTTAATGGTTGACATGACTTAGCTGTTTTGATCAAAGCTACAGACTTCTTATGTTTTTCTGTATTTGCGTGTTTGATCAGATCTTTTTTGTGCGCTTTTTATACAACTGTAGTATATTCCTTGAATTAGAGAAAATCCTTGGGCAGAACGACGAGCTTTATATCTTTCCACCTCAGGGTCTTTATTCTTTTTTAACATCCGTTTAGACTTTATAAAGGGACCTAAAAACCCTTTCCTTGGCTTAAGTCGTTCAATGGCTTATCTTTAGTGTTAGGTTCCCCTGCAAACTATGTAACACAATCAACAGGCTTTGGACTGTCGTCGATTTGGTTACTTAATTAAGTACTATAACACATCTTCCGGCGGCAATGAGTAAAAGACGTATTTCTTCTGCGAGGTGTATATTTATGAATGATATACGAGTACGTCCATACAATTTGGTTGTATTAGACTTGTATAGTTAATCACATACAAATCACTTTTTTATTACGCCTGAAAAAGTGCTATTTGCACTTTTCAGGCGTAATGATCGCATACATGAAATTACTCCGCGAGCTTTCTCCTAAGAATGTCGGAAGACCAGATTTTCAATCATTTCGAATATTGACATCGAACACCATTTCAAATCTTTTGAATGATATTCGAATAATCTTCTTCGAAATGACCGATTGGGAAAGGAGTTGCGTTATGCCAGATCCTCCATGAAGGTCTGCATACCACAGTACCTATTAGCTTAGGTTAAGCAGGAGTATCAAATGCTTACGTACCTACCTTTACTTTTTACTAAAGAGTAACGAAAAAACAAGAAATAGGCAAGTAGATAGGTAGGCACCTGGTACCTACTTACTTAAGAATTATCAACGGCGCGGCGTGTTTAAAAGGTGAAATCAAACGTAGATATTTACAATAATTAGTTCATGATGCACATTGTGTCGATTTTTGATCAAAATACCTACCTATTTACAGTTTATTTACAACTCATCTTTTAAAGTTCAAAAGATCGGTTTAAAAATTTGACCATTTTGCGCGATACAGGCAGATGCGCGCTTTCTTAAATGTTGTTGTACAAGCGATAGCGCATAAGTGGCACTTTTCACAACCCTAAACGCTTTACGAATACTGCGTTTTAACTGTCGCACATTGTCAATGCTGTGCCCACTCATATAAACTAAGTTTTTTATTGCAACCCATAAAAAAGTCAAGAGGCGTTATGTCCGGAGACCTTGCAGGCCACGGCACTTGTAGGCCACGCCACTTGTAAGCCACGCCCTAAGCAACGTCCTTCAAACTCCTGTTGCAGATATTCACGTACTCTGATCTGGAAGTGTTCGGGGGCCCCATCGTGCTGGTAAAACATGTTTCGCACATATGCGGGTGGAATTTGCCTATTAATGAGTAGGCTCAGATCTCTTTTCAAAAAAAATAAGTAAGTAAGTATCTCCATTTAGTCGCGCCAAGAAAAATGGCCCAACCACTGTGGTCTCAATAACACCTGCCTACACATTTAATGAGAACCGGTGTTGGAAGTGCGACACATACGCACTGTGTGGGTTTTTGTGCATCCACAGGTGTTGGTTGTGGCAATTAAAAAAGCCTTCTCTCGTTAAAGTGCATTCATCCGTCCACAAAATCGAACGATGCTCTTCTAGCAACCAGGTGCTCTTCTAGCAACCAGGTTGAAGGTACAAAACTCCACTCTGGATGCATAATCTTGCTCTTGCACCGGTGTGTGGTGGTACGGACACATTCCGTCGTCGCGGAGAGTTCTCCACACATAGCAGTGACTCACTCCAAAATGCCGAGCTCCGGTAAATATTCTAAGAAATAAAACATTTGTGACAAATTCAACATAATCCGGTTAGAGCAATTTGGGTTTCAGAAAAAAAAAGTCAACTACGCTTGCGATATTTTCTTTATTAAAGAACACCTTAAGTAGCTTAAATAAAAAACAACTTACTACTGTGTTGTTATTCGACCTAACCAAGTCTTTTGATTTTGTCGCACATGACCTATTATTAAAGAAATTAGAGGCTGTAGGTATAAGAGGACTACCTTTGTACTGGATTTCATCGTACTTGAGCGACAGGAAACAATGTGTAGTATTGTCCAAGTTAAATAAGAAAAATGAAATTGTATCATACGCCCCAGAAAACAGATGTAATAGGTGTGGAGTTCCTCAAGGAAGTGTCTTAGGTCCGTTTTTATTTCTTTTGTACATCAATAACATACCAGAGTCGACAAAACATAAAAGTATTTTATTCGCTGACGATGTATCTATAGTAGTGACATCCCAATTTAAAATAAATGAATCTTCAATAAAAGACCATGAACATGACATATGTAATACGATAGAACAAGTAACTAAATGGCTTTATAAAAATAACCTTCAAATTAATCTTTCAAAGACCAGTTACATCAACTTTAATAATAATGTTAGAAAGTTAGATATAAAATACAAAGATACAGATATAAATAAATTAACTGAAGCAAAGTTTTTGGGTGTAAACATAGAGAAATGCTTAAACTGGGAATGTCAAATAAAAACTGTCAGTGATAGGTTAAACAGATATGTTTATGTACTAAAAAGGCTGAGAAATATAACAAGTAGAAATACGGTTTTGTCAGTGTATCATGCATATGTTGCGTCGATTCTCCGATACGGCCTTATTCATTGGGGAAACGGTACTAACGTTAAAAGGGCTTTTATTGCCCAAAAAAATGCATAAGAGCTATTACTGGGAAATCTCCTAGAGACTCATGTAAACCTTTATTTAAAGAGCTTGGTTTGTTACCACTACCCGCAATGTATATATTTGAAGTGTGCGTATTTGTAAAACAACATAGCAATTTGTTTAAACGTGCTATTGACGTTAACCCACGTAATCGTAGAGACCCAGACAGCTTACGTTATGACGAAAATCCAATAACTGAAAAATATTACCGTAGTACTTTGTGCATGTGTGTCAAAATATTTAATAAACTGCCAAACTATTTAAAGAAATGTACATTCAAGGAATTGAAGACAACATTGTTTAAGTGGCTTCAAAATTATAATTTCTATAGTGTTACCGAATATTTACAATTAAACACTAATAATGAGAATAATATTATTTGTAATTGATAAGATTTAACTGACACAAATAATTGACTTTAAGTATGATTTTATTAAACGTTTTGAATTTATTGACATTTTGAATTTTATTACATTTTATTTTAATTTTATTGATTTTTATTAATTTTATGAAATATTGAGCAATGTTTTCGTACACCATTCCTCAATGGTAAAATGTGTTGGACGATGTTTATTACTTTAAGATCAATCAATTGTAACCACATTTGCACGAATAAATGATTCTATTCTATTCTAATGATTTTAGTTTCGTGTGATCAATGGTTGAAGTCCAATGGCCCATGTCCAGCAGTGGACGTCTTGCGGCTGACATGATGACGATGACGATGAATGGTTGAAGTGAGTGCATCAAAAATTATTCAAAAAATGGATGCGCCTTTCGAGTAAAAACTCATTTTTTTTAAAAATAATAGTAAAATTGCAAATTGCAAAAACAATTATGTGTTCTTTATATTTTTTCTTACAACAATTATGTGTTCCGTGATTTTTCAAGCGAATGCGACTAATAGAGGCTAGTCATGTCTCGAAACTATTTGGGTATTCTGCTCTCGTCTTCACAGTATAAGCAGTTTGGGTACATGGTTGAAAATAAAATTGTCTACAATCAGCGTTTAGACAATGAAATAAGGAGAGAAGAACTATGGTTCAAGTTTGGTTATACGAATTCGATTCTTACACTCATTGAGATGAAAGGAGTGGACTATAAAGATTTAATCGAGAGTGGTCTAATCTTGGACATACTTACTGATGATAGAATTAAAGACAATTTGACATTTTACGATTTCGTACATTAGAAGTTTTCCTCATCGCAGGAAAGGGTGCGCGTTTGCAATATTTTAAGAAACACGCTCGCAAATTTGCGTCAGTACAGATGTTGCGGAGCTGAGTATGAATCAATCTTTAATGATCTGATATATCACAATTCTCGTGAGATTTGCGGATTATTCCGTACTGGAGTCTTCTTTTCTGAGGTAGGCTTACAAGGATCCATGCTTCCAAGGATAAGTCTTTACGACTTTACGTCCAATCTATATACTAAAATATTTACTCTTGAGGATCCAGGCCAGAGGAAGTCAGCCTCCATATTCCCTTCCGTTTGCATACCTGGGAGCAATATAATATATGTCGGTGATGCCTGGAACCGGTTTGATGTTGAAGGAATTCCCGAATGTACAGAGTGTTCAAGCAATGGATACGACTCCTCACGATCGTTCGTTGCTCGATGAGAGAGTCACGAATCTGCGGCGAATCATTAATAGAAAAGACAAATGAGAGAACAGAGAATTTTCCTTCATCTCTACCTCGAGTTTTCATTGAAAAGACAAACGTAAAACTGTTGGATCCTGAAATAGGTAAAAATAATGAAGTCTCGCTTTTATCTAGGCTATATCAGCCTGAACATTCATCAACTATCGACACCTTTTCCAAATAGTAGCTCGATCGTCGATCGTCGTCGTCACGATTTCAAGTGCTATTGAAATTGTATCAACATCATCTCATTTAACATTTTCTGTGATGGCAGAACCATTGCCTTCAACCAGTTTTGCATCAGAGCCAAAATTAAATAATCACAACACGACGGTTTCCAAAAACAGATGTAAATCTAAACAAAACAAGCAGTATTTTGATTAAGTACTATTTATCAGATGAAGAATATTTACCGTTTTTAGAAGTAAACATTTTTTTTTAATAAAAATACCTCAAATACGCTTAACGGATAGAGGATCGTATTCTAAGGAAAAATTACAGGATGCAGTACGAGAGGTTGCAAGTGCTAGGATGAGTAGTTATGTTGCGTCACAAACATACCCAATACCCCGTATGACTATAATGGATCATTTGAACCGAAAAAGAGTAACATCTGAGACGCTCGGTCGAAATACAGATTTGCCACCAGAAATCGAACATAAACTTGCAACATGTATTCATACGATGGAAAAATATGGGTTTGGACTTAGTAGAAAAGAGGTATTGCAGATTACGTGAACCAAACTCAGTTAATTACACCGTTTGAAAATGGTATTCCAGGTGAAGACTGGTTCTTGGCATTTAAAAAGCGCCACGTTTTATCTGTGAAAAAACCTCAAAGGGTAGAATATGCGCGTAAAAGGCTATAGATCCGTTCATTTTATTTTGATGTGTGACCCCTACTTTGATTTTTTGGAGAAAACAATATGCGAGTTAAATTAAAAGTTAAACCTTCCGCCATTTGGAACCTTGATGAAACAAGCTTTACAAGCTGACCAAAACCAAAGTAGTAGGTGCTAAAGGCCATGCTGCAACCAGAGTAATCTCTTATTTATTTAATTTTATACTTTATTGTACATAAAAATTAAAACAAACATTTTACAGAGAACAGGATACACAATGGCGAGCTTAACTCAAAATGAGTTCTCTTCCAGCTAACCTAAGTGACACCCGGGAAAGATAACACAACGGTATTACTAGGTGCTAATGCAGCTGGAGACAAAGCACCGCCCCTTATTGTTTTAAAAGGGAATCATGTGTGAGATACACGGACCTCGCCTGATGCATATCCTGGGACAACATATGCTACGACAAATAGTGGCTGGATGGAGACACAGGTCTTCGAAAACTATTTCAAAAAACTTTTTTATCTCTCGTCAAAGACGAACGTCCAGTACTTATCGTTTATGACGGCCACTCCACACACGTGGGGCCGAATATTATAGAAGAAGCGAGGAAAAAAAAGAAACAATTTGAAATTGCCAGCCCACTCAAGCCATGTTTACAGCCCTTGGAGATAGCAGCAATAAAGTCAATTAAGGATCGGTGGAATCCTTTACTGGTTGAGTGGCAATGACATCACATCGGGAAACTTCTTCCAAAATGTGAATTAGCTCGACTAATTGGACAAGTGTGGTCTGAGATTTGAGAGATTGAAAAGCAAGTATTTGCCCAGTAAATAGAAAATAAATAAATGAAGACAAGTTTGATATGTTGCAGCTAAGACAGTGGAAAGAATTTGACGGTAAACGGCATGTTTCAACGGATGACCTAAGGATTAAAAAATAACCCAAAAGTTTAAGGATTAAAGAAGATATTACAAATTCAAGAGAATCCAATAGTTTCACGCTGCTCATGGCCACATAGTTTCTTTTGAAGAACGTTTGCTAAATAAATTGAGACGTGGTGATAACTCACCAAACCCCAAGAGAGAATACTTGCCTATTTCGAGGATCATCCAGAAGCCAGTACTCACAACGGAGCTCGGCATTTTGGAGTGAGTCACTGCTATGTGTGGAGAACTCTCCGCGACGACGGAATGTGTCCGTACCACCACACACCGGTGCAAGAGCACAATAACTAATAAGACGCTTGAACATGCATTTTTCAAATATCTTGGCTAAAATTGGAACTAACGTTATTGGCCGATAATGTATTCTATCAGATTTGTCTCCTTTATTTTTATAGAGCGGAATTAAAGTCGAAACCTTGAGAGTTTCAGGATAGACACCCGAGAGAAACGATAAATTAATCAGAAATGTCAAAACGCTGATGATTTCATCAATACATTTCTTAATGATCTTTGTGTTTACTTCATCAAATCCTTCAGAATGAGTGTTGTTAAGGGACATTACTTACTTATTCACTTCACTTTCAGTCATTGGCTGTTAATACATAGATTGTAAACATCTATTGCTGATTCCAGTATTTCTATCTGAGTCATCGCTCTTCGATTCTCCAATAAAGTAATTATTAAATGCAGTAGCAATTTCTAATGGATCTGTCAAAATCGGATCTGTCAATATTTTATGAAGTCTAAATCATTCTTATTGATATTATTACCTAATTCTTCATTAATTATACTCCATGAAGCCTTACCTTTGTTTTTACTGTTGTTTATAAATTTTATATTGTAATTTTTTTTATAGTTATATACACATTTTTTAAGAATTTTAGAATATTTAATGTTTTTATTTTTGTTTTGTGACGTTTTATTTGTGTAATACTTGTAACGCAGAGTTCTCTGATTCTTGCAACTAGGCCACTAGGCACGATAGTGGCGCCGGCATTATTTTCACGACTTTCTTGCCAGACTGTACACTACCTATGAAGTTTTCTTTCAACTGAAAATGCACATTTGTAATAATTATGTACGACGTACGTAAATGAAATAAAAAGATGAGGTAAAGAAAATATATATTTATTTACATTACAATATTTACAACCAATAAAAGATTTAACTATTAGTAAGTTGCACACAAAGATTTCGTAAGTATTGAATTTTGTATGTACTTCTACAATAAACGAGATTTAAAAAAATACATGAAATACTTTGTGCAGGAAAATATTAAAATTAATTAGAAGTGTTTTTTAAATGCAGAAAAATATTTTAACATTTAGTACCTATAGAAACTCACATTATTTAAGTACATTATGTATTTATTTATGTAAAATAATATTAATTTTTCGTTTTAAACTAGAACGTGATGATTTTAGCGATCTATTTTTGATTGTGCAAAATCTTTTTTTGCATATAAAAAACACACCGTTCAAAATAATTTCAATATTCGCCTCTTTGGGGGTATACACGGTTGCACGAAGCCAAAATCAACATTTTGTTTTAAATAACTTATAATATATAGTTTTATCATTTTTATGTCTGCTTTTTCTTTTAGAATCTCGATTATTGCAGAAGCACAGAATTCAATGCAAATAACGAAATCTTTGTGTGCATAGTTTAATCTTTTATTGGCCTCGTCGTATTCGCGGCTCATAATAAATAAATGGTGCAATTCCATGTCACTCATAAATATTTTTTTACATGTTTGGCAGTCACTCACTGGAAATTTCTTAAGTATAAATCCAGCAACATATACGCACACGCTTGTATAACTGTTTGTATCGAGAGCTTAGTCAATTTCAAATAACATTGCTGATGCTGGAATTGATGAAGTACTAGATACTGCGTCGTCAAAGGCATCAAAATTATTAATTATAACATTGTTGTCAGATTCGCAGTTTCCTGTTGTTCTATATGGGCCAGATTACTTAATATAGCCGTTTTTAGTCCAGCAACAAATTGGCCACAGGTTATGTACGTGTTGGACCCGCAATTTCCACGGATGCACCCGAAAAGGTTTTCAAGTGCATCCTGTTGTAGCCTTCTTGTGGCCACACTATTTATTTTATGTTTCTGGACTACATTTCGCCATAACCTTTCTACCGCATTTAATGTCCAAATCCAGCCATTCTGCGATGGAGGCTTGCGTGGGCACCCAATAAATTTTAAAGTGCCGAAAAATTCTTTCATATTTTTGAATAACGTTAAATGGGGCTCACAGCCGTTAAATTTGTAGCGTGACGCTTCCCTCTTCTTAAATCCGCCGAATCGCTGTTTAGACAGTCGAATAACTTGTCCATGATTGCGACAACGTTTGCTGTAACGGTAGCAGCTAAAGTTAAGTTTCCTGTAAAAAGAAGAAAATAACACTTTTAATAATAACTCACTTAGGTATTTTAGCGGACCTATGATTGTACTGCTAAATATACATTTCTAGAGTTAGTTTTGTGTCTAGTTACTTTTAAAGCACACAATATTAACTCTACCTTTGGTTTAAGTTTTGAAACAAAAAAAACGAAAACTTTTACTGTGGCCAAAAGGATCCATAATATGATTCATACATTGTACTCTAACCAACTAAGAAACCATTGTGGAATGAAAACAGAGAATTGAATTGAATATAGGAGTAGTTTTTAGAAGTGACTATTTTGTTATATTTTTTTATATTGGTGACTATATTGTCTACAGATATTCACAGATATTCCTTACTAATATTATAAATGCGAAAGTAACTCTGTCAGTCTTTCATGCTTTCACGCCAAAAAGTCCAAAAACCACTGAAATTTGGTTAGACTTTGAGAAAGGAAATAGGCAACTTTTTATCCCACTGCTGGGCAAGATATAACGTCCACGCGGACGGAGTCGCTGGTCGAAAGCTAGTTGAATATATGTATGTAATTGTTTTCAAGTATTTTACAAGCCTTCAGAAATTTTTGCATACATTCCTGCTGCAACAGAGTGGCTTAACACTTGAGCTGCAAGGTTAACCTTCATTTTCTGCTTGAAAGGACAATGGGCAAAAATGTATGGACCTTGGTACAACCCTCCAATAGCGATGAGCTATATGTCCCTGGACAGGTCTTTTCAATTGGAACAATAGTTACTAAGACAGCTATGTTGTAATAGTTGTCCGTTCAGAGTTATAGGTACCTAAAGATAAAAAAAAAAAAAAAAAAATTTGCAATTATTAACGTTTATTGGGGAAAATAACAATAATTTCGTTGTAGATTACAGTATTTCATAATTATTTATAGAAATATAAAGGAATTACATTGCTTAGGTCCAAAAAAAAACACTTATTTACCTTACATATATTTTATACAAATATTTTTTTTATACTTAGGGCAAGTTCGATAAGCGTGAATATAGCCATTGACAAGACACAGAGTGGGTAGGCCTCACACAAGATGCACCGATGAGCTGGTCAAGGTCCCGAGAAGCCGCTGCATGTGTTCCATCACACATTAGAATTAGTTTAATGTTTTCTCCATTTCCAAAAAGGGATTTTGAAATAAATATTTGGTTGGTGTGCCTCGTAATTCGTACATTGATTTGCTTTTTGTTGAACAATAGCCGCTATTTGTTACGATACAATGAGCGAGTTTTTATTGCAACATTGTTTTTATTATTGTAAGTATTATTTTCAGTATACACAATCACTTTTAGGTGTACCGCCTGGCCAGTTCAAAGAATAATAGCATGGTTTATGACTTTTAATAGCTGCATCTCTTTTGTTTGTGCGTTTTGGGTACCGTCGTGGTATGAGGCGAGCCGCGGGCGCACCTCGCCCCCGCTCCCCGGCGGGGGTGTGTCCGTATTCTAACTTGGGACCCTCAGGTAAGTCAAGTAACAGTCGTTCATTGGTACTGTGCGCGAGTGTTACGTTTCTTGTTTATGCAATACTTCTTAACGACTTTGACTTGGCAATCTTTTCGGACACTGATATCTGCTTATAACGTTGACCCGGCTATTTACATGGACATTGTGCTCTGATCTGTTTTCTGAACTTGGCTATCACACTGGATTATTGAACTGCTTATTGATCGGACCTCGGACTATTGTGCTCCAATGGAAGGTTTTCGCAATTGTGTTATGTGTCGGCGAGGGCTCTACCGCGGAAGGTATCAACAACACGTCTTAACGGATAATCTTCCGAGAGCGCAACCAGAGTTTGCTGCATACATCCAACAACATGCAGTATTGGAGGTGAGTATTTTATCATATTTCTAGAGATATAAATATATACATTTGACGGTGCGTCTTATGTACCTAAGTACCTACCTTGTGTACAGATAAATAAACTGAATGAATAGACATGAGAAAAACAGACTTTGGTTTTAATGCGCGTAGTGTATTTTGTTTCTGAGAAGTATGTATGTATGTAAACACTTTATTGCACTTAAACAGAGACAAGACCCTAAACTCGACACTTTTGTTTACTTTTACTATCTTAATAGACTTTGGCCATTATACTGTGCCAGATGTGGCCGTGTTACCTACCTATTATTGTTCAAAACACTTTTTGACGTTACACTATAGGGTTTTTACTGACTCGCTGCCGACGCGGTCATAAATCATAACAGATAAAGGGTTGGGAGCAGCGCAACGTCGGTATCGATATGTGTGAGTCATCGACTCAGGTAGCAAAATACCCTTACTTGCTACGTAATGAGGACCACTAAATAACCATCATAGTTGTCTAATTAACATAAGAAACGATGTTGTATTTGTGTAACGTTCGAAAATATACATTAATGTTTTGACTTTTTGTTTAAATATTGCATTATTTATTTATAAATATATTGTTATATCTTAGTATATTCATTTCATAAAGTAATAGATAAGTGTCTCAGTAATATAACTCTACATTTAATTTTAACTAACCTCAATATTCGCAAAAATGATTTTCTATCGATACTAACTATCGACATGAAAACAACGCGGAACTAGGCCAGCCCATAAGACCCCTAAGTAGAAGCGAGATAGAAACACTGATAATGATTTATGACCGCGTCTGCAGCGAGTCGGTAAAAACCCTATAATTCTCCAAAATGTTTTCGATCAATGCAACCAATATAGTATTCTAAACAATGTTGCTTTAAACGGTTTTGATTATAATCCGATTTTAATGAAATAATTATACTGTTTCCAGATTGTGTTTGATAACACACGAAGCGTATGTCATCGATGTTGGCAGAGAGCTGAAAATGCCGTTAGACTACCTGGTGTTGTTCCGGAAGTGGAAGAAGCCAATGATCCTGATGAACAAAATGTTCACCAAGTTTTCGCTCCTGAATACAAAAGAGCACCTAGTACTCCTGGGCACTGTATCTTTTCCAACTGCGGTAATGATACACGACACCGAATACCAGAAGCTATAAAAGTTCACATGTTGTGCGAATACAAGTTGTATATCCCCGACGGTGCAAGAGTATGTAGAGAACACCTCGAAGGAAACAACTGGGATGAGCTGCCAGATTTTTGCAATACCACTAATTATTTTACTGGAGCCCAGTTTAGTGATGCTTGCGACATACTGCGAGCAACCATTGCACGTGGAGCGAGGTTCAATTTTAATGTAAGAGGTGCCATGTCTAATGAAGACATGCGTTTCTGGGTTGGACTTGATGGTGATCAATTCGATTCTATTTTGGAGCAAACTCCTTCACTCAGCGAAAGATGCAAAGATCCAAGAACTGCATTAGGTATATACCTGACAAAACTTCGTACAGGAGATTCAGATGAAAGGCTTGCGTCATTATTTAATATGTCCAGGAGAAAACTGGAACGATATTTGAACATTGCACGTGAATGTCTTACAAATGAATATGTAATACTTCACTTGGGGTTAGATCACATTGACAGAAGAAATCTTTTAGACAGAAACCTAGTCATTCCAAAAAACCTTTTTGGAAATGAAGAGAATACCAAACTAATTCTAATATGTGATGGAACATATGTCTACATCAATAAAAGTAGTAACTTCTTATTCCAGCGGCTGTCATATAGCCTCCACAAGTTTAGAAATCTTTTAAAGCCATTTTTGATTGTATCGTCAGATGGTTATATTATTGATGTTTTGGGGCCGTACGCTGCCACAAAAACTGACGCGCAAATAATGCAGGATATCATGAATGACGAAGAACACCCTTTACATTATTTGCTTCAACCAAATGACGTGTTCATTTTGGACCGTGGGTTCAGAGACAGCTTGGATGCAATCGAAGCCTGGGGTTATGAATATTACGTGCCACCAACAAAAGACCGTCGAGAATCCCAGCTCACTACGGAACAGGCAAACGAATCACGAGCCATTACAATGTGCCGATGGGTAGTGGAAGTTGTGAACGGCAGGTTTAAACGTAATGATAAACTGTTACGGCAATCATATTTTAATCGGGCACTGCCGCATATGTTCGAAAACTTTAGAATTGCTGCAGCGATTATAAATCACTTCCATGTACCGATAACAGATAATGAACATGCAGAAGAGTTCCTGAGTCATATACGAGAAACATTGGATTCACCGAATCTTCTATACACATATGTCGAGAGAAAGCGCCTGAATAGCCGAAGGGTTGATTTTCAACGGATGGAAGCCCACAATATTGAAAACTTCCCAAGGCTCACCCTAAATCAGATAATGATACTGGCTTTGGGTACATACCAGCTAAAACTGGCAAGATCATACTGCGCGGAGCATCTTAATAACGGTTTATACCTTATTGAGACATACAGAGAAAATCAACTGGATGACCTGCCAGATTATGGAATTAATGAAGAAGTGTGGCTTCTGCGTGGGCGCATTCAATCTAGACACGTCCGGGCAAGAACTTATTATTGTTACATTTTGATAAAAAGTAACCAAATCGAAGGCAGCAACAACATTGTTCAACACTACTGTACATGCTTGTCAGGACGGCGTACCATGGGTACATGCGCGCATATTATATCAATTATTTGGTATTTAGGACATGCAATTCATGAAGGCTTTATTGCACCGGCAGTGTTCCTAAATGATGTTATCGTGGACGAACTGTGAACAATCAAAATGTAATTGACTCTATTTTGTAAATGTAAAAAAAAATATTTGTATAATATATTAGTATGTAAGGTAAATAAGGTGTTTTTTTTTTTGATCTAAGCAATGTAATCCCTTTATATTTCTGTAAATAATTATGGAATACTGTAATCTACAACGTCATTATTGTTATTTTCCCCAATAAACGATAATAATTGCAAAATATTTTTTTTTATTTGTTTAACTTTAGGTACCTATAACTCCGAACGGACAACTATTACAACTTAGCTGTCATAGTAACTATTGTTCCAATTGAAAAGACCTGTCCAGGGACATATAACTCATCGCTATTGGAGGGTTGTACCAATTTGCCCATTCTCCTTTGGGTCAAAATGATCCTTTTTTAGGCAGGGTGCATACACAATATGGTTGGTGTTGACGACCTCATAGACATATGATGTTGCTCCATTTAGCAACACCTGTAAATAGGAAATATAAAAAATATTAACACAATCACATATGTGTCACATATTATCGTTACAAAGTCGGCTATATCCCATTCAAGACTTCGCTAAATGACGTTTAGTCAAGACGACGAGTTATCCTTTAGTTGTCAAATTCAACCAGATGACTGCGACATATATACTAATTTTATCAAACCTTTGCCCATCACTGTGTCGGAGTTTATATTTGTGTTGCATTCTATATCATAACTCATGAACATGTTGCGGAAACATTTAAGTAAGTGCGGTGTGTCACTATTTCTTTATTTTGTCTCCATCGTTATGTTTCCAGCTTGACATCTTAAATAATACTATACTATGCATCTATAAGGTGATTTTTTATTAGACCCAAATATTTTAAGGGCTTTATCTGGTACCTAAATAAACTCTATTGGTGTAATTTATTTTTAAATTTAAACGCTAGTTTTCGAGGAAAATTACAAAAATTAAACACTCTGTAGCATCATTTGTATCCACTGTACTACGTGTACGTATGTAGTGCCGTGTAGAATACGTAATTACATTACACTCACACTAATACAAACAATCAAAAACATCAATGAAGCCGACACACGGTGCCGCTACTCGCTCTCTTTCCCGCTCTTTTCCATAAGCCAGCTCCACATTCATGGCCAAACGTTTGGCCGAGAGTTTTTGGCAAGAATTGACGGGACGGAAGCCGGGCCTCCACATTCTCGCCTTGCTCAGTTATACGTTGGACTCTCGGTGAGATGGACGATTTAGAAGTATCAGCAGCTCTGGCATTATGTGCTGCAGCTTATTACAACTATGTTCTAATTAGAGAAAGAAAAGTTGTTAAAAAACGTTGGAATAAGCGGCGATGGTGGATGACTACCATACACCGAAACAGAACAAGGTAAAACAAAATATTTGGCTTAGTTTTTATGTACGTACCTTTGTCATATAAAGTTATACCCAAATAAAATATAATATTATTTACTTGCAGGGAAACCATGGAGAAACAATTAACAGAGCTAGTTTACGAACCAAGTCAAGAATTTCATAAATTCACAAGAATGTCCCTTGAAGATTTTGAATATTTATTGTCTCAAGTTAAGCCATCAATTACAAAAAACAATACCCAGTTACGTGAGCCTGTTCCAGCTAAAACTCGTTTAGCCATTGCCCTACGCTTCTTGGCTGCCGGGGACAGCTATGAAAGCCTACATTTTTTATTTAAAGTATCGCCTCAACTAATCTCCCAAATTGTTCCGGTGTATGTAAAGCTTTAAATCAAGTTTTGAAAGATGAGATAAAGGTAAGATTTAAAATAAAATTGTAACAAATTCAAAACTTTATTTTTAATTAAAATGCAATGACAGTATCAAATCAGGCGTTTTCAAACGCTGTTAATATAAAATTTTGTGTAGCGGTAGAATCCATAGATGGAGGGATAATACTTTCATCTGATAATATGGTTATTGAATTCTGCGAATCCACCGCTAATCTAGAAGATGGAACGTGCTCCGGTATGTGAATTTGGACGGGATTCTGTGAAAGATTCTGGTGTGATGAGTATGGAAGTCCTGAAGAAGATGGCAGTCTTTCTTGTAATATTTGTTGACATTGCTGATGCTGTTGTGGTGAGTTAGCAATATACATGAGTCCTGAAGTAGATGACGGTCTTTCTTGTAACATATGTTGCTGAGATTGCTGAACCTGCTGTGGTGAGGTAGCTATATACGATAGTGACGGAGTAGAGAAAGGTCTGTCTTCTTGCGCAACTAAACCCTGCTGCAGAATAGGTTCTGAATATGAAGTACAAGTTGACGATGGTCGCCTCATACGATAAGAGGCTGAAGATAAAAGCCTTGAATTTGTAGACATTGCATATCGACGAACAAACATGCCATCGATTTCATACATGAAATTTATTCTTTCGTGTTCCGGCATTTTTCTCAGTTTTTTTGCTAACATTTTACCGTATAAATCACACTCATCCTCCTCTATCTCTTGGCAAGTATTTTTATTTTTTTGTATTACCTGATTAAGAGTATTAAGTGTTTGGTTCAATGTGTTTCCAGCTTCCCTTAACTCAGGAGGATCTTTTCTTCGGCGAATTGTTTGCGAAGCATTAGGTTGTGTAACTGTAAGATCATCATCATCATTTGGAGTAGGATTCGTGACTTGTGGCTGCGGATGCTGACTTTCATTTTGACCGTTGTTTCTTTCGTCATTTTCGCGAATCTGTGAAAAAGCAAATTACTTAAATTACTTAATTAACAAATTACTTAATTTAAATAAAAAACTACATGTATTTGTTTCTTTTTACAGTAGCCGTCATCGATTGAAGAATGGCTTCAAATAGAAAATGGCTTTAAAAATAAATTTCCTCGATGCCTCAGTTCTTTAAATGGCAAACATATAGCTATTTAATGTCCTAACAATTCTGGATCTGAATATTTCAATTACAAAAAATATTACAGTATTGTACTTTTAGCTCTAGTAGACAGTAATTACAATTTTATATTTGCTGACATAGGAAGCTGTGGTCGAAGGAGCGATGGAGGTATTTTTCGTGACACGACATTATGGGAGCAAATAACTACAGAAGCCTTAAATTTACCTATCCCCCACCCACTACCAGGTTCTAATATTAACGTTCCCTACGTCTTTTTGGCAGATAGCGCGTTTGCACTTCACAAAAATGTTATAAAACCTTACCCGGGGACACATGATGCTGAAACTCCTAAACGTATATTTAACAATAAATTATCGAAATCACGTGTAATCGTTGAAAATACTTTCGGAGTTTTAACTACAAAATTTCAAGTTTTTAAAAAGCCCGAAAAAGTTACACTTATAACTTTAACCTGTATATTATTGCGTAACTACCTGAGAATAAGTAGCACCTCAAGACATGTATATACACCACAAGGCACCATGGACATATACGACGAAAACGGCATATTAGTTCAACCTGGATTATGGAGAAGAGAAACAGAAGGAAGCGGCGCTCTGAGTGACTTACGACGGGTGGCACGTCAATCAGCACGGGATGCAAAAGCAGTTAGGGAAGAATTTACAAAATATTTTTGTGACAATAGACAGTAAAATAAAATTCCAATTAAAAGATACTCACCACAGGTACCGTTTCTTTTCTTTTATTACTGTTATTACCATCAACAATATCCCCCAGAAAAGAAATCATCAGGTCAAAGGCGAACCAAATTGGACAATAAATATCTTCAGTTCCGGCGCCCGATTATTGAGATGATTTGATTTTTCGTTTATACATTCTGAACGTAGACATCAGAGACTCCTTTTTACTTTTTAATTCCTTAATTGGTATATTCATTGCTTCACTTATTGTTTTCCACGCATCGTGAACTTTATTTCTATCTTTGTGGTCACGATCTTGAGGATCCCATATAAAAGGATAACTCTGGTACATTTCCAAAAACGCAAGCTCCAGATCGTGATTCCAAGTTGTCGACATTTTTAAGCAATAAAAACACACGCGCTCGCTGCGGTGGCTGGCGGCCGACTGGCGTGGCGTGAGCGAGAATGTGGAGGGGTACACGGGAACCTACACAAAACTTGCCAAAATCCCTTTGATGTACCGACACCAAGCGGAGACAACGCCTATATAAACGAAAATAAGCCAATATAGACCAACAGACCACTCTACATTCCCGTATTCGGCGACTATGGTCAATATTTGCCATGAATGTGGAGCGGGCTATAGTCACAGCCATAGTAAAAACGTAATAGGGTAAGGCTATACAAAATTGTACAAATAACTCTCGAGACAGTAACACAGTAACGTATGGGACAATTGGTAACGCTCAAGACATATAAAGCTATGTTTACAATGTTCCGTTTATATTATTTCATTATATGAAAGGACTGTACCAATTTATTTTTAATATCTAATTATAATAATTTATGACATGTTATTATGCAATATGACTGGTTTTTATCTTGTAAGTACTTACTATGATAGGTAGGTTCCTACAATAAAACGACAAATCTATAAGTTTGACTTTTATTTCTCTTCAAAAATGTTAATTAAAATAAATCGAATCGGAAGTATCATCTTTTAAAAAGTGTTCTTTAGAGCTTAAAATAAAATTAACTTTTTTAACAATATTGGTTGAAGGCACGAAATCACGATCAATTTTTTTTGGTTTAACAAATTTTAAAGGGTTTTTAACAGTTTTCAAAAAAAAAATCTTATAAAATGTAATTTTATCTTCCTCTCGCACGTCTTCAATACAACCTGTGTAGAATTTCCAGGTCTTTTTTTCGTAATATTTAACGATTACACTGTCTCCTTCTTTCAATTCGTCTTCTTCTTCAGTTTTTTTCTCTTCATCTGTTTGTTCTCTGTTTTCACATCTTATATTCTTGTTTTCTTCTTTTTCTATTTCCACCATCTTGTTCACACTTTCTTTTAAAAATATCATTTTATCAGGGCCCGTGACCTTATTATCTTCTTTATCTTGAACTATATTATCGCTTGTCGTGGTATTTTTGGTCTTGCATTTCTTTGTTTCACATTTTGTATTCTTAATAGCTTTTTCAACTTTCTCGCTGTCTTCGATTCCTAAAGTTCTTTGGTTTCATCTAATAGTACTCTGTTTTCGAGATCTATAATTTTGGTTAGTTTGGCTTTGTTTCTATATTTAACGATCATACTGTCTTCTTTAAATTCGTTTTCTTCTTCAGTTTTTTTCTCTTCGTCCGTCTGTTGTACTACGCTTTCATGTGTCACAGTCTTGTTCTCTCTTCCTTCTTCTTCTATTTTTTGTAAATAATCTAAAAATTCTTCATCATCTTCAATACAATAATCTGAAGAGTCGTGAAGAGAAAAAATTTCACTTTCAGTATCTGTAGAGTCGTCGCTAAAATTTGACCGTCTTAAACTCTTTGGTTCAGCTTTCTTTATCGTTTTGAAATCTTTCTTTGACGTTGATGGAACAGGATTGCTATAAATATTTTCAGGTGTTTTGTTATTTTTGTTTCTGAATAAATCAATTTTTTCGGAAATTGGGTTAAATTTATCTTCAAATTTATTTAAGTCTATATAGGATTCATGTTCAGGGAAGTAGTGGATTTCGGACAAGACCTGGATTTTATTACTAATTTTCGTTTTGGTTGTTTCATTTGTAGTTTTCCTCTTTTTCTCAAAACTGTTCTTCTCTAAGCTGTTGTCCCTTTTTCGTTTTGACACTATAGGCCGTTGTTCATTGTAAAGTACGTGAGATTTGATATTCAAGCAATCACATGAACCTCTGAAAGAAGTAACGTCGCAACAAAAGCAACTTAAACATCTGTATTTAATAATATTGACGGAATTTGTTTTTACAATTTGATGCAATGTCATCGTTTGAGGTACTGGTATTAAATCTTCTAATACTGAGTAATTTTTTATAGACTCTTGTGAGATATAAAAGGTCAATAATGACGAATCTGATTTTTTAAGGACATCGTAAGCGGTTTCAGCGTTCGGTATGTCCATGCCTTGTGCAACGTAGTTGTCCAGACGTCGCTTTATTGCACCACCGACGCCATCGGCGGCTCCTTTGCCATGTGAAGCTTCACTAAAATTCCATGTCGAATTTGAAAAACCCATTTCTTCAGTAAGTTTGGAGAAGAAGTAAAAGTTTTTTTTTTTGTTTGTATTGGGATGTTGGCCCGTCCGAAAAGAAGTGGATTACTGTGATATTCGGTAATGTCTCTCTAATGTGATTTAAAACTGGTTTCAGATGTGCCCATATTGCTTCTGGCCCGTGATCATTGTTCGGTGAAATGGATGCGAATGTTTGCGGTTTTCTGTCTTTAGCATATAATACCCCAGTATGTAAAGTGATTTGCGGTTTTGAAGCTCCCCAATGTATGGGTTGTACCTCTTTTGCGAATTTGCATGTGTAATTTTCTGAAAAGTCAATGTGGACTGCTACTTCGTTTTGTTTCAAGTTGTTTATGCAGGATAAATATTGAGCATATTGATGTTTGATATTGTATATATGTTTGCTGAATGCATTGAAGTCATTATTGTACGAATTGGTAAACGAAATCATTGTGTTGCTGTTTACTCTTTTGACCATTTTTTCAGTTATTTTCTTGTTCCCATTTTTCGTATCTACGTATTCATGCTTTTCGCGGGCAAATTCGACCCATTTTACAATCTCATCTTTGCTGTGAGCAGCCCAATCAAAATTGATAAGATGATCGCGACACTCAGAACACTGTCTGTATGCAGAATCTTTTGAATTAGCATTGCAAAGTACTTCTCCAAGGATATCGTCCACATTTTTTGTTTTAATCATACCTAAGTCATATAACTTTTGAGTTTTAAGCGTGAAATTTTCGTGTTTCATGCACGCGCATGTGTCCCTATTGCTGAGTTTAGGATGGAGCACATAAAATGGCCTATGTTTTTTGAATGTACAATATTTTGCTTTACCTCCTTCCTCTTTATATTTTTTAAATAGATTTTTAAGGGTTTTTAGTAAATATCGTCGCTGTCGTTTTTCTTTTTTTAATGTTTTTACTTCCTTTTTCCCAGCTGTAGCTCTGCTAACGTCATCTCTTTCATAAAATTGCCTTATTTCCTCTGCTAAATTTTTGTTTCTTTTATTTGCATATTGCTTGATACGTCGTGCTCTTCCTTTAAGTCCTAAGATCAATGACACTTTACGCTTCATTTTGTATTTAGTAACGTATTCATTTTCCGTCATTTTTTTAAAAATGTTACGTTCATCATTATTTTTAGTATCTTTATAAGCATTTTGTATCACCTTCGTTAGAACGTTGTGATCTAAAAGGACTCTTTTCACTTTTTCTTTCTCTTCGCTTGTCACATTGGGTAAATTTAGATCTATAAAGGAGCAAGATTTAGATAACGGTGTCATATCATTCTCGTTTGTGTTAGGCGTTATTATATTTTCTTTCGATTCTGGATTGCAGAGTAGTTCTTGTAACTGAATATTATTTTTTCTTAAGCGGGCATTTTGCTTTCGAAGCCTATCCACTTTCAAGTTCAATAAATTTATTTTTCTTTCATACTGGGCTTTTTTAGTTATCCACATTCGGTAAATTCTTTTTTTCTCAACTTTCTGCTCTGCAACCTTTTTCTGTTCATTATTGAGCGTATTTTTTTCTTTCTTCCTTTCTTGTCTTTTTTTTTTCTCGCCATACCAGCCTTCGCTTGTTTTTTTCTTCTTCTGTAACACTTTCCTGTACTTTTTTTCTATATTTCCTATTTCTTTCTGCATTCTTTTTCAGTACTTCAGAATATTTTTCAGGGTTAGTTTGCCGCATGCGATCTCTGTATTTTTTTTGCTTTTCAGCCGCTGTTAAAGGAGCCATCTGAAAAAAGCAAACATAAATCTACTAAATGTACTACATACACTATACTAAGTACCTGGGCGACCGAGCTTCACTCGGATGTAAAAATGTAAAAAAAAAATATTTACTTTTTTGTAACATTCATAAAATAATTCAGAGAATGAATTACTGAATAAAAAAAGTAAAAAAAAAACAGCATAAAAAGAAAAATATATGAGGATTTGAACCACGAGCGCCGACTTGAAATTAACATGTCGCTACCACTCGTCTATCAAGACATTAGCTGTCAGGCCGAAATTATCAAACATGTTACGAAGGAAAATCTTCTTGAAAGTTTTTGCATGAAAATACGGACAAATCGATATTGCTCAGATATAACACCTAGCCAGATCGATTTCCTGCCCCCATTTACCCCTATATTCCAAGTTTCATCGAAATCGTTGGAGCCGTTTCCGAGATTCCGATTATAATATTGATATATACAATAAAATTGCTTGTTTAACGGTATTAGATAATTTTACATAATGTGAAACCAGCTTAAGGTAACGCTCGGTAACGCTCGTCGTAACACTCGGTAACGCTAGTCGTAACACTCGGTAACTCTCGCGACGGAATAATTCTGCATTTCTTACCTTAATTTCTGATGTCTCTTATTGAATTCACTGTAACGGCATATTTTGTGGTTAAATTATAACAGTACAAATGTATCAATGAGTAACACTGATAAACAACACAAAATAAGCACTTTTAAAACTCAAAATGAGCAAATAAATTCAATGAAATTACAAGGACAACTTGATCGTCTGGCGAAAAAAGCCAAGAATGGCGGGTAACGTTTAACTTTTTTTTTTGATATTTTCTATGAGTGAGCTTTAGTGTTGCCATATTTAAATTTTGTTTTTTTAGGAATTCGGATACACTGATAATTAAGCAATTATTTGGTAACGTTCGCAAAGTAACTCTCGAGACACTAGATTTTTGGAACATGTTTTTCATGTCAAAAAATATGTAAAGAAATGGCAATTATGTTAATAAAAGCAGTCATTACCGAGGAAATAATAATGACGAAGTAATTAAAAGTCATTTCATATGGGTCAAACCATTTTTCTTGGATATAATCTTCACTTAAAATTCTTAAGGTAAATTTTGGACGCAAACTTTTTGTATTACAAAAAAAAATTCTAATTTTTGAAAATATAATAATAATAAAATTTAATACAATTCTTCGATTTTTTATATTTTAAATATGAAATTATATTTCTCAAAACAGAATGTTACTACACTTATCTATTTAAGTAAACTATTTTATTACTTATTAACAAATACTTTTGTCGGACATGTGAACAAAAGGAAATGTACATTTTTATACAGCCTTACCCAATAACAGTGTTTTTCTCGCTCCCGCCACACGCTACGGTCAGCGGCGGCGGCCGGGCCCCACGCACCCTACCCCAGCGCCCGGTTCGCGCATGCGTGGGGCCAGTTGCCATGCCATTGACACTCGGATCTCGCGCATCTCTTCGCTAAGTTAACCTCTAAAATTCCATACGGCTTTATGAACCAATAGTATCTCTGCAAATGATACCTATTCGCTATCATGAGGTGGGCGATGGTGCACCGGCACTCACGCGGTGCGGACGCTGTACTTGTCGAGGCGGTCTCATCATCTGGCCAGCAAGTTAGCCTGATCTCATGCCGGTGGATTTTCACGTGTGGGGGATTTTCACAAACGATCTAGATTATGGGAACGAGGACCGAGGACCATCCAAACAGCGGATGAAGTGCATGCTCGCATCGTGAAAGTATTTAATGTCTACCTACCAACATTCTGTTTGCTAGTGTTCAGAAGAGTGCGAAGACAGTGTTGATCTACCTACTTCCTTGTGGGTATCTATCTACAGGTGTTAATGGACCATACAATCCAAACAGCGGATGAAGTGCATGCTCGCATCGTGAAAGTATTATGTCTACCTACCAACATTCTGTTTGCAAGTGTTCAGAAGAGTGCGAAGACAGTGTTGATCTACCTACTTGCTTGTGGGTATCTATCTACAGGTGTTAATGTAAATGAATTGTAACTTTTAAACACTCCAAATTATAACAATGACAAATATCGAATACAATTACTTGTTTATTTTGTTGTTTTCATATGTTACTACCTACAATACAGTAACTACCTGTTTTTTTATCTGGTTTTATTTTGTCTGTCTACATGAAAGCCTGTAAATAAACTAGCTACCAAAAACTTACTAATTAGGAACACTAGTATGTCCTTCTCCAAGGTTAAAACTGCCTAGGTACCTAAAAAACAAAAGTTATAATATCTTCTTTTTTAAAAAAAGTTAACCGCCTTTTAAAAACGGACCCACTGAAAAGCACATTGAAAAACAAAATAAAATAATGATCTGGGTAGGTACCTAGGTATTTACTTAGTTATTGAAGTCGGTGAAGAAAACAGTATAATTTTTGTTGTGGTAAGTAGGTAGGTACCTATTTTTCTTGCAAAACTAGCTAGGCACCTATTTTAATCGTAGAGGTGTCTTAGGTATCCACGTGGACTGTCGGTAAAGTCAAACAAATTACCCGTATCTCATTGGCAGTCGGCCGCGGCTTAAGGATATTTACGCCAATCAGAAACGAGCCGCTTGTGCTTTGTGAATTATGATTTAATTCGGTGAAGGTTCCGTACATTTATTTTTAAACTCTTGACTGTTTCCGAAAAACTTTTGTGTGTATGCACGGGATCTAAGAAAATGGATAGACCGATTTTAAATTGATATCAATAAGTTTAAAAGAACAGTGTGGTTTTTTTTGAGTTTATGTTACAATTACAATTTGTAATATTTGCTACATGTAGATATCAAAACTGATTTTGACGATTTTAAAAAATACGTTTTATACCATTTTAAAGTTTACGTTTTTATTGTAATCGAAAACTCTGTTTTACATACATGCTTACATCAGAAATCAAACAAAGAAGATCTTTCTGCCAAATTTCATCAAAATTGGTTCAATGATTTAGACGTGTAAAGATACCTGATTTACTTTCGCTTTTACAGTACTAGCTTACCGCTGCTTCACATTATTGTATTTGAAAGTTCGAAACACATAGTAGTCTATGTCTTTCCTTAGGTATGTTTCGAACTTTCACTTTGCCAAATTTCATTAATATCGTTTCAGCTATTAAGGCGTAAAAACAGGCAGAGATACGGAAAGTTATTTTCACACTTATGATTAGTATGGATGTCCTTTCCTAAGGTTCAAACTGCCAAATTTCATCAAAATCGATTTAGCTGTAGCGTGAAAAGTTAACAGACAGTTATTTTTGCAGTTATACTATTAGTATGGAATTTGGATGTCCGTCCCCAGGATTTAAAGTATCTCCCTGTAAAATCTCATCAAAATCAAGTGAGCGGTTTAGATGCGAAAGGGTAAAACAGTTATTTTTGCATTTATATTATTTTAGTATGGATTATGGATGACTTTCTCCACGATTTAAACTATCTTTGGCAAATTTCATCAAAATCGGTTCAGTGGTTTAGGTATGAAAACGAATTATTTCGCATTTAAAATACTTCCGCTACTTTACGTTATCCTTCTTTAGGGTTCAAAGTAATATCCTATCAAATAGGTATCATAAAAATTAGGTTTAGTGGTTTATGCTTAAAAAAACAACAGACAGATTGAAATACAGTTATTTTCGCATTGATATTAGAATAAGTATAGTATTATCTTATCTGTGATATTATTATGGATGCCATTTATTAGTGGTGTTCAAATTATTTACCTGCAAAATTTTCTTCAAAATCGGTTCACTGGTTCAGGCGTAAAAAGGTAAAAAAAAAATAGACACAGTTACTTTCGCTTTTACAATAGGTATTATGTAAAGCTACTTCACATTATCATGTTAGAGTATATCCTTCCTTCAGGTTCAAACAAACTGTTATTCTACAAATATCATCAAAATCAGTTCAGAGCTTAGGCGTCAAAAAGATACAAACAGATAAACAGACAGTAGTATGCATATTAGTTTGGAGTACTAGTATGCCCTTTTCCTAGGTTCAAACTTCCTACTAAATTCCATCAAAATTGGTATAGTGGTTTTGGCGTAAAAAGGTAACAAGTTACAATATGGATTAATATGAATGAAAAGTTATCAATCCAGGACCCGCTCTCGCAATCTTAGCGATAAGCCTTCGCATAGGTACCTATTCAATCAGGTGAAAGGAAACTCAGTTTCGGAAAACCAATCTAATATGCAGTAGACAGAATTATATTATTAAATAATTAGGTAAATAAAGTTTATTAAGTATAAATAAATCGTAATTAAATAATTTATCGAAGTTAGATTTAGTATGAAGATTTACATTGAATCACTAAACCCTAAAAATAAAAATTTATTTTATTTTTGAAAGTCACCGCAGCAGTTTCTTCGTGTCCGTCATGGACGTTAGTCGCATTTGAAACTTCAATAATTCTCATCATATTATTGTGGAGATCATGGCCACAAAGTCTATGGTGGAGTTGACTATCTATTGGGGAAATTTGACAGTTTGTGGTAACCTGATGTGCTATGTTAATGCGAAAGTTTATAAGGATGGATGGATGTTTGTTACTGGACGGATTTAGATGGAACTTTTCAGTTATATAGCTTAGACATCAGAATAGCACATAGGTAGACTAAAATTTCCCCAAATTTCTACGGGAACGAAGTCCCGGGCGCAAGCTAGTACCAGTATAAGTGGGTCTTGCGCTACTTACTTTTACTAAGAACGTCGTCTTGTTGCCGTGTGTACATACCTACTTGCCTAAAGTAAGTAGGTATACATACTATTTTCTTTCTTTCAAGATAATGTAATTTACCTACCAACATACATACTTGCGGAGATAGTCGCTGTGATGATGTTGATAGAGGTGATGCGAGCATTAATGGGGAATGTCGGGAATCATCAAGCGAAGAAATTTGCTTCCAAAGGGACAAATTTTGTATAAATTTGGCACGATCTCCTATAGGCTTAATCAATCATATCATTATCTATAATATTTAACGTTAAGACGTCGATTTTGTTTTCTGTAATAAAGTCAAAACATACCTAATGTTCAGAACTACAATGAAAAAGGCAAAATGAAATTGACAGGTTACTGATGCAATGACCTACCTTTGAATATTTCAATGTATTCTGATAGCGACCACTGCCTCAGTATTTTTTCTGTGTCTTCGTCCATTCTTCACACACACAATATATGCCACTTTCAACACAATACCGAATACAAAATCTGAAAAAATGGCGTAAAACTGCACTGAACTGATCAATCTCACCATACGCAACAGGCGAGCGAACAAAATGGCAGACGGCGGGCGCGGGCGCTGCGACGAGCCGGCCGGCACCTCGTCCCCCACGCCCCGCGCCCCGTTAACTTACAATGTATTTTGTTGACGCTATCAAACGATAGTGTAGCGAACAATATTAATTTAGACAAAACAAACTGAATCTTAATGTTGACAACTTCCTAGTTGGTGTTACATCTGCGAGTAATCCTTAGATAAATCCCAATTACCAGAATTGGGTATTACCCATTACAACTGAAATGTAATCGTTAACCAAAAAATCGTAAGCTCTGCGAAAAATCTTCTAAGCTGTATCAAAAATTTGTTCTGCTTACAAATTTTCGTTTACTAGCCGTTCTGGTAGTATTGTAAATATTTTTTTTTCCGTGTATACTTTTCATAGTAGTTAACAGTTAATAAATATAGCTATAATAAAAAAAAAAATATATATTACATTATGTTTTTTTCTAAACCAGTGACGGTTGCTCGCTGTTGCATCCAGACCTCAAGGCATCCATGACGGCTATGTCTCGAACTAGAACAGATGCAAGAGTTCGTACCTTGGTTCTGGCGACAGCTCCTATGTGGCTCGCAAGTTTGCCTCTAAGGTCTTTTGCCGCTTCGGTTGTATTTGTGACTACCAGGCCTTGTTTAACCTCAAAACGGTTTACCACCCAGGCTGTTTTACCGCATCCAGGAACTCCATTTATCCACGATATGTTTGGCGCCTCCCAGGACTCGAAGGCTATGTCACCGGAAGAAACTTTAGATATCGTGTTTCTATCATCTTGTGTTAACAAACTAATCACACTCTCAATATCACTTTGAGAGTATTTGTTTTTCGTTTTAAAGTTTTTCAAGTTTTATGGGCCTTCTGGTTTTTTCTTGTATATAGGTTTTCAATTCAGTTTAACATTTTTATCGCTTCATTCTTTTCTTTCGGTTCTAATTTTCTTTGTTTCGGCATATTTTTGAATTATTATTACCAGGATGGTTGTGATTTTCTATCATATGCACAATTTTAAGTTTGGTGCAATCGCTCGTCAAACTCACCTTAATAATCATGGGGCAATTATATTTATAAGTAGAAGATTGTCTTAAACCACTGCTTTCGGTTTTGAACCGTCTGCCTCCTTTTTCACGTGCATATGTGTAATGTAATATTTCAATTCGAGATTACAATTTTGTAATGTAATGGACTCACAAGTTTCATTTTGTCTATTGTACGACAATCCCGTTTCCATAATTGAACACAGTTTTTTTTAATAGTTTTTAATATATTGTTCAAGTTGTTCGTAATATGAAAATTGTAAATTACTGTCACTGCCACTCTCACTTATTTTTCTTTAAACAAAAAACGGAAACGTAAATAATCGAGAACTAAGTATAACAACAAGGTTATTTTGTGTTTTAATTGCTAATCAAATAAACCTTGTGTTGCTAACTTCACTAAGAAAGCAAATATTTGTATTGAAATGTGTACTTTGAGCGCAATGCGTAGATTTCTCTTTTCAATGACTATTAACTTTCGGTAGAATAATTATTTTTGTTATTCAGCCGTAATAATAACTATAATCACTATGCTGCCATAAGTACATGAAAAAAGAACCTTATCAGTTTGTATCAAGGTACAAATTTTAATGGCCAATAACTTGCGGTTGAATAATTTCAATTATTCCTTTACCGCTAGTGGTCCAATAGTTTTTCTAATAAACCACCGCTAGCGGCCGACTAGACACTTCCAAGTTTATTTCAAAGGTACATTCAAGAGCACGTCAAGCTTGACACTTTGGACCGACCCTGCATTGTATGGCGCGCAGTATAAATCAGAGATCAGCTTAAACTGGTAGTGTAAAGCGTGACCTGCTCTTGACTGTACAAACAATTTATCAATGAATATGGATAGCTAGGTCATGCAAAGATAGTAGATATCTCTCAATATGATTTACAAAAAACCTGTGTATTTTCTACCTCATCAACCTGTTTTCAACGAAAATTCAAAAACTACTAAGCTGAGAGTGGTTTACGACGGAGGAATGCTCAAACACCATAAAATTTCACTAAATAACTTATCATTAAAGGGAGATTCTATCGTCACGGGTGGGGGACACTTATACTTCAATTTCAAGTATATGTGACTGTTTTATGCTTACTGTATCAATGATATCATATTGCTTTACATAGAAAACAACAGATCAATTGATGCACTTTTATATTTATGATGCAGACGGGGATAAAATTAAACCTTCGCGCGCCAAATTAACACCTGGTGTTCGAGATTACTATCGCAAGCGGCGTAAACAATCGCGCGACGGGATCAAAAGACAGTAATTTGTTGCCACGGGTGGGACAAAAAAATTGACTTTCTTGCTACACAAGAATCATATTCTTTTACAAGAATCATAAACTTTTTAATGCAAATTACAATTATTATTTGTGACAAGAAACTGAAGGTAAATTTTGAAAAGAAAAAAATTACCTATGATTAAGTCATTTTTTACAATAAATTAAATAAAGTGTGTCACGGATGGGACTAGTATTGTCACGGGTGGGACACGTACGATTTATCAGTCAATATAAGCGGCTTATATATTTTTTTGATATGGATGCTAAAGTTTCATAATCAGAATCACTCCAGCTGCTTGAGTCTGTATCAGAGTATATATTTAAAACATTGAGCTTGAAAGCCTGGCATCTTTTCAGATCCGAGTCAGCAGTAGTGGCCACTAACAAGTCTTCTGTATTTTTTCAATACTATTGGCCACTTCCATCTATTATCTAGGATTTTTCTGTTCGTCTCGATTTCTTCTGACAGATGTAAGATGTTGATGTTTTAACAGTCTTATCTGCTACCACCACAAAATGTTCAGCGTTGTTGATTTCAACTTTTTTCTGTTTAACTTGGTTCCACACAGCTCTTTTCACTATTACACCTACCCCATCCACGGCTCCTTTTCCATTAGATAAATAGAATTGTAAATTCAAAACTGATATTGATCTCCATTTACTTTTCGATACATTTCATAATAGTTAAAATCTAAACGTTAGTAAATGTGCAGCTAAGTGGCACAACAAGCTTCACAATGTTATTAAAATATTGTTCTCAACGCAAATAATTACGGCTCCTCATTTAAAAACCTTTATTTGAGTGTGCATTCAATTATATTTATAATCAAAACGCTAACGGTATTCATCCCGAAATATCGGATTTTTTTCCATACAAGTAATGTACAGTGGCGTTCTTTAATGGAGTCATAGTTAAACCACTTAGCGTGTTGCAATAGGGACTATGTTCCTCTGAACATAGTTCACACGATTTCTCACGCACACAAGCTTGTAGCCTCCTCTAAGGACATTATTTTGCTTAGCGACATCTATTGGCTCCTCGGTGAAGTTTTTGTAGGACGCATTCACCCAACATTGCACTGTCCTCCACTCACCGCTGCTGTTGAGTCATATCAAACAATCGGTAATGTAAACATGACGTAGTGTATCTTTATTTTGTCAATCTTACTAGCGTTATGTATGGTCCAGCGGATAAGCACTGTCCTAGCAGGGAGAAAGGTTCACGGGTTCTAATCCCAGCCGAGTAATTTCTTTTTGTAATTTATTTTTGTTTATTAAAGCATTAACAACTATTTTCACACATAATATTACATTAATAATAATAATGTTATATTATTGTATCAGTGATAAAGTATTTGAATAAAACAAATATGAAATTCGACTAGGTAATTTTATTTCCTACTAACAAAATCACATTTTTTTTCTGCAACTTGATCACTTACAGTTTTATTAAGGTTATAGCTTAAGAATTCGTTTTCGTGAAGAAAAGAGTATTGAAGCTAAACCTCAACAAAAATTAATATTCAACTTGCACTACAAGGCATTAGATACATAGTTTATAATAACAAAATAAGTTATAGATAAATATCACAATTTTACACATAACAATATTTAATTAAACTTGTTAAGCCTTAGAATCGATGAACTCCATTTATCTTCCGTATGAATCCATTATTTTCATACATTTGCACCACACGCTGTGATTCATTGATAACTCGCAAGCGTCCACTACGCGGCGCGGCCGACATTACACGTTACCCTCATTCCGTAACGATTCACCCATCTTTCACTAAAACCAAAATAACAAGATTAATATAATAAGGAACAAAAACTAACCATTTAGATAACTATTTAGATGACATGTTTACGTTCTCAAAATAAATTATACCTTTAAAAACAGTGTTAATATTAAGTAAACATTATAATACAGTAAGACCAGTCTCATTAGCAATTTGGGATATTTTATATCTTATATTGTGCAGCGCAACAATACACTGCCTCTCTGCAAACTTATTATGTATTTGTATGCATGTCGAAAAAAGAAATCACAGTAAACTGCCGATACGGTAAGAACACACGAGCACCTTCGCTAATGATCTAGCAATGACAAACAGGTTGCTCATGAACACCGAACCGAATGAATCTAAACTAACTTCATTGTATTCAATATTTGTATGGTATGGTCACTATGGTCTATAAAAATGTTTGAAAACCAAAACATGTCTAACAAAACTTCGTAGCTATTAGGCGACAGTTAGGCTCGAACACGCGCCTTGCTACAGCAAGCAGACGGTGTTACCGCTGCGCCACCAAGGCTTATGCTTTGGCTTTTGAAACTATGCTTGTTATCAGAGCAACAAGCGTAGTGGGGTATGCGGTATACGTCATTTGTGTCCATGTGTGAGTACACGAGCGGCAGCAAGCGACTTGTTTTCTGCGTTTTGTATAGACTATGCCTCCATATATGAACGTGATAGTACATACAAATAATATATTGTAATAGAAAACACTACAAACGTAATGAAAATACATTTAATTCTATATTCCGAACATTAAATGCATCAATTCCGAAATCTTTACGATAAAGAAGTGCTTTCCATACTATGCCGCCGGTCAACTTTAGGTAAATATGCATTCGATTATCCGATCTATGGTCATTAAGGTCATTTTATTCCTTTGATAGGTCACCTCTCAGTCTGTCTTCCCTAGAATTTGTCATACTATTTACCGGACCAATCTAAAGGAAACACCAGTCCACTTTTAAACGTATATTTCAACTTCATATACATACAATCTTGAATCTTTTATTCTGATAAACGCTTCAAAGATTTTAATAAATTTTTACACTAAGCGTGGTAATTTTTAATCAATTACATCACACGATTATGAGACACAGTAGGAATAGACGCTTTTCTCCACAAATATTCAACTTTAGATGACACTATTTCAGATATCTCATTAATGGATGGCTCTTTTTTTGAATTGTTCCCAAGTTCAAGCTGATGTCTTACTAAATTGTAATATTTTATAACATGTTTGTAAGTGGGCAGTTGATTTTCGTTAATTTCTTCCGGAGCACCAAAAATGGGACAACTTGTGGATTATCGGGTATTATTTAAAGTCTACATGATGCACAACGTCACAAAACTAACAAAAACTACTTAAAATAGCGAAAAAAAATAGATAAATGCGTGCGACCTTATTATATATTCTTTATTGCACAAACACAGTAGAAAAAATTTCACATAAAAAAATAGTGTTCCTTTTTCAGTTCCTTTCACCCGGAACTAACTAGGCGCATTAAGACAATGACGCGTTATCGACAGTTTACGCCCTCTTTCCCCACTCCTTCCCCCGCACTATACGCACGATTATTCTAATATTTTGGTTTGATTATTATTTGAATTACGTGTATCTCTGAATATAAGAATGTAATATCATTTTACGCCATGTACCTAGTTTATACAATGAACTCTGATAAAATAAATCCGATTTTAACAATTTTTCCTAATTTTCAAACGTCATGCGCGGGTAATTAATGTTAATAAAAATAAATATATACGTTTTTAAGTCTCTACCCAGGTCATGTTTTCCGCACTATTACAAATCGAAATTCGGAAAAAATAATTTTCGACCCACCCTAATATACAGCCATATGTTAATAATGATAATAAAAAGAAAAAGCGCAAATATTAAACACTTACAGAGGCGTTGAGAGCAGAAGCGGTGTAAGCCCAAAATCAAACAATGGAGATATTTCAAAATATATTTTTTTAAATTATTAATTACCTTATAACTAACAAAATAATAACTTATTTCATTATTTTATTTCTTATTAACATTATTAATGGCACATTTCTTTTTATTCTACTTGAAATTCTCGTCTGAGTACAAAAAATAATGGAAATTATGTGGATTACACCATTGCTGTTTCAACATTTTTCATACATTTTATACCAAAGACTGGGTTACACCATAAAATATACATAATAAAATAATTTGAAAGACATGAATATTGAAAACTAGTTATTAGACCTCATCCTCTGTGTATTCCACCAGCCCCAAGTCTCTATCGGATCCAGTAGTTAAGTTTTTATAGAAGTTGTGGTGGATTGGTGGAATGTACTGTACTAACTCTAAGAGGTCTTTTTTTTTGCTTCGGTTATTGCATTTCCGTTTGGATATAACAGATCAAGTTCGGTAATTTTAGTCGATTGTCGTTTCTTCAAATCCACTGTTTCGAATATTACCTCTTCATTGTTGCTATATTTGTAGTTTATTTTGAATGGGGTCTCTTTTGAAAATTTTTGCCACTGTATTTTAAGCCATTCCATTTTTCCGCGATTTATGTTGATTTTTTTGTTCGTTATGTTTGTTTCCAACTTTTTTGTGGAGAATATCATTGAACTATCCACTTCAATTACTTTAAATGGTTTTCTTTTTCTAGCAGCTGCTATAACTCTGTTCCAGTCTTGAGGGACGAATATATCTTTGAAATATTTTTTTTGTTTTTCTATTAAACCGAAATCCTGGTCGCATGGCAAATAGCTATGACCACTTACCAGAAACTTGTGGTCTATTTCATTGACTGAATAATCTTCATTTGAAACAATGTATTGGCAAAGTACAGACATCTTTATGTTTCTATTTTGGCCACCACACTGATCTGAATACATGATCAGTTTTGGTGTGGTGACAAAATGTTTAATATAATGTAATATACAGGAGCCAATCTCTTGTGGACCTCTAGAACCTTTCGATTCATTCCAAACATACATTTTCACATCATCTGTGACCAAATCATGTATACCTAAACAATAGGTCCATAGCTGCCTCTTGTAATAGCATACTCCAGTACTTATAACAGGAGTAGGAAGTGTTTTCATTAGATCGAATGTTATCACTGAAATATCATTACGCTCTTTGGCTATTTTTGTATCCTGCTTCTTACCGTCTCTAGCAGCTTCAGCCTTTCTTAGATGTAATTCATACTCTTGCTTAAGTGTAGCCTTAATTGTATCATCTGTTTCGTGTTTCATTTTATTATTAAATAAGTCACACTTCTTGCAGCAGTCTGAGATTGGAGCATGAAATGATAAGTTAAATTCAGTATTAAATACTTGACGAAAAATGTATTCCGAAACAGGATTTTCGTGACTCTCTTTATATAGTTTATGCTTAATAGAAATATTTAGATCAGGGGCCAAATACTTTTTTTCAGATTTTTCTCGAGTGTAGTGTGACTCATATGCTGGAAACTTGTTGATGAAGGCTTTTACTTCTTCAATTTTTTCAGTGCTAGTTTTGTTTGCAGGTATGTCTTTGCCTCTCTGATCCAACGGAATTATTTGATTTGAGGCTTTATATTGGACGAGTCTGGTTACTCTACCATCAGAAACTTGAAATGTTTTTAAAAAGAATTGCTTGCATACTCTTACATTTCTTCCATCACTCTCGGGTATAAAGTACAGAATAGTTCTTTGTCTCCTGGATTGTTCAGCTTTTGTGTAAGATCTTGCTTTGTTATTAATTGTGAGGAGCGAAAAGAGGTACGAGTTCTGAAGATCAGTGTTGGCAAGTTTATAAAAATTATTAAAATGTAACGTACGTAGCTCTGAATTAATTTTTTCTGAACATTTATTAGCACAAGAACAAATTATAATCACATCATCAGAGCATGGTTTTTTTGCTGGTATTGTATTGCCTTTTTCATTTATATATTCTTCTCCTTTAGCTCTTTTTAATTTTCTAATATTTCTTTTCCAGTTCTTTTTATCCCTGACCCGTTTTCTGCTTTTCTTTTTCAGAGATCCTTCAATTTCATCTGATGCAGCAGTTTCAGTCATGGCCGGTAAAACAGGTGTATTTTGAGGTCTTATCTCATCATCACTTATATCATCATCATCATCTTGCAAAGAACCATTCCTTGAATTAGGCTCATACTCACTGCCGGAGTCTTCAAAGTCTTCATTATTGTCAGAGTCATCACGACCTAGTAAAAAAATAGATTCAAATTATCATCATTTATCATTGAATTTAAGTCAACAAAATATTATTGAAAGTAATTATTACTTTGAGTTAAGGCAGTCTGTGCTTTCTTCTTAGATATTCTACTTCGACAAGTCCTTTTTGGTTTACTTGAACTTGGGCATTCCAAGTTACGCGTAGCATCTTTGAAACAAAAACAAAAAAATAATTAATTAACTCTAGAGTAGCAAGCACACTTTATTAAGGTTTATAACTTGATTCTTTACCTGGTTTTAGTGTAATATCTATAACTTTAAACTTGGTTCCATCCATAGGGTAGCTTTGCAAAGGTTCTTCCAAAGTGGGTATTGGTGCTATTTCTAAATTTTCGCTATTTTCCACAGGTAAGCATTGCGGGTGTTCCTTAATATCTAAATCCTCACAATTGGTAACATCATAATTATTGCCACGTTCTACAAAAATAGAAATACAATATAGGTACATTTAGGTTGGGGCGCAATCAATAGGTATAATTTCAATTTCAATTTTCAATTTATTTATTCAATTTAACACAGACAAAATGATATCATGACAGGCTCGGGGCCCAAATCGATAGCATTATAATATTCTTACATAATTTCATACTTAATTAATTTTACAGGTTTTAAGCTATTATCAAAGCTATTAACTGAACATTTACCTTGTACTTGTGGAACTTTTAAATCTTCACTGCTATCTACGTGACAGATCTGAGGATGTTCCTCCAAATCCAAATCCTCACAATCGGTAACATCATCACTGCCACATTCTACAAAAATAGTAAAATAATATAGGTATGTATATTTAGTTTGGGCGCAACCGTTAGATAGATTAGATTTATTTATTTCTTATTATCAATGTCAAAATATATAATATTATGTCTAATCAAATAATAATATAATCAAAGCTTTTAACTAATATTTACCTTGTACAGGTAGAACTTTCAAATTTTCACTGGCATCTACATGACAGATCTGAGGATGTTCCTCCAAATCCAGATCCTCACAGTCGGTAGCATCATTATCATTGCCATATTCTACAAAAAATAGAAAAATATTATAGGTACATTTAGTTTGGGCGCAACCGGTAGATTAGATTAGATTTATTTATTTTATATTATCAATGTCAAATATTATTAGGTATGTCTAATCAAATAATAATATAATCAAAACTATTAACTAATATTTACCTTGTACTGGTGGAACTTTCAAATTTTCACTGGCATCTACATGACAGATCTGAGGGTGTTCCTCCAAGTCCAGATCCTCACAGTCGGTAACATCATTATCATTGCCATATTCTACAAAAATAGGAGAATAATAAAAGTACAATTAGTTTGGGTGCAACCGGTAGTTTAGATTAGATTTGTTTATTTCATATTATTAATGTGAGTTATTTGTAATCAAAAATTAATGTAATCAAAGCCATTAACTTAGTTTGTACTAGTACAAATCTCTACCACCATCTACATGACAGATTTGGGGACGTTCCTCCAAATCTAAATCATCTAAATTAATAATGAAAATAATATAAAATAAATTATATTTAAGTGTGATTTTGTTCATTTATTCTTTTTTTCACTTATAAGTTCTGTTATCAATAACTTCTTCATATTATTATCATCTTAGTTTAAGGTAGTCAACAGACTACCGAATGAGAGGCAGACCAACAAACAGATCTACTTATCAGTAACAATACTAATAAATTCCAACATCTTTTTTACCTACTCCCAATGACTTACCCCGAACATCTTTTGACGACTTAACATCAGAATTTTCGACGAGCTTGTATAATTTCGAATCCAAACCGTTGTTCTTAGTGCCATCATCATCATTGCAGTTCCACTCTAAAACATTTTTAAACCCATTTTACAAACCATATAACAAAATAGTTTTCAATAATATCTAACATCATAATAGGTATTTCTTACCTTCGAGCAATATTTCTACTTCAGACTTTACCAGATCAGGATTGTTTTCTTGAATTTGAGACTCGGTAGACATTTTGACATCACACTAGCTTCAGAAATCACAAGCTTTATGGTAAAAAATGTAAATCAACATGAAATTTTTCGAACCACGAAACCGCAAACCGTCCGCAAACAACGAAAATTGTCAATGTCAAAATGACGTATAACATTGCCAGATGCAAAAATGGTGTAAGCGAAGATACACCATATTACCGTTTGATAAAGTTGCCACATGCAATAATGGCGTACGGCTTACACCACTCTGGTATAAAATTAGGCCCAGTGCAGAATAAGTGTAGTATCGCCATCTCGTGATTTTGTGTACAACTAAGGTTACACCAAAATTGCAATTAAACTTTATGGTTTTCTGAAGGCATACACCAAATAAAAATAATTTGACAAAAATGTGGCTTACACCACTTCTGCTCTCAACGCCTCGTCTGATTAGGACATCCCTTTCTTTAGCCAATAATGATTTTCTAGCCTAATGATTTTATGTGATATTGCCACAATTTCCAGTTTATTTTAAAAGATACTTGATTATATTGTGTATAGAATATAACTGCAGCCAAGTGCCGCCGCGACTCCGCTCTAGGTGTACCCTGGTGGACTAATTTTGGATGACATCTTAAATGGGGCTCAATTTCACGAAAAGCGCGAGTTATGTTGGCCTTTAGGGCGGCAATTGACTGTGGTTTTTCTGCATAGACTAGAGATTTATGTCACTGAAAATCGTGATCTTTTTAGGGTTCCGTAGTAATCTACGAACCCTTATAGTTTCGCCATGTCCGTCTGTCCGCAGGTTTCCTAAGAAACCCTTGGTACTACAGATCTGAAACTTAGCATGATTATACATATGAATCACGCCGACAGAACTGTAGAGTAAAATCTTGGAAAAAAAAAATTGTCGGGTGTCTTCCATAGACGTGAAAGGGCGATGATTTTTTTTTCTCGCCAATATCATTGAATGGGATGTCATAGGATAGCATTTTAAAAGATAGAAGGGGTTTACTAAGAACGTTTTTCAATTCTGCACTCCGTTTGCGAAATATAAATTTTTAAAGTGAAAATTTTTGTCAAACACAAGTGTCCCACCCTATGCCTGCTAAACGGTTGTTTCTAAAAATGTGAAAAAATTCACATTGGTAGAATATACAACGAAATTTAAAGGAAAACTATCACACATAACTTGGTCCTTCAAGTTAGCGAGTAATATTCGACCAATTGCCAAACACTGTTGGGATTAAGCAGTGGCCGACGTCAAGGAACCCTTCCATAAGTTTCAGTTCTACCTTTTCGGTAGTGGCCTGAAACCCATGGATTGGTCCCTCGTGCATCGCAGAATTTTTCCCGGCATATATTATGCATCTGAGCATATAACCAGTCGCTGCTTCGCAGACTTCGTAACTTTTGATTCCGAAGCGAGCCGCCTTAGTCCGGATACACTGTACCCAGCTAAGACGACCCTTCCATGGAAGCAGCGACTCGTCTAAACTCAGATGCTTGTTTGGCGTGTAGATGCTGCAAAATTTTGTGTTGCAGTGCTCCAGTAGCGGAGCGATTAACATCGTCCTCCTCGTCGCTTGCGTTTCCCTCTAACTCACTACCCGAATCGTTAAGGTAGTCGTAGTCGGGTAACGCAATACGACGAGGCCGAAGGCGGCGGCGGGCAGGTTGCTCGGTTGTAAGAGCACTTGACGATGACGCGACAGGGGATGACATGGCTGGCGCTGGAGACGGCGCAGGGGACAGCATTACAGGTATCTGGTCTGGTCTCCAAACTTGAAGAAAGCATGCACCATTCCAAAAACCAAACCACACCACATTCTTAGCTAGATATGCTCTAAAAGATTATAAGTATTGACGAGGCCACCCCACGAGCATATAAAATAAAAGTTATCACTGTTTATTTATTATAATGTTAGTCATGAATGTTAGTACCTTGCTCTATATGCAGAATGCAAATGTTAGTCACACAAGCTTTATACAGGCAGACAGACAGCTAAAACCAACATTGGGAGCTAAATAACTAAAAAGAACGATGTTGATGATGAAAGAAAAAACTAAAACTATATTTACGTAATCCGACGTTTAGGCGTAGAGTGCTGTAAGTGCAAAATGACACAAGAGCAAAACAACGAAAATTTAATTCATGCGGCGAAAACTAAGTTTTATATTTAGGCAGTTATAACACATAAATTTACTTTTTGTTATTTTGCGATTTTGTCATTTTGCGCTTTTGACATTTTGCGCTTTTGACATTTTGCTCTTTTGTTTTGCGGAGGTTTTTTGCGTTTGTCATATTGCGCTTATCCCTTTATAAGGCATAAGGAACTAGAGATGATATAATAAAACTTTTTATATATTCAGAAAGGGTTTTTTATTGTTTTAAAAAAAATGTCTTTTTTTTTTTAAATTAAAAAAAACGTGGTGGGAAAAATGTTCCCTTTGCCTGTGCAGATTCAAGATTTTTTGTGGAATGCACTAAAGCACGGTGTAATGCAGAGTAGAACCCCACATTTTTCGCACATGATCTTTGATCGTTTATCTTTTATCTTTGTGCTGCACATTCTGCATCGTTTATACGAAGGTAATTCAGCGGGCATGTGGTCTCCAACGTTAGTATAACGAATTTCTTCAGCTATAACATGTAAAGCCTTTTGGCGATTCTCCGACAAAACTGCTTTTCTTTTGCATACGTAGTTAACAGGACCAGATCGACGTTTTCTGCTTGTAAAGCCACTGATCAGACCTCTAGCAATAGAGACCCGGAATTCCAGGTTACTCAATTTAGTCACATTCTCATTTTGGCAATATAACAAATATGCATTTGTTATGCTCGTGTCAAGGAGAAAATAGAATATACGCAGCCACCATTTTTTACTCCTCCTGCCAACTGAATAGGTGCTTTTGATTTGGTCGAAGCGATCCACACCGCCCATCCTTTTCGCGTACTCTTTTACAGCTAATGGACATTCAATTGCCATTTTCGAGCCATTTTTTTGCGTCCGCATAATTGTGGTTTTATCCACTTTTGGGTGGAATGCATTTGTTAGTAACAACACTTCTTTGCTGTCTTGCCAGACTATGAAAGCTACATTACCTTTCACTCTCCATTTATATTGTCCTTTTGCAAGTTTCAATTTCTGTTTTACTAGTCCAGGTAGATTTTTCCTATGTCTTCTCACGGTTCCAGTAGCATAAATGCCGTTTTCATACAGATATTGCAATAAATTATAGTCGCAGAAGAAATTGTCAAATGTGACAATAATGTGATATTCTTCCAGTGCTTTATCAATTAGCTTTTCTGTCAATGTCTTTACAACTTTATATCCTAAACCTTCCTCTGTTCCAGTTACTAATTTTCCTGTGTAAAGGTAGAACTCGTATAGGTATCCGGTATAGCTATCGCAGCGGCACCACACCTTGTAGCCTCTCTTTATAGGTTTTAGTGGCATGTATTGTTTCATTGAAGACCTGCCTTTAAACAGGATCATGGACTCGTCAATGCTTTGCGAAGAAGATGCCTTAGCATTCGTCAGGCAAGCCTCATTGATGGAATCTAATAATGGTCGTAATTTATAAAGTTTGTCGGTAATATTCGCTGGTTGTCCTAACTTGTCATTGAGATGAAAACATTGTAATATTTTCTTGAACTGCTTTACAGTCATAACTTCAGCTATCTCATCAACTCTGAAACCAGGGTCAGATGACCAATAAAGATCAATGGACGGAAGAATATTGTATCCCATAATTATTATAATCCCTAAGAAGGCTTTTAGTTCCTTTTTGTCTAAGGCTGTCCATCATTCCGCATTGCTTTGCTCGGCGTATAAATTTGTTTGGAATACGATCGAGTCGTAGACATCGTCCGTAAAGAATTTTTCAAATAATACTACCGGCCTTATGCGGCTGCTAAACATATGTGGAGGTCCCATTGGGATTTCATCATAAACAGATGGAGTGGGTCGATATGTTGTCCACTTGGTTTTTTTCCATACTTCCTCTTCTCCGTCGGAATCATCTGTTTCTGAATCTGCGTAAACATTCTGTGGGGATTGTGTTCTAGGTTCTGCGGCCTGTTGAGACACGGGTAGAACTTGGACTCCTGTTGCCCTTCTAGGGCGATCTGTATGAGATGACTGAGGTGATGGACGTGGCGATTATGTCCTAGGCTCTGCAGCCTGTTGATTTGAAGACACAGGTAAAACTTGGAGTCCTGTATCACGTCTAGGATGATCTGTATGAGATGACTGAGGTGATGGACGTGGCGATTGTGTCCTAGGCTCTGCAGCCTGTTGATTTGAAGACACAGGTAAAACTTGGAGTCCTGTATCACGTCTAGGATGATCTGTATGAGATGACTTCGTAAGAGGACTTCGTGGGAGTTCAACAGTTGCTGCACCACTACTTTCGCTGTGGAATAATTGGGGAGAGAGACATTCAACAGGACTACTTGGTGGATCGGGCGATTGTGGTAGAATTCCTTGGCTAGGTTTGTCTATATCCTCTAGAATTCTTTGAAGTTTCGCGGTACTGTACTGTATTTCTTCTTATCTGACTGAAAATCATCGTCTGACTGAGTAGGATCATCAGGAAGGCCAAAAACCTCTTCTAATGCGTGGGTTATTTGCAAATCGTTGAGAACTTTACTCTTAACCATATTTGAAAAAATCTGCAACAAACAGGCAAAGGGAATATATTTACCACCACAACTAAGTCATGTATCTAAAATATCCCAAGACCCAGGATGAAAATATGTATCTTTTTATATAGAATAAACACGAATAAACAATATTTAGAACAACTTACCGTTTCAAAATCACAAAAATCGAAGATTTATTAAGATTTGTTAAAAGTTCAGATTTTTCATTGTTTTACAACTGGCTGACATCGCAAATCAAAAAAGTAATATGGCGACCTGTCACTGTCTATAAGAAAAAAATGTTGCCATTTTCAATACGGAAATTGTTGCCATAGACAAAATCCGATAGCTTCTTTTATTTATTTTTTACATTGGCAATAGTATGGTGGTAAAAATATTCCCTCTGCCTTATAAAGGGTTATGGCATTCTGCGCCTACACGGTAATAAGAATATATTTACTAATATAAGATCCTTGGTACTACAGAGCTGAAATTTGGCATGGTCATGGATATTGATTGCGCCGACAGATCTTAAATATAAAATTTTGAACAAAAATTTTTTCAGGTGTTTCCCATACACGTGAAAAGGCGATGGATTTTTTTTTCTCGCCAATACCATCGAATGGAATGTCATAGGATAGCTTTTTTAAAGATAGAAGGGGTTTATTAAGAATGTTTTTCGATTCAGCACTCCGTTTACGAAAAAATTATTTTAAAATGAAATTTTTTGTTAGAAACAAGTGTCCGGGGGGACACTACCAGCTAAACGGTTGTTTCTAAAAATGTAAAAAAATTCACGGTTATAGAATATATAACGAAATTCAAAGAAAATCTATCACACATAAGTTGGTCCTTCAAGTTTGCGAGTAATAGTCGACCAAACGTTATTGGGATTAATAAGAATATGTTTACAAGGTCCCACGCTAAAAGTGAGGCGAGCCGAAAGCCAAGCTGTAACATATTGACATTTCAGGTGTCGTTTAATAGGTTTTTGAGGGTGTTAATTACGAAAATGACATCAAAATTATACACCTGCTTAGCTCGATATTATTATATTATTCCTAACAATAATATTGTCGCAAAAAAAAACAAAAAAAACACAAAAAAAAACACAAAAAAACAAAAAAATTATATAAAAAATAACAAAAAAAAATTCGCGCTCGCTTCGCTCGCGCCTTCAACACTTCCATTCTGTTATAGTTAGGCTAAATCAACAGTTATTTCTGAAACCACAACCTTTTTTATACATTTATTTTTGATAATAAGTATGGGATGTTAACATTAACTATGACAATATGCTTGTAGAATTAAGAAGCCAGCTGCATATTTGAACCATGCTGCTACGGAACCCTACAATGCGCGTGGCTCGACACGCTTTTGGCCGGTTTTTTTGTTTTGATCTATCTGTTATCTTCGAATCATTGTAATTCAACTCTTTCAGTTTTTAATGGTCGTTCTTTGGTGGTCACATCCGAGTAAGCTCCATTTGCAACACGTATCATATTTCCACTCAAATCCGTCACTTACTTGCTTTCTCGTATTGGTTCTTTATTATTTGAATTCTGAATTTTCTTCACTTACGATTTCTTCTTTCAATGGGCTATCGTCACTTTCTATCAATTAATTCGGTTTGATTGCAGTATAATTCTATTCAAATAAAATCAAGTATGTTTTTTTTTTTATTAAAAAAAGGTAGCAAGTAAAGTAGCTTAGCTACTAAAACTACAGATAGAATAAGTAATCTTTAACTTAGGGTCTAGTTACGGTGTAATAGGTGCATTTTTATATTACAATCAATAATCTTTAAATGTTGATTTAACTATACTTCATTTTTTTTAGCATTAGAAAAAAGGTAAACAAAGAAGTAGTAATCGCAAAAATTTTTTACAAGGTTCTTTTGAAATAAAACTCAATGATTAAAGAATGATAATTATAATATAATAAAGCCAATAAATCAGAACTACTTTTCTCTCTCGGTTTCGTTCACGCAGTTTAACTTGATACCACTTTTTTAACTTTATTTTAATCTAAATTATTATGGGAAATTATATTTAACATTGTAAATTTATTCTTGAATTTTGACACTCAGTGAGTAAGTAAGGACTTTAGTAGGTAACTATGTATCAATATGTAGGTTCTGCATAATGATATACAGAGTATATCTGAGTATGGCTAGACAGAGAAGACGTGTCGAAGGCAACCCTAATAATAGGCAATCAATAATAATATGATGGATTGCAAAGCTAATTCTGGTTTAGAATTTAGTTTTTTCATTGGCCTGAGATGACGGGGCTGCAGACCGTATTCTAAACCAATGATTCGAAAATCGGTTCTATCATTCTACAAGATACGACTTAAAACAGTGAGAGTTGCGAATACTGATACCGATTGTTGAATCGAATGGTTTAGAATGCTGGTCAGTGAAGTAAAAAAAAAAACAATATGTGTAGAGCATAACAAATATATTAATTCATCTTGTGAATTGCTTTCAGATGAATCACTATCACTACCTATATTTATTATAAATTTCTCAACAGTATTATCTATTAACGTATCAAGACGCAGCATCTTTTCCTCTTCTTTTATAACATGTTCTATACAGGCTTTCCAACTTTCAGCGGTTACTTTGTTAAATGCTTCTGGTATTCATTTTTTTATGGTGGCCATTTTGAAATCTTTATTTTTTGTGGCAATGTACCCTTTGACTTGTGACCAAACCAATTCTATAGGGTTGAGTTCACAGTGATACGGTGGCAACCGCAGCACTGTGAACTCCATTTCTTTGGCCATTTCGTCTATAACATAGCTTTGGTATAAGTGCTTGTGCTCTCTTACTTTTTGGAGCAGTTGGGCCCGTACTTCATTTTCTTGAAATGGTATATTTTTCTCCTTCAACCAATTCTGGATGTTCGCTTTTCTCGTTTTTGTTGTTGGTATTTGGTCTTTTCTTCGCGAGTGGTAGGGAGCGTTATCCATTACAATAACTGAGTTTTTTTCAATTTTATCAGCTAGCCCAACGAACTATCTATAGTTATACCTCTACAAAGCTTTGAAGACAGAGTTCAAAAGTACGTGAAACCGTTCAGGGGTAAACCTGCGAAACTCGAATGAACGAACGGAGAGATTCATTGTCATTCTGCGGCGTACGGTTTCGATCATCACCGGTTTCGATCGGGCGACACGACGTGTGTCCGTCGACGTCCGTGGACGGCGTGCACTTCTCTCTTAGTAATACATCGCGACCCGTTCGATGTCGGCCTAAGCGCTGGGTTTATGTCACTATCCTTCCGCAGAGAATTATTATCTCTGTTTCCCTTACGATTTCCAAATTCAGATACAATGTTTTAAGGAAATCTATAGCATTCATCGTAATCTGACAGTCATTCACAATTTTTACAACGTCCCTTTCGATTTTTCTTTATGGTCAAGTCAAGTCAAGTCATTGAACTAAAATTCATCTATTGTACAGATATGAACTAATAGCGTCGCTCATCATGTTCCAACGTACTTCTAAAGGGAGGACTAACTTTTTACCACCTGCTTGTTTGTATAGAGCTGGATTGTGATGTTTGCGATAGTATTTTATTAATTTGACAGTCGATGCGGTAATAATAATAATACGTAAGGCCTGGGCTCAGCGGTACATGCCAGACTGATAGCAGGCTGGCAACACTGATTTTCAGACTTTGCCAAAGTGTGAGATACGAAGGACAGTTAATATTATTGAATCTTTAAGACTAATAGTCAAGGATCTAATCTAAGTGCTAAGTGTGAGTGTAATGTACCTGTAATGTATGTAATTATAATGAGGGTTATAGGGTTATATGCTAGCACGCAGTCGTATAAATCAATTAAAACCTCTTTAGAAACAGTTGTTCGAGAAGGTAAATCTTCTATTTTGTATATGATATTGTATTTCATTAGGAAGTCTTTTAACGCCTCGTTAGTAACAGTATCGAATGCTGTGAGGCGATCCCTCAGAGCCACTTTGAATCCATTTATTTTGTCGTTTTGAAGATGATGGAGCAGATATAGTCGGACGTGAAACTTTGAAAAATGTTGCTACATTTTTGGATGTCGCAGCAGGGTTTATTCCAATAAAGAATGGTCGTCTTTCAAATGGCGTATCGAATTTCTTGTGCTCATCTTTTAATCGTAAGACTTAATTTTGACACTGTAAAAAATTGAAACATTAAAAATCAAAAAATCGTTGTTTGTTAGGACCTGCCACGTCCTTCTTCCTCATTTTTTCAAGTCCTCATCTTCTTTTATTAAACTTCTTGCCTCTCCACGTAAGTATTCTGTTTTTATTTAAAGTGCCAGCACAAATGATACCCCTGTTCTTCAACTCTGACACTAATTCCTTGCTGGTTGTCCGACTTCAGAGTCACGGTAAGCAGGATAGGTAGTAGTACATTGGTATACGTGAAATTCGCACACAGATCCATTGGGATTTGCCAAAACGAATACTTTTAATCCTACGGGGTTAGGTTTATCTGGACAGTATTGTTTTATACCACAGGTACCGGTAAAAGGGATTATCATTTCGTCTACAGAAAGTAATAAACGTATTTTATAATAATAAAAAAATATCATAGTGTTATGTCCCTTGAGAAAGAGAAAGTTTCGAATTTATTCCTAATAGAAAAGTGTGCAAGGCTAATTGGTTAGTGCTTTCTATCCGTCCTGGGAGTAAGTTAGGATCAGTGTTCGAATGCTTAATAATCTTTTTAAACAACTCTCAAGTCTCGTAATATATTATGCTACTGTGTCGTTAATAGATTGTTTACCAATCTGAAGTTTTATCAAAAGGTACGTTTGATATTTTCTGTTTCCGAACCTAGCCTTGAGAAATTCTTTTAGATCTTTCCATTCATGAAATACTGTGTTTGAACATGTGGACTGAGCCTTGTCCACTAGGGTGGAGCGTCAATGTATGGAGAAAAAAAGAAAACATAAAATCCGATCTGAATACCGACATTATGTTGCATTTTGGTATGGTGTTACTGAATATATTTTTAATTTATTTTTTTGATATATGTTTCAGCCCTCTACTTCAGCTCAAAGTTTCAATAATTTGATTAATTTGAGTAAATTTTCATTTAAGTGCAGGATGCTGCAAAATCAACAAACTTATTATATTCTTGGTGTAAATGTAACAATAAAACACGTGTTTTTATATAAAAAGTTTTAATCAGAAATAATAAATGAAGTTTGTTACTTTATGTTCCGAAAAGTGACAAAATACAAAAAAAACGTAAGATTTAATAAGTATTTTTCATAACGTTAAATTTTTTTTTTGTTTCGAAATACGACATTATTCCACGTGATTTAATTTTAGAGCGAATAAATCCATATCTAGCTTTTTCACCAGCTATTATACTTGATGCTTTTTTTATTATGAGATGAGTTAACTCTTGACTAGGGCTTGAATATCGGACCATTTTTCAATACCGGTATTGTGTTTCGATATTGCACTTTTCAATATCGGAATTCTGGTATTTCGATATTTCGTGAAAAATATAATTAAGGCTTATAAAATCTTATCTATTATGTGGTTTACCTTATGTGGAATATGTATTTTGGAAATCTGACGAACAATTGTTTAGGTCCCCCTAACCACTCATGTAATTTTATGGAAATTTAAAGCTGGCTTACTAGAAATTTTAAATATTCGAAACATTTGGTAAGGTGTTGGCCTCGTTCGCCACCATTTTCGTACACCGTCATCTCTACTCTTACCAAACTTTCTAAATCCAAACTCCTGGTTTTTCTGTTACTTTTTAAAGCAAGTCTTTTCTGTTTACTTTCTTGGAGCTTTTCTTTAACAGTTTTTTCTTCAGTTTCTCTGTACACATCTTCAGAAATATCACAGCTTTCATTTTCTGGAGACCTTTCTAAATCTTCCAATCTCTTAATGACTTTAATCATTTCCGCTAGCATTTCCTCGGCAGTTAGTTTTGTAAATGTTTCCCGGTCATAGTTGTCTTCGTAATATTCCTCAGAATCGTAAAGATATGTCAGCAGAGATGCAGCTGCTGAGAGTCGTCTTTCTTTTATGCGATTCCGAAGGGTTTTTGCCAGTTTTTGGCTGTCTTCGCTGCTTCGATCATCTAGAGATTTGACAAAGAGACTCTACAGTAATCTTGACAACATGAAGACTTTTGTGTAAATCTTTAAGTGTCGTCATAGCTTCCTCGGTCACAGGCACTGCAATATTCAAGTCCAAAAATGCCTTAACGATAGCAGACTTTAGTTTTAAAAATCTTTCAGTAAAATTAAATTGTATTTTAGTTAAATCTTCACAATAAACACAACATACGAGTGAAGTAGGTTTAAACAAGTTACAAACTTACATTATATAAATCTTTGTTAATACTGACGTGTTGCTGTCGCTTCTTCGATTCGAGACGCGTGCTTCGGGCGACGTTCTATGTGCAAATAAACGAGAAGAACAAACGAACGGAGCGCGTAGCGCGCGCGGTGGTCGACGACCGATGTGTGCGGCGAACAGGGCCTAGGAACAGTAACCAGCGAACGTGCCGCCGCGCCATAGCGCCGCGCCGCGCTTCAAGCCATATTAATACAAAATTCAATATCGAAATATCGGGATTGGTCTTATCAATACCGGAATTAGAAACGATATTGAAAATGACCGAAATTCCGGTATTGAGCCAATATCGGAATACCGGTGTTCAAGCCCTACTCTTGACCCCAATCTTGACCAAGGTCATACATGAGGTCGACGATGGAGCGAGTTAACCCAGAAAGTGCCAATTAATGCTTGTTACTAGGGAATCCAATCCCGCATCAAAATTGTGATCCCGCACGCCTGCGGGATTGAGGTCATCAATCCCGCGGATCCCGCGGGATTTGCGGGATTAGGATTTTTTAGTATTTTATTTGTTTTAAGCCCATTTTTTAGTCTTAAAAATGTTTCCATACTTCACTTGAACTTTTAAACTCTTTATAAATTAAACTCACGCTCGTTTTTAACAATAACCAAAGGAATTTTTCACTCGTTTAACTTAGTATGAAAACTTTTACAACAAAAATAATTGTACCTTTGTATCGTACCTTTTCACATATCAAATAAGACATAAATGACACAATAACTTTCTCTAACAATAATTTATCGACGGAATATGCGTGTATTTTTTATTTTTTTAATAATATTTTATTATTATTTTTATTGGGTTGACTGCAAGAAATACCCTTGTGAGATAAGTCTGCCTTTGTGCTGTTTTTCTTATACTGTGACTTGTATAACTTATGCTCATGTATGTACAATAAAAAATAAGAAAATAACTTATATCGCTAAATAATAATTAAAAAATATCTGTTTTCAAAAGTAATTATAAGTTTTTTTTTTTTCGAAAGTTGAAAAAATCTAACTGAAACAGGTACTTTAAACGACCACCATTTTGGCGCGATTAGCGTGACAGTTCACGACTATTTTGTGAATTTTAATATATTTTGACTAAAGTTTCAACTGATTCACCATGGAACAACATTCTCCAACCAATATACAAGTATTAATTTATTTGAGTAATTTTGTTGTCATGAACTTTGACGTCATATTGACTCTTACCAATAGCAACGCGGTTCGGATATTTAAATTTTCCGCAGCTTTGAAAAATTAATTTCAGACTCAAAAATAAATTATAATCAAAAATATTCAAATAAACATTATTGTGAAGTTATTTAAAAAAAAACTTATATCTGAATTACATGTATATTGTTTGATTGTTCTATTTCAATACCTACAGGATTCGCACAACACAAAAAAGAATATATTTAGCTGTAAAATAAAGACTGAAAACAACATTATTTTCTTTAAAAACTTCATAGAAAAGTCACGTATTCCATAGGAAAAGTCTTAAAATACTTATTAATGGGGCTTTACTGTCTAGAGCATCGTCTGAGCCCATTTTACAAACTTTTAGTTCTTTGTAATAATAAAAAAACCAACGCGGGATCCCGCACGACCAATCCCGCATTTTCGATCCCGCAAAAAAGGTGCGGGATCCCGCATTTGCGGGATCCCGCGTTTGTGGGATTGGATTCCCTACTTGTTACGTATACAGTTTTAAAAGTCTGTTAGTAAACGTGTCGAAAATTGTATTTATTGGTTTTACTGAAGAAGATTCCTGGTAAAAACCATAATGTTAATAAAACTAGATTTACAATATATTTATAAAATTATTAAGCATAGCTCTGCCTCGGATTAAATTGGTGTTATTTTGGTTGAAAGTGGTATCTTGGGTATCCAATTTTTCACTACCATTGTTGGAGTCATTCCATCGTCCACAATATATTTTTTATTAGAGCAGTATTAACAGCTGGACTATTACAACTATTGAATCACACGCTTTTAGATGTCTTTTTTTTTCTATTTTGAAAATCGTATTTTTTATATATGTGAGCATGCAGAGAAAATTGCGAATAAGTAACTGTTTCGGGTGTTGTATGAAATTGCCTCTACCTTCTGACCTCTTGTTTTTACATGCATAATTCAGCGAATGTTTTAAGTAATCTACAGTTGTATTTATAATAAGTCAATAATGTGAGATATTCGATTAGATTAACCTCATAACTTTACTTTGGTAAAACGTGTTAGGTTAAAGATAAAATTAAGCGAAAAATTAATAGGGAAATAGGCTTAAGTTGTCTTCTACGCCGATTTTTTTTTCGGAGGCCTTGGTAACGTTTATTATGGAATGGCTCAATAACCACTTCAGAAACATCTTTTGGTGGTAATGTTGACATGCATTGTCATGTTATGTAGCACACAACATGCAACGGGTAATTTTCGAGCAACGTGTGGATGGTAGCTGAGAACTCTGTCTTGAAGCAAACACCTCAACCGACCTTTGCGTAACCCAAAGCAGCGCTCAAGATTTTGACCTTTCTTGATGTGATGTGTACCGGAACGTGATATTTCTCAAACCAGCATGTCACTGCTTCACGTGTAGCGTACTGTAAACTAGATCAATAACGGCGAAATACTAACTTTATTTCGCGGGTGATCAGATTTTGTCACTGGTGATGAAAGTTTCGAACTCCTCTGGAGCCTCGTCAATGCAGCGCTGTGGTGGTACGTTTGGCAGAGATAACACCTGCAAGATCGCTGCTGGACTGCCTTCTGGGGTGGTCAATCCCCACCCGGCCACCTGCAAACATGACTGGTTCAATACAATGCAAACATGAATTGTTAGTAATGAACCAGTTTGTAACCGGATTATGTATGGAATAGATTTTTCAATGATTATCACTTGCTCAACGATGAAGAAAAACATTTAGTTAGTTAATAATTTACTCTTTTTCAGATCATTCAGAGCTAATTTAAGGCCGCAGTTAATATATTTTACCATGAATTCATCTGTTCTAGGTTTTTTAGTCACTGTAGTTAATAACAAAGTTTTGATTTCTTTGAAAAAACTCTCTACAGCAGATGAGGAAGGCAGCGAAGATGCACCTCTGTAATATTTGGTCAATAATTCACCCCACAGGTGTTTCTTTTTTTAAATTCGTTTAAAAAAAAAACGCTGGAAAAAGGTAAATACATAGTGTAAAGGACAAGTTAGCAAAAAACCTCAAAAGCTGAAACCCTTGAACTCAGACCATCATTCTGAATGATTTTCCAGTGGAATTTTGCTAAGACATTTTTTTAATATTTTTTCATGTTTTTTGAATATTTTCTGCATTAAAATTTAATTATATATTCGAGTTCACTTCATTTTTAAATAAAAAACATTAATATCAGCGTAATACATTAAAACTAGCAATGCTCGCACATCTGACCACGGCGCAGGGTCTCTGCGTGTAGGCGAGACATCATGGTCGGATCGCATAGGATGTCATCTTTTGGTTTGTGTAACGCCTCAGTGATCCGATGTTCCATATCCGCGGCGGTTTCTTTGATGTACGAGTAACCCCACAAAAAAGTCAAGTGGCGAATGTGCCGGCCACGGATGAGGACCGTATCTTCCAATCCAGCGCCCAGGAAATATTCGGTCCAGGTCTTGACGGACCAGGATGACCCCATCGTGCTGATACACATTCTGGGCGACACTGCCTATGGAATGTCAATGGATTTTCTCTAGACCACAGGTGGGAGTTTCTCCTGTTCCACATCTAATTTCTCGTAAAATTGGACGTGTCCGTCCCAGATCACCCGCGAAATAAAGTTAGCTTATCGATGGCGTGATAAAACCTTATTATTGAACGCAACTTAAGTCAAAATCTCGACTCAAGTATGAAAGATGACGTCATTTGCGCGTCATCTGTCATACTTGCGCGAGTGACGGTTTTATTGTTTTTTTCCGTTTTTTTTCTATAATTACTTGTTTTTTTACATTTTGTTATATTTCGGTTTTGGTTTGGTTAATTTGGGGTTTGGTGTTATTGATTTATTTAGTTAAAGATGAGTGAATGACTTTTATGACAATTTTTTTAATGTTCCAATTAAAATGGATACACCTATGTTGTTGATCATACCTATAATGTTATATCATTTTAATTTTTCCAGATAGTTTGCGGAGATCTTTTATCTCATTAACAACCAGCATCGGTTTCAAATATAGTGGCGAGGGTCTCCTTTTTACTGGCTCAAAAGCATACGATTTAATAAAGTATCCGCAAAATATGACCCCTCACAGGCTCAAGTTCATATTTTTTTAAACATTAATTTTTAACATCTTTATCAAATTAGTAAATAGTAGAATATAAAATTTTCATTAATATTTTCAATAAATATAATGTTTACATATAGAGTCAGAGTCTACATACGGCATTTGGTATTTCCACTAGGAGAACTGGTGCTATTTCCTCTATTGATTTATTTGGGCATCGGGACAAGGACCGCCTCCATCAGTGGCCAACCGGTGTTGTCGCTCCTTGGTGAGTGCCTCCCTTTGGCGGGTCTTCATATTGTTCCACAGGCGTTTTAACCGGTCTCCCGATGCCTATAAAATGATAAAATTTAGCATCAATATGAACAGCCTCCATGGTTCAAGTGTGTAGAGCATCACGATCTCCACCTGATGGTCCCGGAATCAAATCCCTGCTGCAGACACGAGTTAGGGGGCGGCTCAGACTAAGAAAATCTTATCTGCGGTTGAGTTGCCTATTCTCTGAATTTGAATGTAGTCGATTCAGACATAACATAGGCTGAGTGTGGTTGAGTGGCCACCTACCATAATAATGAGTAGGAAACTCAGCCGCAATGACATTTTGTTCAAAATAAAACTTTCTTTACAAAAATATCTTTATTTTTTTTAGGATAATAAACTTTTAAAATAACAATATCTATAAAAAAAACACTTTTTTTTTATTTTGCCACCAATCAAAATAATACAATGACATTTTTTTGTTGACAATAATACTTTTTTTAACAAAACAACTTTTAGTATTTTTTTGGATTATAAATCAACTTTATAACAATCTCTATAAAAAAAATGTCTATTAAAAACTAAAAACACTCACACTTCTCCTTATTTTTTTTAAATGTCAAAATTAATCTTTTAATTTCTCTATGCAATGACCTATTGAAATTTCGTGGTCAATCAATTGCTTCACGCTATCCTTTATATAATTTTGCCGGAGGACGGCTTCTTTAGTTCGTTTTGAGATGTACTTATTTTTTCTCCAGAATGTATTGTTATATATTGCATCTTTGAGTAAGGCTTTCAAAAGCACAGCAACATTAGGTTTTGCTTTGACTTTTTTGTTCAACCGTGCATTCCATGATTCGCAGACATTATTTGTTTTGTAGGCAACATCGTGAAAACACCATTTGTCTACAAAATGTCCCATGAGCCAAGTGTTCTCGAAATATCTATTGAATGCAACCGTTTTTGGGTCTTTTTTGCGAATACATTCACCTTTCACGTATAGCCAGCCATCCGACGTCATTTCTTTTGGAAGATACGCCAGTGCGATGCATCTTCTGATGTGAGCTTTACTCAGTTTAGATTTATACAAACCAAGCTGCCTAGCTCTTCACCAAACTGCTTGGCTAAAATGAATTAATTAAGCTAAAATAATTTATCTACAATATTATCTAATATCTTAGAATGATGAGATATCTATGCTTTAGTTAGACTTATGTGATTATTAAGTTCGGACTGTAGCTGGTATTAGGGAATCCAATCCCGCATCAAAATCATGATCCCGCACGCCTGCGGGATTAAGGTCATCAATCCCGCGGGATCCGCGGGATTGCGGGATTAAGATTTTTTAATATTTTATTTGTTTTAAGCCCATTTATTAGTCTTAAAAAATGTTTCCATACTTCACTTGAACTTATAAACTCTTCATAAACTAAACTCACGCTCGTTTTTCATAATAAATAACCAAAAGAATTTTTCACTCGTTTAACTTAGTATGAAAACTTTTGCAACAAAAATAATTGTAGGTACCTTTGTATCGTATCTTTTCACATAACAATTAAGACACAAATGACACAATAACTTTCCCTAACAATAATTTATCGACGGAATATGCGTGAATGTTTTTAATATTTATAAATATTTTATTATTATTTTTATTGGGTTGACTGCAAGAATTTCCCTTGTGGGATGAGTCCGCCTTTGTGCTGTTTTTCTTATACTGTGACTTGTATAACTTATGATCATGTACAATAAAGAATAAAAAAATAACTTGTATCGCTAAATAATCATTGAAAAATATCTGTTTTGAAAAGTAATTATAAGTATTTTATTCAAAAGTTAAAAGTAGCTAACTGAAACGGGTACTTTAAACGGCCACCATTTTGGCGCGATTAGCGTGACAGTTCACGACTATTTTATGGATTTTAATATATTTTGACTAAAGTTTCAACTAATTCACCATGGAACAACATTCTCCAACCAATATACAAGTATTAATTTATTTGAGTAAATTCGTTGTCATATATTTTGTCGTCATATTGACTCTTACCAATAGAAACGCGTTTCGGATATTTAAATTTTCCGCAGCTTTGAAAAAATAATTTTAGACTCAAAAATATTCAAATAGACATTATTGTGAAGTTATTTTAAAAAAATGACTCATATCTGAATTACATGTATATTGTTCGATTGTTCTTTTTTAATACCTACAGGATTCACATAACACAAAATAGAAATTCAAACTATATTTAGCTGTAAAATAAAGACTGAAACAACATTATTTTGTTTAAAAACTTCATAGAAAAGTCACGTATTCCATAGGAAAAGTCTTAAAATACTTATTAATGGGGCTTTACTGTCTAGAGCATCGTCTGAGCCCATTTTACAAACTCTTAGTTCTTAATTTTAAAAAATCATCCAACGCGGGATCCCGCACGACTAATCCCGCATTTTCAATCCCGCAAAAAAGGTGCGGGATCCCGCATTTGCGGGATCCCGCGTTTGCGGGATTGGATTCCCTAGCTGGTATTGATTATCTTCGAGAGTTTTTAAAGCATTATTATATCTAATTGCATCCGTATAGTCCAGATTACCTGATTTTTATAACTGAACCAAGACCATCGATTAACCCTCTTGTAGCCCGGTTCGAATGTATAAAGTTGTTCCGAAACTTTATAAAGTGTTCGATGTGAGGCATGAAAAAGGAGAGGGTTTTATTGTTCAGATTTGGTTTAAAGTCATTAAGTTGTGTTTCCACAGTTTCTTATTTCGATCGGATTTCCTTAAGGTTTATATATTGTAAAAATGAATGGTAATGGGAGATTATTCGGGTTTTTCCTAGTTTGAAAGGAAGCAAGCCGGGTCCATCATCCAGTTTATCAAGTAATATGACCTGCGCCAGCGTCCCTTGAAGTAGAAACACCAATGGTATCCTGCAACAATGTTGAGTTGTTAGGGCCTCACTTAAGGCGGGATTTGGTCACGGGAGCCTCGCTTTTTCTTGGTGTATATATGTATCGGTAAGTCTGCTAAGACGGTATCCTGTGTGAATCTAGGTGCTAACTTTTGACGGCTGGCTTGAGGATTACGAATAAAAACTTGTTGGTTGGGTTTATATTCTTTTTCAGATTCCCAATCTTTATTTCTGTTCTCAGTCAGCTCAGTTCTATGGTGGAGAGAGCTTTCATTAAGTAGGTTATACACTGCAGTCATACGTTTCTTGTAGTCTTGTGCATAATATTGGAGTAAATGTTCCGACAGGTCTATGCCCAGGGGATCTCTAGGTTCAAAGTGTCCTACTATTACTTCTGGGGTCTGCATTTTGTAAAACTGTGAATGTGATTGTTGTATCGTAATACTGCTTATGGTACGAAGTTAATAGCGGGTTCGCCACGACGTTCTAACTTTAATATCCTTAGGTGTTCCAGAACGGTTGCGTGAAAGCGTTCAACCATACTATTACCGTTTGGGGTATGCGCGGGAATTTTATGATGTTGAATTTTGTGGAGTCTAACAAATTCCATAAATACTTGGTTTGTGAATTCGGGACCTTGGTCCGTGACTATTGTCAGGGGAATACCGTGATGAGAGAATAGTTTCAGCAAGGACTGTACAACGCTTATAGCAGTTGCATCGCGGATGTGATATGCCTGCACATATTTATAGAAGGCATCGACAAAAGTGAGATCGACAAAAGTGAGTGAAGGCATCGACAAAAGTGAGTGTTTCGTTTTCGACAGTAAGTAGATCCAAATGTACTATTTCAAGAGGCCTAGTAGGGAGTGGAACTATGCAGAACTTTTGTTTTATGGGGTGGCGATCATATTTAGCCTGGCCACATATACTACATTCCTAAATATATGATCTTTCATTTTTGGCCAGTAGTATTTCCTTGAGAGAGCAAGATAATATTCGTGGATCCCTCTGTGATTGGTTTTACCTTCGTGATAGGCTTTTATTATTTCCTGCTGTCGTAAATAGGTTTTACATTTTCAATCTCTACTTTCGTTAGGACCAGACTCATTGCGGAATTTCTAAAATACTTTTGGATGATCGGCATTTTTTGATACATGGCTAAAGTGGGGTGGTTTCCCGTTTTAACCTTCGGGTTAACGTATTCTTTAATTACTTCAATTAGGTCAGATTCAAGGTCGCGCATGTTAATTTGGGATCAAAACATGATTGAATTAATTTCGACACTTATTATTAGAGCGAAAACTGTGGTTTTCTTGTATCGTGTGACAAGCCCAGGCGTGACAAATACTGTTCAATATTACCGGCACCACTGTAAGAAACGCTAAATTCTGGACGACACTTTTCAGGCAGCATTTATTCGCTTGATAAACGGATATTTTGCTTGTAAGTTAACATTGAACTTACACTTGCGTTTCGGCATTTTAACTTATGATTCCAAAACCAAAACAAAAGAAGTTATTTACTAGCATCAAACAACAACAAAACAAATATCGAGAAGTGGGCGAACGCAAAATCTGTCAAACAATTAGTCAACAATGACGTCTTCGCCACCCTCGGCTATCGTCGCATCGACCGACGACTAGGGCTTCCAATACCGGGATATTGAAAATGTCTAAAAAAGTCCGGGATCCCGGTATTAGCCAACACCAGGATCCCGGACCTTTTTTAGACATTTTCAATACCGGTATTGAAATGTCTAATACCGGGATCCCGGTATTAGTGATTTTATTTTATTTTTAGTACAAAACTCGTTGCAATAGACAATCACTGCCGCAGAAACACATTAATTATAATATTTCGAAAATTTCCCAATCGATATTTTAATTATTTAACGACTTTTTGGCAATTACAACAAAATTAAGTCGTTCTAAGGCGACTACAGCACCCGATAAAGGCAGCACACTTAGGAATAGTGCCATGTCCGTCTCTCAACAGGCCGGGGCCGGCAGTGCGAACAGTGTCGATACACGAAGTTTACGGACTATGAAAGCGTGCGTGCGTAAAAACATGTTCGAAAGTTAGAAAAATGAGATTTATGGAAAGGTGACAGCTTAAATCGAAAAATGCGTTAACTACTTATCGAGAGTGTTCAATCACGAACATTTTGATAGCAAATTCAAGTTCCTGTATGCATTTTACTATGGTTTTTACAGCTTAAAAGATACCAATATTGGGTATTTAGAGGTGACTTTGTGAGCTTTTTCTATCGAGCCAAAAGTGCTGAATCATGTTTTCAGCAAACTACTTATTTACTCGTAGTTTATGTCCTGAATATTACCGTAGTTTTTTTTTCTTTGATTCAATGCAGTGCGTCATGCTTATCTACACATCATAAAATCGCAATTTAGGTGCTGTAGTCGCCCTAAGAGTCCTTGCCAGTTTTATGAGGTGACACTAGCGCCACGGCGCCCGGTAGCAGAGGGAAAATTCCCAACACGCCCAATCAGGTGCAAGGCGAAGCAGTTAGTCATCAAACAGTGAGCAGTGGAATTGCACGCGTTATCATAGCAGTGTTTTAGCTGGCTCTGCTCTGTGACTTTGCGTTGAACGTGCTTTATAACTGGATGGATACGATACGGCATAAAAATGTAAGTTATGACTTATGAGATCTAATATTTTTTATCTATTTTACGCTAAATTTTGATTTTGATGCTTATGTACTCAAAAACGTACAACAGCACAAGAAGATCGATATTTGGTGAACACCATGCTTCGTGATCGCTTTCTCACAGGAACTAAATTTACAAATCAGTTTCGACGCCTCGGAGGAAGTAACTCAAGCGCATGGACGGTAAGACGACGACTTGCTGAGGCTAACTTGAAACCACTAAGACCTGCAAACGGCCCTAAATTGGAGAGTGGGTATCGTATTTCAAGACTAAGGTATGCCCAAAATCACTTGAATTGGAATATTGAAGATTGATCAAAAGTTATGTTCTCCGACGAATCTAAATGTATGTTCTACAAGCACGATGGAAGACAGAGTGATCAGGGGAAAGGTTCAAGCAAGCATGAATCGAAGAAAAAGTAGCCTACGGCGGTGGGTCTGTACTTGTGTGGGCCGGAATTTCTTCTGAGAATCACACAGAACTGGTGTTCATAGAAAACGGCTATTTAACTAGCGAAAGATATGTGGAAGAAATCCTAAATTAAGACGTTGGTCCATTTATGGTCAATTTGGGTGAGGATGCCATTTTTATGCATGACAATGCCCGACCTCACACAGGTCAGATTGCAAATGACTATCTTCAAGAGATGAACATTACTCGTATGGACTCCATACTATGGAGTAGTCAGCACGCAGCCTGGATATTAACCCGATCGAGCATGCTTGGGACGAGCTAGGGAGATGCGTAAAACAACGAAACCCTCCCCCAACCATGCTTCGTGAGCTCACGATTGCTCTCACAGAGGAATGGGAGAATATTCCCCAAAATCATATCAGGAACTTGGTGTACAGTATGCCGAACCGCGTAAACGTAATGGAAGCACGTTGAGGCAATACGAAGTATATAAATTCAAAAAATTCGTAATGTTATTCAAAAATGTCATGTTTTCTGTTTTTTTTTAAGGCGAGATCAGCAGTTATTTTCTTATGTAATTTTTTGGATTAAATTTAGTAAATCACTTATTTTATTACTTTCATTTAAGGGGTATTAAATGGTCTATTAAACACAATTTTATTAATATGATTAATTTTAATAGAGACTGGTTAGTTGGTTATATGGCCGAAATTTTCTATCATAATTTTTTTAGTACGAATTATTGTATACAAAAAGACTGATCTGTCTGACTGAGGCGTAATAAACATTATTACATAAATAAATGATTTTGCATGGCAAACTTATTTGTTTTATTTAATGGAGAAAATACCTTCTACAGAAACACCTTCCGAAAGAATGATAAATCTGCAAAAAAATGTTTTTTTTTCAATACCGGTATCCCGGGATCCCGGTATTGAGAATTTTTTTTTCGGTATTAATACCGGTATTCAAAAAATCCGGTATTCGAAAGCCCTACCGACGACGCATTCTCGCTCTCGCACACCGATCGCGTCCGACTTTTCTCACAAATTTTACAGTAGGGATCTTCGATCAACTATAAAGAACTAGATACACAATCCACAACAAAAAAGTTCCCTCGCTAAATGATCACCCACTTGACGTTTTGGGTTGTCTTTTCGTTTAGTAGCATTCGTTCGTTCCGAAAGTAAGCATGCCTCAGTGCGCAGTGAAAAATTGTAAAAATCACACCTCCAGAACATTAAAAGAATATGGAATGACATTTTTTAAATAAGTAGTTTTGTAATTATCATATGTGAATTGAAATTATCTTGGTATTTGGCCAAGAAAAGGTTATAAAACATTTTTTTAGTTTAATTTAATAACATTCGGCGAGAGTATAACCCTTTAAATTGAATAGACACTAGCGGAACTTACAAATCCATACCGTTGTATTTCAACATCATTTGTTCGGGTTATGCAGTGACTCTGTTCTTAAACAAATAGAGACGCTTTTTTTTTATATTGTTTTTTTTTTTCATTTTCATCTGTGTTATAAAATTTAAGTGTAAAGAGTATATATATTAATTCTGTTTTCTATACTTACATTAAAGGTATTATGGCAAAACCATTAATCATATAAAATTGAATTAATAAAAAATTTAACGTGCGTGACGTTTACAAACAAAGTTTTATTGGATTTTTAGTTTTCCTAGAGATCCTGTGCGATGTGGACAGTGGACATACGTGGTCGCACGTCAAAGATGTGAAGATTTTTTCTAGCCGTCGCAAAGTAGTGTCTTTTGCTCCAAGCATTTTTTAGAAAGTGACTCGTATGTCATTACAAAAGGAGTCAAAAGGTTACACAAAACAGCTTCACCTCAAATAGTATGTACCTTTTTATCACTTTTGATTTGGAGTTTCTTGTATTGAATAAAATAAAAAAAATATATTTCATCTTCAGGACAAAGATGATGACAGCGAAGAAGACAAATGTTTTTTTTTTGAGTTAGTTGCTTTTTTTTAAATAAATTATTACTTGTACTTAAATATCTATTCAGTTTCATAGCTAATTTCCTCTTTTAAATCTCAATAGGTCATTTCTGTTCAAAAAATTATACTAAGTTTTAAATAAGCAAAACATAATATATGTGTAATCGGGAAAGACACAGTTCTTTTCTTTTTTTATAGGTTATTTCATATTTCATACAAAAATAAGCATAGAATATTAGGTTTATAAGCAATAATTAAGAAGAATAACGGCGGCTGTGATTATCAATTGTAATGTATATTAATCGTCGGTTAATTTGAAATGAATGTGATTTTTTTAATAATAAAAGACCATAAAAACTAACATAAAAGTAAACGGCTGAACCAATTTTGATAAATCATATCTGAAATCCAGCGCAAGAAGAAGCTTTCGAATAAAATAAACTGCACCATTAACATCATCAGTTTAAGAGCTATGATGCTCCTATACATACACAACACAATTAGGGGTTAAAAAGAAAACCACACCATTTCGTAGCATTTTGAATTTGTTAAAAAGTTTGTACGAAGATTTTATATGTGAAATCGACCCAACTAATATATTTTTAAAATTAACAAAGGCAACTCCACTCCTCCCATGTTCTACGTGACAGCCAGTGTCATCAAATTGTCTTACGTTATCCTTTGTTCAAAACCCAAAGTGGTATTTTACAAATTAAACAGATTTTATTTTCGACCTTATAATATTACGTTAAGGTTTAAATTAGATTAAAATGTTTGACACTTTAGAACTTTTTCATAATACATGAAGTGTTATACAACTATCTAAGTGCGTATTGTAGTTAGGACACTTTTAAATTTCATTTTGTATGGGACTGTGTATCTAGTTTTCTATAGTTGATCGAAGGTAGGGATATTGTCTTTTATGCGTAAAACACTTCCTACTAAGTGCTTTAAACTTTTTTGTGTCAAATTTTGCCACTATCCAGTCATCTTTTTTTAAAATATTGTGATCATCTTTGAAATGTTTAATATCAGTAAATCCAAAAGGTATGGCTGGTTCGGAATTTTCCTTTTCTTCTTCTTCGTTTAAACATGTCGATAATTCAGAATTATCTGTGTCTGTTAGACTTATATCCGAGTTTTCAGTACTTGAATCAATATAACGTATTCTTTTCTTCATATTTTTTATAGTTTGGTGCCTTGCTCTTTTTTTACTGTTTCTTTCCTTATTCTTCGAAAAAAAAATTCATGTTTAATGCTGATTGGGTAATAACTTCAGCCCCTTAAATTATTTATTTTATTTTTCTTCACATTAGAGCGTGGTTCAGAAGTTACCTTAACATTAGAGGTTAAGGTTTTAGGGCAACCCGCTGAAAAATTAGATTCCTTTTCAGGTGACTTAGATGATGGTATCTCTGAATGTAAACAGATCGGCAAATCATGCTCATTCATCGCTATGAACGACAGATTTTGATTTCCAAACTTTGACATTTGATTTAACGCGCATACATTTGATGATTCTGCTTTTTTTATTTTGGTCTTTTTTTATTTGGTCTGACGGTCTTCTTCACTCTCATCAATAGTTTCATCAGATCTAGAAGTTTCCTTTTCAATAATTTCTATACTTTCACTTTCCTTCCTCGTTACCGAGTTTTCTTAAACAGTTTTATTTTCTGATAAGATTACTGATTCTTCTTCTGGTTCTGATTCTAAAGAAACAATATATCTCGTCACTGATTCATTTACTTGCTCTACCATTAAAAACACAACATCTCTTTTCACTTCAACACAATTCTTTTCTGGGAAATACATCCTGTAGCCTTTAACATTTTCTACGTATCCAACCATGATTCCTTTTTCTCCCTGAGCGTCCCTTTTATTTATCTTTTCTTTTGGGATGTATACTATCACAGGCGTGATTTTTGAAAAGAATAATTGTGAATTAAATCCGAAAAAGCTTTCTGCAATTGATGTTCGGTTAAGGACGGACCAGCTGCATAACCGTTTGGAGCATTGCTGGGCTGTAGTTCGTGGTGTTTCGGCGAGAAACAACTGCACTTGCCTCTTTCGACCCCACAAAAACAACTCACATTCCGGAATTCGATAGTTTTACCACAGCACGTAATATATTTGGTGTACTTTCATGGTACCTTTTAAAACTTGGAAGTTGTCTGGAATTATCGATGACATTTGAACGATTCGTTCTCAAGGTATTAAAAACAATTGAACTCTTTCTTTGTTTTGTATGGATTCAAGTGCATCTTTCGCACATGTTGTGTCATTCCCGTAACAAACTTGTTTGTCCAAAGTCCTTTTAATGCAACCGCCGATACCGTCAACGACGCTCTTCCCATGTCCTGCCTCGAAGAATAGTATTGAATAACATTCACTTGCGGTGTTCTGTCTTTGATTAGGTCCAGTATCGGGTCCAGTATCTTACGATGGGCCCAGATTCCCGCCGGTTGATGGTACACCATAACAGCAAAAATTTTAATCGCCCCTGCGAAATGTTGGTGTCCTTGCAACGTTATAATATTTAAGCGTTTAAAATGGATACATTAAGTAAACGCCTAAACAGTTTCTTGTATCAGACTATATTTCTAACACGCTCTATGGGAAAATCTGATAAAACGATGTGATATTGAAATACATTCCCTTACAAGACGCTTTAAGGCTAAAATAAATTGTTTAATCATTCCTAAAATAGCAGATCAGTTACCGAATGCGAGGATCACTACGCAACTTGAGATTCCGACGTGTCTTGCTCTTGCTGACCCTGGGTTTTCTCGACCGTCAGAGGTAGATCTTCTTCTTGGAGCGGATATATTCTGGGACATCATAGGTTCTGGGAAAATTTCACTGGGATGTAACAAACCTGTTTTATTAGATTCAATGCTGGGCTGGATAGTTGCAGGGCCTGTAGGTACTTCAAACGAAATAAAACAAATCAAATGTAACTTCAGCCAGGAAATAAGAAATGATTTGGAGAGGTTGTGGGAATTGGATTCCTATGACACAACGAAAAATTGCCTTACTGCAGAGGAACAATTTTGTGAAAGGAATTTTGTGGAAAATACAACTCGCGATGAATCCGGTAGATTTACTGTTCAAATGCCATTGCGGGAGTCATCGGAGTCTTTAGGAGAGTCTTATTTTCAAGCAAACAAACGTTTTCTTAACTTGGAGAGACGGTTTGCTAGGAACTCAGTGCTTTATAATTTATATAGGGATTTTATATCAGAATACGAGCAACTCGGCCACATGCAACAGATACTCTGTCCAGAAACCCTTCCAACTGACAGTTACTTTTTGCCTCATCATGCGGTTCTAAGAGAAAAGAGTGAAACTACTAAATTGCGTGTAGTTTTTGACGCGTCCGCAAAGACGGCCTCTGGAAAGTCCCTGAACGATATTCAGTGTGTGGGACCAAGAGTGCAGGATGACCTATTCTCAATTTTACTTAGGTTTAGACAACACCAATATGCAGTATCAGCCGATATAGAGAAATGTTATCGTCAAATTCTTATAGACTCTAAACAAAGACACTTGCAACTTATTCTCTGGCGGGATCATATTGAGCAGCCGATGAAGATATTCCAATTAAACACAGTCACATATGGCACTGCATCGGCACCATTTCTTAGCACACGCTGTATTTCACAACTTGCGAAAGAGTGTAGTGACGAGGTCATTTCTGAAGTGATAGCTCACGATTTTTATATGGATGATTTATTAACTGGAGCTGATTCTGTTGATGAATTACGTTATGTTTGCAGCACAGTTACTCAAATATTAAACTCAGCATGTCTTCCACTAAGAAAATATCGATCAAATGCGCCTGACTTGTTCAAAGACAAGGAAATGTTTCGTTCATTAAAAACATTTGATTTTATGTCCACTGCATCTACCTTAGGTTTAATTTGGCATCCTTCCTCAGACGTTTTTCAGTTTCCAGTTGATATTAAGTTCACTAACTCAAGTCTCACAAAAAGAACAATTTTGTCTAATTCTTCTAAATTATTCGATCCTCTCGGATTATTGAGTCTCTGTACTGTCATACCAAAAATTTTACTGCAAAGACTCTGGATTGATCGTGAAATAGGTTGGGATGATCCGGTAGCACAAGAGATACAAGATAAATGGCTTCTATTTGCGACAAATTTAAATAAAATATCAGATTTGCAAATTCCTAGATGCGCTCTTATTGAACGTTCTGTCCGAATAGAATTACATGCATTTTCAGATGCTTCAGAAAATGCGTACGCTACTTGTATCTACCTTAGGTCGATTAATGATGCGGGAGAAATAATGGTAAGACTATTATGTGCCAAAACCAAGGTAGCACCAATCAAGCAGTTGACAATACCCCGCCTTGAGCTCTGTGGAGCGTTGCTGGCAGCAAAATTGAGTGAGAAGGTTCAGAAAAATCTTAGGTGCAAGATTGATCATGCTTATTATTGGACTGACTCATTAATCGTTTTAGGTTGGATTGCTCGCGGTTCTCGACGGTTTCAGACCTTCGTATCTAACCGCGTAGGCGAAATTCAGCAATCAACTTCCTCGGGTAGCTGGCGTCACGTGCCGGGTTGCATGAATCCAGCGGACTTAGCTTCTAGGGGCGTAGATCCGCAACAGCTTACCACTGCTCACTTGTGGTGGCAAGGTCCTCCGTATCTCCTAAAGGACTCGTCGAATTGGCCAAAACCAGCTGCTACTCCAGTCGATCTACCTGAAACAAAGGCACATGAACACATCAAAACCTGCAAATTACCTGAAAAAATGATTCATACTTACCTTACAACAAACACAGCGCTCATTGATGTAGCTAAATATTCAAACCTGGAAAAATTAATAAGAGTTATTGTTCATATACAAAGATTCATTCATAATACAAGACATTCTAATAATAAACGGATCGGAATATTCGATCCCAGAGAACGAGAATCGGCCTTACTTTACTTGGTAAAACAATCGCAATCAGATTGCTTTTATTCAGATATAAAGGTTTTAAGTAAAGAAAGGAACTTACCTTCTAAATCTTCAATTCTTTCGCTTACTCCATTTCTTGACGATGACGGAATTCTTCGAGTAGGAGGACGACTGCAACAAGCTGCACTGCCATACGGAAGGAAACACCCTGCATTATTGCACCCATCTCATTCTTTGACCAAACTGTTATTCACATACGAGCATCGTAGGCTTCTCCATTGCGGCCCTCAAGCTTTGCTTAATTCAATTCGCGAGAAATACTGGCCTATTCGAGGCAGAGTTATAGCTAGAAGTACAGTAAGTGCGTGTATAACATGTAGACGCTTTAAACTAAAAATAATCAATCCTTTGATGGGAAATCTTCCTAGTCAAAGAGTGAACCCAAGCTTTCCATTTCAGACGTGTGGCACTGACTTTGCTGGACCGTTTTTTATCACTGACAGAAAGGGACGCGGTTGTAAAATAACTAAATGTTATTTATGCATTTTTATCTGTTTTGCTACTAAGGCGGTTCATTTGGAAGTGGCAAGCGATTTAACTTCTGACGTTTTCATTCTTTGCCTTAAACGTTTCATCTCTCGCAGGGGAAAACCTCATCTGATTTATTGCGACAACGGAACAAATTTTGTGGGAGCGAGTAATGAAATAGGGTCATTTCTTAGGGATCACCAACAAACCATAGGAGATTGCGCGGCCAGTGATGGTATCAAATTTATGTTCTCTCCAGCATATTCCCCTAATTTCGGTGGCCTGTGGGAGGCAGGCGTGAAATCCGCCAAATATCATTTAAAACGTATCCTTGGTAACACACATTTAACATTTGAAGAATTGTCGACTCTATTTTCTCAGATTGAGGCTATACTTAACTCGCGACCTTTAACGCCTCTTTCATCTGATCCTAATGATTTGAGCCCATTAACACCTGGCCACTTTTTGGTTGGACGAGCATTGACATCCCTGCCATCACCGGATCTGTTGGACTTCAATCCCAACCGACTGACTAGATACCAGCGCATAGAACAAGTTCGGCAACATTTTTGGGAGCGCTGGCGAAATGAATTTCTGTCGGAGCTACAACAACGTCCAAAATGGAGAACTCGGCAGAGAAGTCTCAAGATTGGCGACATGGTTGTTCTGAAAGAAGACCATCTTCCACCTCTCAAGTGGCGTCTAGCCAGAGTCGCTCAACTGTATCCTGGCAAGGATGGAATTACTCGCGTAGCTGAGTTTAAAACTGCTAACGGCCTGGTACGAAGAGCTTTAAACCGAGTTTGTCCTCTTTTTGATGAATCGGAAGCGGACGCTAAAGATGACCACGCCATGCAATCTTCGTCAACGGTTTCTTCAGCTACCAATACGCTTCGTCGTGGACCACTCTTCACCAGAGCTTGAAAGCTCCTGCGAAGCTTTCAATGGGGGCAGGATGTCCACGCCGGACCAGTGCGGAGAGAAGACGGGGGAGAGGGGTGCCACGGCTCTGTGCGCCTGCGATTCGCCCGGCCGCCAGACAGACCGCCACCCGAAGTCAAGGCCTGCGCACGCCGCGCCGCCTTAACTAATTTTTAGAACTATAAAATACGTTCGATATGTATTCTACCTTTATTTTCGAATTACATTAAACTATTGTTTGTCAAGAAGTTGAGAGTTCATTTGCTGCTCCTGATCACTTCGGGTGGCGGTCAAAATGGACTATTCTCCATCTAAGATACCTGCTATCCTCTCTCTTATATCAGGGAGGGGTGATCTTGATGCTGATGATTGCATTCTTGCTTGCACTGCTTTCTTCCTTCCATGTCTTATGACTGTTCCTGACTTGGTTGATTTTTTTGGATGAGTTGTATGTTGGCTTGATAAACCCTCGCCCTCAAAATCTATCAGTAAGTGTTCTTCTCTTCCCCTGGTGTTTTTGTTATCTTGAAGTTGTTGTGACTCATATGTCTTCATCTTACCGCGCTGAGGTATCAGGTAGTTCCGATTTTCATAGCCCCCTGGACATTGTGAGGATAGCTGGTATTGAATATTCCCCAATGTAGAATATAGGTCCTCAATCTTTGCATGTTGAGTATTTACCTTTATTTCCAAATTCTCAAGATATTTTAACGCCTCGTAGTATATCCTACTGCGCTGGAGGTTTGCTTTGAATTGAACTAACGAAATAGTTCAATTCAAAGCAAACCTCCAGCGCAGTAGGATATACTACGCATCCAGTGACGATAGCAACCGGTTTTATCTGGTAGCGCGAAGTAAGCTGAGCGGGTGAAGCACTTGCGCACAAGCAGCGGCGGCGAAAGCAATATGGCGGAATAAAAGCCGATATTCGAGAATTTCCTGAAATTACCAAACCCGATCGTACGATCGGGAAACCCTTGAAATATTTACCTCTTTCTCACTAATAGCTATGTATTTTTTTTAAGAAACGGGTAGTTTAGCACAATTAGGCGTACCTAATATTAAGC